>JAJMLN010000005.1:0-368808 GCA_030569675.1 Wickerhamomyces ulmi
CGAGTTTTGGTATGATTTCAGGATTTTTTGAAAAAATCCTGGATTGATGGTTTTTTGAAAAACGATCCATCGATGGGTGGATGCCTGGTTTTTCGTCGATTCATGGATCCGTGTTTTTTTTCGATGGACCGGTTTTTTTGGTTTTGTGTCACTGGGTGGTCGTTCGATGGGGTCAAATGGGATTCCCTGGTTTTTTGGACGATTTTGAGTTTCTGGACATAAGTAGTCATTATTGTTTAGCTTACATGGTAGTGTTTCTTACTAGCGTTATTCTATGCAGATTTATAATATTAGGTATATCTATTGTACAAGGGTAGATTGATTAACTTATTCAGCCTTAGTTGAGTCAGCTTCAGCTTCTTTATCATCGACTGGAGCAGGAGTTTCTTCGGTTTCAGTTTCAGCAGGAGCAGCGACTTCCTCGGTTTCAGTAGTGGAGGTTGATCCTAGTGGTTTACCAGGACCTAAAGGTTTTTGTTTGTATTCTTCTTTACTTGAAGTTTCGACATTGAAAACTCTGTATAGAACTTCGAAAGTTTCTTTTTTAGACAACATCAAGTTAACACATTTGTTACCAACCCAGATTGGTAGTAATAAATCTTCTAGACCTTCACCTCTGGTAATTTTGATGAAAGCACAACCATGGCTTAGTTTTTTTAGTCTCTCACCGAAAGCAGCATCTAGTTGTTCTAATTCTTCATATCTTGGGAAAGCTTCTTTCAAGAATTTTTCAAACAAGGTCAATGAACAATCCAAAACTCTTGAATCACTTAGTTTTGAAGCCACTATTGGTAAGGCTTCACTTTGAATTCTCCATTTACAATCTAGATCAGTTCTTTGAGAGACAAAGAATTTAACACCAGAGTGAACAATTTTCAATTTTTCTTCATTTGAAGTCAAGTAGTTGTGAGTGATTGGGTTTGATAGGTAGACGATTCTTGTTGGATCACCAGTAGCATTTCTGACGAAACATGATTGAGTGATTTCATCATCATCTTGATTAATTCCGTAGAATGACCAACATGTTTTTAATTCTTCATGATCTTTAGATAAGAAGTTGAATGGTTCAGTACCATCATTAGCAGCATTGGTTAATTTTTCTTTCTTTTCTTCATTAGCTGGTGCAACTTTAGTTTTCTTTCTTTGTTGTTCTTCTTCACCTTCTTTTTCTAAGACAGTGATGAAGAAACCACCAGTGTTTTGTTGATGTGGGTAAACTCTGATACAGTCTTCCAAGTTGAAATATTCACCTTCAGTAGGTGGGAATAATTCAGCACCATATTTCTCATCGGGACTTTCTTTAACTTCGAAATCTTTACCGTAAACTTTCCATGTTTTCAAACCTTCAGAAGAGACTAAACCTGGAAGGACGGTTTTGATGACTTTGATATCTTTATTTTTTCTTAAAGCATGAGCAATAACGGCTTCATTTTCAATTGGGTTCATGGAACATGTAGAGTAAACTAATCTACCACCTTTTGCCAATAAATCAATACCTCTTTGTAAAATTTTGTATTGTAAAGTGTTCAAACCGATACCATCACCAATGGACCATTTGTTCCAAATTTGAACGTTTTTACGAACAGTACCATCACCTGAACATGGAACATCACATAAGACTCTATCGAATTTAACTTGTTGACCATCAAGGTATGTCTTTGGGAAGAATTGGGCATCATGGTTAACAACGATCATGTTTGGAGAGTTTAATCTTTTAACTTGATGAACTAACATATGAGCTCTTTTGAAATCAGCATCATTAGCAACAACGAATCCTGATGGGTTATCGATGGAGTGTAAAGATTCAATTAACTGAGCAGTTTTAGAACCTGGAGCAGCACACATATCCAAAACTTTGTGATGAGGACGAACATCAAGAACTAATGGAGGAATCATAGAAACAGCTTCTTGTCTACTGATGTTACCAACTTCAGTTTCGATAACCAAGAATCTTTGAGTTTTAGCAAAACTTTCATTTTTACGTAGAACAGTTTTGGAAACATCAATTTGCCATGCTAGTTCATTTGGATAGAAAGCTAATGGTTTTGGTGGAGGGATTGATTCACCTTCAAATTTGATATCACTCAAGTATTTTAAATGTCTATCGACAAAGATGTTTTTAATTTCAGCAGAATGATCTCTTGAACCAGTGATTCTGAAAGTAATTGGTAAAGGTTCTTTACAACTTTGTTTAAAAGTTTCAAATTCAGTATCATCCATCAAGTTTTGAGATTTATAGTACTTTTCCCATTTTTCATTCTCCTTAACGACTTCGACCCATTCGTTTTTTTCGGCTCTTTTGCCTGATTGTGTCTTTCTTCCTCTGAAATTCTTCTTTCCCATATTTGTTAAAGTTAACCTGAAAAAGCTCAAAGGTGTAATGTGCATATAACAGGGTATCTTTGTTCCCAAATCAATACAAAAACAAACACTGAAAAATTTTCGAACTGGATAATTTCTTTGGTAACGGGGCAACACATCATCGCTTATGTCAGCAGAAGGCAGTATATAAAGTGGAACCATACACTACACAGTTTTATACAAAGAGTGGGTGTTTACAAGAGTGTTTATTGTGTATGTGTATGTGTGTATAGTAGTATGCAATTTGTCTGTTTATTATTTTTCTTGTTTGTTTTTACTAGAAGTTTATAGCGTGTTTTGTTCTGTAGTGTTAAGGGATGTTTTTGTGTCATTAATCACGATACAATCACCGGCCCACGAGCCAGTGAGTCTGACCACTGTCCTGCAACAAGTCACTGTTGTAGTTTAGAGAGGCAGTGGTTCTAGTATATTCCGTTGTTAAGACTGACAGCTACTCAGAACCAATGAGCCCACATGTTGTTCTCTTTTTAATTTCTCATTGGCTTATTGATCCAGGAACGTCTCTGGGGCATTTATTTATATAGCAACTCTCAGATTTTAACAAAGAGGGAAGTGTGACTCGGCCCATAATAAATATCCTTATAAAATCAGCTAAGTATCTTCTACTTATTTCTACAGGTACCTGTTATATCAATCGTATATTGAGACATACACTTAACACTATAATAGTACAAACTACCAAGTTACAACTCATAATACATACACAATGTCTGATACCGGAAAGACTTACTTCATCACGGGTACAAATAGAGGAATTGGATATGAACTAGTTAAACAACTCTTAGCAGAGAATTCATCCAATAGAGTTATCGCTACAGTGAGAAGAGATCTACAAGCAATTGATCATGGAAATGAACTGTTTGTTACCAAGGATCCTAGATTAAACATCCTAAAGCTTGATCTTGAAGACCCGGAAAGTTTCAAGTCTCTACATGACGAATTAACTAAATTACAAGCGGAAATTGATGTTTTCATTTCAAATGCGGCATTAAATACTGCGAAGAATGATGTCTTGAACAGTTCTTCTGAAGAATATCTAAGATTCTTGAAAGTTAACACATTGGGACCAATTGAAACACTAAAAGTTTTAAAACCATTCATGTTGAAAAAACAAACAAGAAAAATCATCTTGACAACAAGTGTTATGGGTTCAATTGGTGATTTTCCTTATTTCTTATCCAAAGCTTATCCAGCAGCTCCATATTGTCTTTCAAAAGCAGGTTTGAACTTATTAGGTAAAGAGCTAAGTTATGAATTGAAAGATGAAGGGTTCATCGTTGTTAATTATGCTCCAGGAATGATCAACACTGCAAATAAGAAAAGACGGAATAGTTCTAATGATGATATCAGTGTTTCAAAAGGGTATAAACCTGATTTGGAAATGATCGAATTTGCAACAAAACATACACTATCTGTAGAAGAAGGTGTGAAACGAGAGTTGAAGTTGATTGAAGGTTTCACATCATCTGATTCTGGAAAGTTTTTTAACCATGATGGGTCTGAGTTGAAATATTGAATGAATATTTGTATAATATTGGATTCAAATTAGTGTAGATATAAGTATATCAATTAGTCTGAATTCTCATTTTTAATTTGACTAACATCAGTCTCTTCATCACCGTCAGTAGTTGCAACAGTTTCCTCATGCTTCTTCAAAAGTTCCTTCATATAAACAGAATGATCTTTACGGTATCTCAAATACTTCTCTTGAAGTTCTTCCAACTCATCTTCGTTTGCAAACTCGGCATATATTTGATGTCCATTCTCTTCTAAAAGTTCATCAACCCAGTCTTCAACCATAGTTCCTAAAGCTAACAATGCTGTCTCATCAAAAGCTCTTGTCTTGTGTGGATACGTACGACCAACATAGTAGTGTAACGCGTTCAATAAGTCAGAGTCGGGAAGTTCGAAGTCTGGATCACTTCTTGCCTTAACAGGTATAGGAAGTTCATCTGGTGCGAATTTGGCAAGTGCGTCGTCAGCCGATATCTTCGTGCTGCCTACTGTTTCGTTGTCTGTGACATGTTTGTACAGTGAAAAACTCATTGCCTGTCCACTAACTACTCAAGCACGATGGTAAACACTGATCTATACAGAGAATAAATAAAAAAAAAAGAATGGTTTCATCAATTGAAAATTCTCTGAAGCCCATTTCCAATTCGAAGTGCCATCCCGGTCGCCTTCGGACGGACAGTTGTGCTGTGCTGGATTACCTCCCCTTCAGCGGTTCAACTGAATATTACCGAGAATCACCGGCCCAGATTACTCGTGGGTGGAAATTCTCAAACCGCCGCAGAATCGAACCAGGACACTATCAAGAATCAAAAGCGAAATAAACTCTGAAGAATCCCGAAAGAAACTAACGATCCCACTAAAACGCCATTACAGCGGGGTTTTAAGTTCACATGACAACCATACGTTACCATATTTTTGTAGAACAGGAAATAGTGTTTTTATCCTCCATTAGTACCTGTACAGGCACCTAAACATTACATATGCCTTCTAAAAGTCAACTATAATAGACGAAACAGTAATTTTACGATCAATTGAGCTTAAATCGGAAGAAACTAAGGAAGTTGGTTTTTATTGATTTTCAAGTACACAACCAATGGAGTTCAAACGTCTGTATCGACTAATCTTGTACGTGTTTATGGTTCAAGCTCATTCTTGAGATCAGCAAATAGGTTCTTTGAAGTTACCTTTATGGTCTTATTAGCTTCATCAGTATATTTATAAAAGTAATCGTCAATTTCACCAACATTAAACACGAGAACACTTCCTTCTAAAGAAGATTTTGTACTCTCTCCTTGGTTGAAATCCTCCACTTCATAAGATGTACTGAATTCTGAAAGACAATTACTACTTTGAATTTGAGGCTTTCTAGTCTGAGCCGGTTGAATTAACCCACTGGAACCTTCGTAATATCCAAGTCTCTTTCTCAAATAATCAAGTTCTCTATCTCTATCTTCAACTTTCGATTCATAGTCCCTGCATGACTTGGATATGAAATTGTTCAACTCCAAGATGTTTTGAATTAATCTATGATCCATCTTGATCTTCTCTTGAAGTTTTGAAACAATGGATGAATGTTTTTCAAGCCATGTTTGACATTCTTCTATCGGTATTGATTCTTCTCCTCCGATTGTGAATTTCTTGAGTTCAAGTTCCTCCAATGCAAATGTTTCACTTTGTGTCAATCCAATAGCATTGATTAAGTCATCTGTTTCGTTTATGATTTGTTTTAACGATTCGCTACCAGGTTGTAAATCAGTCTTTCTAATGACAAGCGATGGGGATCGATAACTTGAGCTGCGTACTGAGGGATGGTCTTCAATGTGATTCAATCTGTCTTCCAGAGGACGAGGGGAGTTTTCTGATGGAGTAGTGGTGAACACTTTGACGAATGAAGGTGTCTTTCTTTGGGAGCTTATCTTTCGCAGTGGAGTCTCAGGTGAACGAGTATCATTTATCACAGAGGAACGTCTTGGAGTATGACTAGTCGATCTAGCACTAGATGCAGAGGAGGAGCGAAATGACTTGCATGCACCAGCCTTAGGTAGATTCACATCTTTAGATTTCGAAAGTCCAACGTATCTATCCTGGGAGAAAGAAATGGTTGGTTGAGCATAGCTTGGGAGATGTGGGTTGGTTGATGAGATTGATCTTCGACTCGATCTCCTAGGAGAGGAATTCATCTTTAGTCGAGCTAGACAAATGAAAACAAAGCGACGAAACAGCTATCCAATATTCTTCTCGTTATTCATCTCTTCGCACAAACTGGAATTAAATTGCCCAAAAAGAATCATAATTCTTTATTCGTTTTTGTGTCAACTTTTTTCAAAAACTTCTTGAATTTCTTATGTTTTTGAGACTATCAAATTGTGGTTTTGAGCGATGTTCTTTGAAAGAAAATTTTGGCCATTTTTTTTTTTTTTTAATTGGAAGTTTTCTTTCATTAATCAGTCATCATCAAAAGCTCTTTTGCTGGTTAATTTAAGTATCTAAGGTTCAGTGAATGTTCATAAGACCAAATCACAGAACACTTATATCATCAGTACTTACTTTATCGAGAAATTTACACCGTTCCACCTGGTTTAATAACAATCAAGCTTCATCAAGAGTGCTACACTATACATCAAACAGAAAGATGAGCTCTACTTCAGTTATTGCCGATTCTTTAAAGAATCTATCCATTAAAGAACCTCAAACATATGAAGGTTCTTTCCCAAATGTCAATACTGTTGATCTTTTACGTAACTACATCACTGAAGAATTAGCTAAAATTTCTGAAGTTGACCCATCATTAATCTTCCCAGCTTTAGAATGGACAAACACCCCAGACCGTGGTGATTTATTAATTCCAATCCCAAGATTACGTATCAAAGGTGCCAAACCACAAGACTTGGCTGTTGAATGGGCTGCAAAATTCCCATTAGGTGAATACTTGGCTAAAGTTGAAGCCAATGGTCCATTCATCCAATTCTTCTTTGCTCCAAAATTCTTATTCAACGTTGTCACAAAAGATATTCTAGCTAGAAAAGAAGAATTTGGTTCTCTTCCACTTGGTGCTAACAAGAAAATCATTGTTGAATTTTCTTCTCCAAACATCGCAAAACCATTCCATGCTGGTCATTTACGTTCAACCATTATTGGTGGTTTCTTATCTAACTTATATGAAAAATTAGGTTGGGATGTTACTCGTATCAACTACTTAGGTGATTGGGGGAAACAATTCGGTCTATTGGCTGTTGGTTTCGAAAGATATGGTTCTGAAGAAGCTCTTCAAAAAGACCCAATTAACCACCTTTTCGATGTCTACGTTAAAGTCAACCAAGATGTCAGTAATGAAGGTGACTCTTTACCAGAATCTGAATCTACTGATGGAAAAGCTCGTGCCTACTTCAAACAAATGGAAGATGGTGATGAAGATGCTTTGAAAATCTGGAAAAGATTCCGTGATTTATCCATTGAAAAATATATTCAAACTTACAAACGTTTGAATATCAGTTACGATGTCTATTCAGGTGAATCACAAGTCTCCCAAACTTTAATGAACGATGTTATGAAAAAATTCGCTGAAAGAGGTTTAACCCATGAAGATAGAGGTGCAACCTTAATTGATTTGACCAAATTCAACAAGAAATTAGGTAAATGTATCGTTCAAAAATCTGATGGTACCAAATTATACTTAACCAGAGATGTCGGTGAAGCTATGCAACGTTATGAAAAGTATCACTTCGATAAAATGATTTATGTCATTGCTTGTCAACAAGATTTACACGTTGCCCAATTCTTTGAAATTTTGAAACAACTTGATTTCGAAGGTGCTAAAGGTTTACAACACATCAATTTCGGTATGGTTCAAGGTATGTCTACCAGAAAAGGTAATGTTGTTTTCTTAGACAACATTTTGGAAGAAACCAAAGAAAAGATGCATGAAGTCATGAAGAAAAACGAAGCTAAGTACGCTCAAATTGAAAACCCAGAAGAAGTTGCTGATTTGATTGGTATTTCAGCCGTCATGATCCAAGATATGCAATCTAAACGTATCAACAACTACGAATTCAAATGGGAACGTATGTTATCATTCGAAGGTGACACTGGTCCATACTTACAATATGCTCACTCTCGTTTGAGATCTGTTCAAAGAAAATCAGAAATCAGTGAAGAAGCTCTTGAAAAAGCTGACTTCTCTCTATTGACTGAACCTCAAGCTGAATACTTGATTCGTTTGTTAGCTCAATACCCAGATGTTTTGAGAAACGCTTCCAAGACTCATGAACCATCTACTATTGTCACTTACTTATTCCGTTTGACTCATCAAGTCTCCTCTTGTTACGATGTCCTATGGGTTGCTGGTCAAACTGAAGAATTGGCTACTGCTCGTTTAGCTTTATACTCTGCTGCTCGTCAAGTTCTATACAACGGTATGACCTTGTTAGGTTTGACCCCAGTTGACAGAATGTAAGTTTCTGAACATATCACTTTGCAGTTTGTGTTACTTTTTAGTCTGATAGTCACATGTGTATTTATAGAAATTTAATAAATTTTAAGACTGATTACAACAACTTAATGATGTAAAACATAAGTAGGTAGTAGTTGGAAAGAGTACTAAAACTGAAATCTACAAAAGTTTTTATCATACTTTTATAATATGTTTTATAAGCTCTATAGAATAAACTAAACATGTATCGTGAATTCATTAATAATTTTTTGATATCGTATCAATTATGCAGCTTAAACTTCAGCGTGTTCAGCTGAGGCTTTACTTTTGACAAGGTTTTCGATTTGTTGTGGAGTTCTGGCTGGAACGAATTTGTCAGATTTCCAAGCTGGAATACCTCTGAAGTACATTTCATCAACTTCTTCTAAAGTCAAACCAGCAGTGTGTGGAACGGTGAAGTAAACGAAGAAGATACCGAATAACAAACAACCAGTGAAAACGTAACCGTAGTAGAAGTGAATTTCATCAGTGATAAATGGAGTGAAGAAAGAAATCAAGAAACCCCATAACCAGTTACAACCAACAGCAATACCCATGGCCTTAGATTTGATTCTAATTGGGTAGATTTCAGAAACAACGACATAAGCACATGGACCCCAGGTGGTAGCGAAGAAGAAAATGTAAACACAGGCGAAGAAAATCATAGCATTACCAGTGGATTTTCTAGTTGGACCATCGTAACCATCAATGTATAATTGGGTAGAACCAATAGAAGCAAAGATAACGAAACAAACAGTCATACCAACAGCACCGTAGATCAAAGATTTACGACCACCAAGTTTGGAAACAGAGTATAAGGAGACAATGGTAGAGACAAAGTTAACAACACCCAAAATGATAGATGTTTGGAAAGAATCTTCTAAACCAACAGCAGCGAAAATGGTAGTACCGTAGTAGAAGAAGTAGTTGTTACCAGTAAGTTGTTGTAAAGAGAATAAGACAGCACCAGTGACAACTCTGAAGAAGATCTTTGGTTTACCAGTGAACAATTCACCCCAGGAAGCTTTACCAGCAGCATCTTCTTTTAAGATAGCAGCGTTAATTTCTTCAATTTCGTTGAAAATAGCTGGGTCATCAACTGGAACTCTGTTGGAGTAAGCTAATGAGACTCTAGCTTCATCTAATCTTTGGTTTTGGATCAAGTAACGTGGAGATTCTTTCATGAAGGCCATACCTAAGAACATCATAATAGCGTAGAAGAAACATAGACCTAAACCGACTCTCCATTGGGTAGAATCATCGTAAGTTTTAGTACCATAGTTAGTACAGTAACCCAAGAAGATACCTAAAGTGATCATAAGTTGGAAACATGAGACTAAAGCACCACGTAAATGTTTTGGAGCAGATTCAGAAATGAATAATGGAGAAACAACAGAAATGGAACCAACAGCGTAACCACTGATAATTCTACCAATGAAGTATTGGTACCATTTGTCAATAGAAGTAATTTGAATCAAAATACCAACAATGTAAATAACCATGGTAATCATTAAACTGATACGACGACCATAGATATCAGCGGTTTTTGGTAAAGTTAGGGAACCGAAAGCACAACCAATGTTGAAGATGGAGACAATCAAACCAGTTCTAACGGTAGATAAGTAGTAAGAACCATCAGATCTTTGTTGACCGAATCTTTTAATGAAATCAGACATGTTAACGAAACCGGAAATGGTACCGGTATCCCAACCGAAAACGAAACCACCGAAAGCAATCATGAAACATAGCAATGAGACGGTGATGTATGCAGAAAGAGGTTTAGCTGGAATTTCAAGGACGTTTTCCAAATCAGTTTGGTTTTCGTCAGTTTGTTTTTCAGCATCATCAGAAGAACCAACATCTGGGTGTTGTTGTTCTTCTGGAACAGCGTTGTTAACGTTCGCAACTTGAACGTCAGTTTGTTCTTGTAAAGACATTTGATTAAGTTTGAATCAAGTGAAGTGTAAGTATTAAACTTGATGTTGAGTAATAAGAAAATCAAACGTTTGAAACTGGGGGATGTATCTGTATTTATATTCGTTTCTTTTATTTTGACTTTATGTTGTTGAATCGTTGAATGATGTTATACGTATGAGGCATGCATGAATTTCGGAGAGAAAGCTGGAGGCATACGCTGTACACCCCACCACTTCCCCATGGGACAAGCCAACGCAAACCTGGAGTCCAATAGATTGACTGCTCACGCCTTAGCTGCATAAGAAGCCTAGAAATTTCTGCGTTTGCACCAATAATATGACGTTATTCCGTTGAGATCCAGGATTTTAAGGTGGTCTAACTTTTCTTTTCCTGTTATTTTTCGGAAAAATTTTGTCGGTAGGAGCAGATTGCCGCGCCTTCCTTGGTGAGATTTTCCGGAAGCTGGTTCAGGCATTTTTCATCGTTTGATAGCTAGAGTAGTTCGTTCTGAATGAAACTTTCGATGTGTTATAGTTACAGAGCTTGGTTATTAGGCGATCTACTTTTCTAGATAGTTATAGCTATATTTCTCGCTTGTGGGGAGTATATGAGTAGGTAAATTTATTTATCAGTTTTTCCGTGGTCAGAGCAATCTCATGCACCTCCATGCGGTACGGAAAAAATCTCCCAATTTCTTCACTATTACATAGCTGGCTGTTTCAACCTTTGAAGCCTTTCGGTTGAACAGACCACCAAGATGTCATCTAACATTCGAAAAGAGTAAGATGATCAGGAGAGCTAATTATCATGTAATTAACATCTTCTGATTTTAAAAGCTGGGGTGGTATTTAATATTATGGCATAGTATTGGACCATTAACTGCTGGCTTCCTGTTTTCCCGGGTATAGTATGGAGCACAACTTCCTTTGCACCTTTCTTTTGGTGGTAATGATTACGTAATGGTAGTAAATAGTAATATTTTTAAGTTTATTACTAAGACCGAATCGTGTCTCAGCTCTGTCTCGGATAGTCTCTAAAACCAGTCTCAGCCTCTATGATATTTGAATAATAGGTTCCTGGACCTGAAGTTTCAGGTAATTTATGGCCCTCACCCCAAATCACCCCAAACAAAGGCATGCCGTTTTACTAATTAGCCTTAACCGTCCCCAGACGGCCTACAGTACGAATATTTGTTGGAAACAGTTTATTGGTCTGCAGCCTGCTGCTAGTCCCCCAATGCTCCATTTTCTAGTACCTCCACATAGGAATGCCTTACAACTCTATTGTTCTTTGAGTGCTTAAATCAGCAGTGTTAAAAACTTGACCAAACCATCCGTGCGCGTGTAGTACGCACTACACACTCAGATATCCGCTACATACTGTAAGCTAGTAACTACTTTTCTTGTTAGTAACAAGCACAGGCTACACAGTACACACACTGAATTTAGAAGAACTGTAAGAGTCCTTATAACTGATCGACACTGTTCCGTCTTTGAGTATAGTTAGTCCGCTAATTTTATTGAAAAGACCTCAGATTTTGATGGATAGTAGATCTTGACGCCCGATGTTCAGCTTAACTTACGACTCGATTATGAAAATGTATATACACCAATAGTAGTGAAGTTCTAACTAGCTGGCCATATTGATGCGATCCTCCAGCTGTATTATTCCGAATTCGTCGACTCATGATCTGTCTAGCATATACATGAGGCAATAAAACTAGTTTAGGTGTGATTAATACTAGCTTTCGACCGAGTTAATGCAAATAACTATGTCTCATGAAAGCCGGGTATTCAAAAAAACTTTGGCCGGTTAATTACGTCTTCAATACTATCTCCGACGCCAAATATTTAATTCCGAAGGGATACGAAATTACTGGCAAATTATTGCAACAAATGACTATTAAAAGGGTTGTTCATGACTAAAGTTTTACTTTATCATGATCTCCAGCTTCATAGCTTTCGTCTCACACCCTTCAGTATACGTTTAAAGCCATTTTGATCGACTTTGAATTTTTTTCAAAAAGAAAAGACTTGTAGAATTTCAATTTAAAAAAAAAGAAAATGAGTTAGTCAAGCTTTTCTACAAATCGATTTCGCCCGGGTGCAATTATCAAATTATGTTATTATTTGCATGTTAACTTTATATAAACGTGACAGGCGTTATATCTGTCAATGTCACGCTGATCAGAGGACCAAAATTTCTCCATTCATCAGTATAACGGTCATTTTTATCATTTATTGATTTAAGGTTGTATAGCTGAATTCTATGACAAATCCTGTTGCTACTTTTTACGAATTAAATGCATATATACCCTATAAAAATCCTCGGCATTATGACAACGAGTATAGAAGTACTTGGTCATCTATGTTCTACGTCTTAGTGCTTTTATTCTTCGTATATACGTCCGTGGTAGGTCTTACAAGAGAACTCTTATGGATCAAAGATCCACTGACTGTAGATGTAACTATCATCAATACCCTGCTATTAATTATATACACTACTGGGGGTAGATACATTAGCACCATTGAGATTGGAGTAGATGGTATTTATTGACGTCACTTTTCATAATAGTAATGTATTTTATATAGGCTGTATACTGACTCTGAGTGTTACTTCAGTAATTGAAAATTGATATATAGCCAGCCATACTGTAGACATACTATCGAGCTGTATATCTCATTCGAGGATTCCTTAGTTCTGACTGGACCCTGTAAGTGTCAACAATGGCTTATTGTACATACTAAAATTTACAACTGAAACTATCTGTAAACGGATAAGTGAACATACCGGATTTATACCTTTAAGAGAGAGACAGTTTACATAAAATCCAAGGAATAATCTGCTCCAGTACATGCTTCACCTGTCAGAAGTATCTGTGTGTTCTACTAGCCACTTTGAGCTATGTAAAGAGCATAGTACACACTAACAGTACCATGAACCTGCCCACTCGTCGATTGGTGCACCATTTTGCGGGCACGGAAATTCGTAGGACCAACACCAAAATAATGTCGGCTTGCTTTGAAGTCTAAACAATACATAAGACGTGTTTCGATGAGAAGAAAGCTCTGAATAAACTTTAATCAAAATGGATCTACCAAACGGCTTCATCCAACCACAGAAGCCGCAACTTCCACTACCTCCCAACTTTCACGGGAACAAGAGAAACAAGAAACCAAGAATTATACCTCCTGAAAGAAGGAAGAAGGTAGCACAGGCTTGTGATAGTTGCAAGAAAAGAAAGCAGAAATGTAACGGGTTGCAGCCATGTGAACTCTGTATGGCAAAGAACTTCAGATGTGAATACACTATTATCGATAGAAGACTTTTGAAGCCTACTAAAAAAGAGGCAGATGAAAGATTGAAGTCATATAAAACCAATAACAATGGCGATTGTGGGGCTGCACCAACAATAGTCAAACAACAAGCACAAACTCAACCTTACAATCCAACAAACGGCGTTAATCAACCAGCCCAGCCCACGTATCCGGCTAATCATATAAGCCAGAGTGCACCAATAGCCCAGAGTGCACCAGCGAACCAGAATATTCCAATAAACCAAAATGTGACTAATACTTATTCATCACCACTTGAAAACTTTCGATATCCAATCAGACCGCCAGACAACTCAGCACCTCAGTTTAATGCTGTACCTCAAGCATCAGATACTCCAGGGATACCCCAAGGCTTACCGAACATCAGAACTACAGTAGCTGGTCCTGATAATAATCCTGCTCACCAAACACAAAATATCAACTTTCAAAACAATCAAGAAATACAACCTCCTTATCAAAACCCAAGCTTATTCAACAGGGAAAATAATGGCAATGAAACACCTTATCTGGCTTTGAAAAAAGAAAGTAACACAAGAGTGTTATTCGATAAACTTGGTAATTTAAATTACATTGGTGAGAGTTCGCCATCATCATATCTTTTACAATGCAGAAAAGTATTTCAAAAAGTTTTAGGGCCAAATGCTTTCTCTGAAGATCCTGATAAGTTTGTCATGGTGGAAGGTCCTACAACATTGAAGAGACCAAATGGGTACCAACCTCAAATACCGAGTAGGGTATACACTGATTATTTATTGAAAACTTATTTGAATAATTCAAACAATATTGTTTATATTTTGGATGAAGAAGTGATAAAGGCCAAAATGAATAAGGTTCACACCGATCCACAAAATACTTCTCCAAAAGATTTTTGTCTAGTGAATTTGATTTTCGCTATCGCTTCTGTGTTTGCTAAGGTTGAACTAGCTAATAACATGTTCCCATTCCCACCGGATCAGTTTATAGATCCACATGTTTTCTATGATTATGCTATGTCAATCTTGAATAACACTGCTGATGATGGTAAACTTTGGTTAGTCGAAGCTTATCTCCTATTGTTTTTCTTCCATCAGTTTAATGGGCGGAGAAATTCAGCTTGGGTTAGATTAGGTATTTCTCTTCGTTATGCTCAAGCTTTAGGATTGCATAGAAAATATGTTAATGAATCTTTTGAAGATTCTATTTATGTTCTACACAGAAGAAAACTATTCAGAAGTCTATATATATTGGACAGAATGAGTGCATTATTCATGGGTCGTCCATTAACAATCAATGATGATGATTGGGATGACTCCAAGATGGTTAGAGATATTGAGGATTTCCCAAGCAAAATGCTAAAGGTTTGTGAACTTAATGGCAAAATTCTAACTAAAATTTATACAAATCCTTCATTGAATCTCTCCACAGCGTTGAGATTAGCTACTGAGCTGAAAATACACTTTCTGAGTCATCCAATAAAACAACTGACACCTGAAGACTACTCAAAACCTATTGATCATGAATACTTCCTACCTCATATAACCCATCTGCATGGTGTTATGTTGATGTCAAGACCATTTTTTCATTTTATTGTTTTGAAGAAATTAGGACTTGTTAATTACGATGAACGTGCTAAAGGCTTGGAGCATTTGAACTTGTTTTACAGATCATGTGTTAATTCGGCTCTATTAGTTATAAAAATTATAGAATATGTTTACTTCCAAAACGTCCATCCATTCAAGCCATTAGCATTGATATCTAGTCTTTTCCATTCAGGATTGATTGTTGGTATATTGTTGTTATTACGATTGAAAGGTATAAGTGATGATGCTTATGATGACTGCAATACTTACAGTCCACAGACCAAAGAGAAGAACGCTAACATTCCAATATTGATGATTAAATCTCTACAAACTACAATCATGTTACTGGAAGCTTACGGTAAATATGATGAACCATCTATGAGATACGCCAAGTGTTTACAGAGAATGTTGGATGTTACAAACTATGAGACAGAAGCAGGACTAGTAAATCCATCAAAAGAAGCAGGAAGATTAGGTGGAAACTATAACAGTAGTTCGGAAAACTATGAGGATATATTGAAATTTCAGGACTGGTTGTTGACTATTCTTGAATCAGAACCAACTTATATGGAACTAGGAAGCTCACTCGGGGCAGGTAACCAAACATTTGGAAACGTATATCCTGCACCAAACACAGCGAACACTACAAACTTCCAAGGAGGACCTGCTCAAAACTATAATGATGATTTCCTGAAGGATATTGTCGGACTCAATAACCTAGACCCTACTGATCCTCTGTTCCTCGATGACTTCCTATTCAATGTCTTGGATAATCCAAAGCCTCTATAAGAAAGAAAATGCCATATATAAGATAGTTATTGTTGGCTAAGTATGTATTATACCTTTAATTACCACAAAAGGAAAATTTCCTAATACGCAATTTATTATTGATTAGTAGTTCGCGGAGTTTCCCATCAAAAAATGGGGAAACCGAGGAAATTAGAAAGAATCAACAAGTAGAATGCCTTAATTTACTATTGTTATTCAGTTCAAGCAATGGCAGAGACAGTTACCGACAGTACCTCATCTCGTGTGAAGAGGAAGATTTCCAAGAGAAATCAACAGGTTTTACCATTTGCAGATGCACCTAATATCAGTGAGTATTTTGCTCTCTTTTGATCATGATTTGATACTAACAAGATATCTTAATAGTCAGAGCTCATCAAAAGGACTCTTACTTCGAGTCAATACTGAGAAGCAAGATACAGGACACCGTTCAAGTGTTTACAGGTATGTTATTCTCTACATTACACTTATACTATCTATAGCTGACTACTAACTCTTGTTTCAAAGGTCAGCGATTCATTCATACCCATCCTGAAGAATTGACCGTTCTTGCTAAGGCACTTTATTTATCATTGACTACATTACTTGGATCTAGAACTCTAGGTGAAGAGTATACAGACTTGGTTTATGTTACAAGAAATGGAAGAAGAATACCTGGACTGATACGAAGAATTGGATTTCTATTATCATATGCAATTTTACCATATTTCATAACAAGATGGTTCAAGAGAAAATTCAGAGCCGAGGTTGAAGGTGATAATGAAAATGGAAAAGTGGGAAAGAAATCATGGAAACAGCTATTATCGTCATTGTCTTATACTGATGTACTAGACTCTCTCATCAATATCCATTTAGCTTTATTCTACCTCAAAGGGTCTTATTATAACATATCTAAAAGAGTATTTGGGCTTCGATATGCATTCGGTCATCAAGTTGATAAGAGAACTGAGGTTTCAAGTGGTGGTTATGAGATATTGGGTGGTATCATCCTAGCACAATTTGTGTTTAAAACAATCTCCAAAGTCAATGAATATCTTCGTAAAGATGATGAAGACGAAGACTCATTAAGCCAGTCTTTGATAGAGAAAGTTGCATCTGGTAAGATTAATGGATTACCTCCAAGTTCAATAAAAAGTTATGACATCGATCTATCCAATCCAAAAACACTTCAGTATATCCCAGAAAACTCTAGAAAGTGCATGCTTTGTCTTTCCTACATGGTTAATCCAAGTTGTGCACCATGTGGTCATTTATTCTGTTGGTCATGTATATCGGAGTGGAGTCGTGAACATCCTGAATGTCCTTTATGTCGTCAAAACCTTACAGAACAATCACTATTGCCACTACGTTAATGAAATAAATATGACCAATATATATATGAATCTAAAGAATTATTATGAAATAATGCTACTTTATTTACCACCCATTTGGAATAAAATCTGTTTCTTTTTCTTTCCTTTTCCTTTTGTAACAACTGGTAATGAATCATCCATACCTGCAAGGTTCAATGAGGAACTTGAAGCAGAAGCAGAAGCTGATGAACTTGAACCAACATCCCATGCACCATTACCTTGAGGTACGGCATTGACCCTTGGTATAACTCTTTTTGGTGCGGGTTTTGGTAATGATGGGAACAAATTTTCATCTAGAGGAGCTGCCTTTTTAACAGTAGAAGATGGTTTTGGAATGGTGGATAAATAATTTGGAACATATGTTGATTTTGTATTGTTCACAGTGACAGGTGCTGTTTGTTTTTGATGAATGACAGTCTTGTACCGCACTGTGGTTTTAACTGGTGCATAACCTGGTGTTTTGGATTTAACAGATGGTAAAGCTGGGAAGTCTTCTTCTCTTCTTTGAGAGTTTGATTTCTTTTTTGAACCACTGTTGTTGTTCCATGATCCACCATATAAATTCAAACTTGAAGAAGAGCCTGGAAGAGCTGGGAAATCTTGTTCTTCCTTGAGTTTTCTATCATGACTCTCAACAATTGAAGCTAGTTCAAGACCTTGTGGTGTAGATTTTGGATAAATTTCTGATAAATCATAAAATAGGAAATGGATTTCCTCATCGGTTTTATCCTTAAATAGTTTTTTGTATGCTTTTTGTAAAGCGAATATATCAATTTTCCCGTTTTTATAAGAAGTGTTTAGATCTGTAAATTCTTTGAAACCACTAGTAGAGTAGTTTAAGTAATGTCTTGCTCTTTCTTCCAATCTCATCTTTTTGGTATCGGCAGAATCCCCATCCTGGTTAGCTGCGGACTTGTTTTTAGTGTTATTATTGTTTCTTGAATTGTTAATAGGTCTGAAAGTTGATAGTTGTGATTGATATCTGTTATTACTTGTAGCCCCCACAACGTAGTTTTTGCCATAAATTCCTCCATGTTCTTGAAGCATATGACTTTGTAAATCCAACTCATCACCGAAAACAATAAATTTCTTATCAAGACATGCTTGAACAGTACATCTGAAATGATCAGTTTTGAAATGTTCTTCCAAAGAGTCATAATTTTTGAAATATTGTGGGTTTGAAGGATCCAATTTATCACAAACGTGACATCTCTCATGATTTTGTCTCAGATGAAGTTTCAATTCATCATCTGAATAGAATCTTTGACTTTTACAGAAAGGACATAATGGATGTCCATGAAACCCTTTTTCATCACCTCTTGTTTGATGTGCTTGTAGTTGTTTATGAGAGAAAACTTTCAATTCACTTGGGAAAGATCTATTGTGGTCAGCACAAACGTTACATATCAGTCTTTCATGTTCATTTTTCAAATGTGTACCTAGGGACTTGGAATCTTTCTCAATGATACCACATAATTGACATTTGTAAGATAAAAGATTTAAAGTATCATCATGTGCATATTGTGAAGTGAAACCGATATTGAACTTTTCATTAAATACCACGATTGATCCAGGATTTAGTTCATCATAGCTCTTATCCAGTAGTTCGGTGAAGATTAGCTTCTGATCCTCAGTTCTGCACACAAGACACGCGGATTTATTGTATAATGCTTTTTGACGGAACATACATTTATGGCACGTTGTATGGTTACATGGTGACTTTGAAGCATATGTGATTTTCTCAGCACAGATGATACATTGGGTATTCTCATCAGCCTCTTCTTCAGAATCATTAGAGCCATCGTTTGTGAAGGCTCTTTTCCATGAACCGGACTTTGACTGCTGCGATGACTTGGAAGTGTTCTTTCTTGATCTGTCTTGGACTCTAGAGCTCATGATATCCGGGAGTAAATTTGAAATAGAAAAAAGTCAATAAAAAGAGACAGATAACCACAGTAGAACCAAAGCAAACGTTCCTATCAAAGAAAGTCAGCTCTTTCTGGAATAATGAAGCAAAATTGTATTGTTTCTCTTTATTAGTCAGTTGTCCAATTTTTTTTTTCTAATGCCCGCGAAATCTCCAAATCTCGAGACATCAAACTTTGTGATAATGTCCAATCAAAGCGATGAGCTTCAGCACTAAAACCAGAAAGCCATTACGAAGTAAACACAGAACAAGATGAATATAAGTGCCACGCTCAATGTAGCGAGACTACTCGTTTCTCCTCAGTTATGTCTTCCTCACTTAACTATCTCTTCATTTGATAAGATACCAACCCCATTGAGATTTCCTAACCATCAACCTTCAATTAAGGCTATTGTCCTAGACAAAGATAACTGTTTTGCCAAAGCTCATGATGATAAAGTCTGGCCGGAGTATCAACAGACCTGGGATAAACTCAGAGAAGAATACCCAGATGCAAAACTCCTGATAGTTAGTAACTCAGCAGGAACTAATGACGATAAAGGCCATAAACAGGCAGAAATTATTGAAGAAAGAACTGGAGTGAAAGTACTAAGACACACTACAAAGAAACCTGGATGTCATGGTGAGATCATGGATTATTTTCTCAAGAACAAGATAGTGAAGGGCCCAGAGGAAGTTGCTGTTGTTGGGGATCGTTTATTCACTGATATGTTGATGGCTAATATGATGGGAGCTTGGGGTATATGGGTACGTGATGGTGTTGTACGATCCGAGAGTTTGATATGCAGAATCGAAAGAGACGTTTTTACAAGACTTACTGGTGGTACTAACCCACTATTTCCGCCTATCCCAAAGTATGGGTCTGAGGAGAAGTAAGTGAACTTGGGCTTGCTTTTTGTGGTACATTATTTAGATCTATGGAAATACACAATTGACACAAAAACAACAATGTGCATAAAACATCGATCAGTTGTAATCACTACTTGGTTAATGCATCTGTTATCACTGACAAAACATTAAAAAGAATGGAGGTACCAACTCTTAGACCAGGTACAGTGAGATTGGATATCCCAGTTGCTCCAAATGCAATTGTTAGCTCACCACAAAGAGTATATTCCAGAGAATTAGTCCAGGTGATGTCAAATGCATACACCGTTTTCCTTTTTGCTGAATATATGTGCCTTCTATTAAGTTTCCCATTTGAAGAAGTTACAAACCGTCCTTCCATTTGCATAGTTGCAAATTTTGTTCTTGGTATTACTGTATGATTGATAACTGATACCTATAATTATGTTAAACTCTTTCGAACTCTAACTAACCTTGTTTATTTGAAAGTTCATTACATGTGTCTTTCTATTACCATTGACCACCTCATTACTCCCCAGTCAAACACCTTATTATCTACATGTTGTTTCAATGCTGTTCCAATTCTTGAACCTCATCTTAGAGATCAGTGCAACTGTCGTGCTATTTAATTCCAAAGAACTATTACTAATCCCATTTGATGACCACTCCATTGATCTCACTTTATATTTCCAAATTGTTACATCCTTAACTCTTGCAACTACAGTCATTTCATTGTATGTATCATCAAAGAGCAAAAGTGTTTTAGAAGTACATTTTATACTAATACTCACCGATAGTTCACTCAGTGTTACGAATACTGTTATATACGGAAGAGCCCTTTACCGGTTAGCCAATAGAAAACCTAAGGAGTTAGAAGGCGTGCCTGGCCTCGAAGACAACAGCAGCAAGTTCTGCAGCGACGACATGATCATGGAAGAACTAACGAGCCGTAATGGCAGTGAACGATTTGTATAGACGTTTATAGAGATTATGCAAGGATGTGGTGCAAACCACTTTTTGTATTTTACATAATAAATTTTTTTTTCTGTATCTTTCTTTAAGTCTCAGGTAGTTGAACCAGATCAGGTTTAATTGCACAAAGTAATCCCATTGAAGTAACACAGAGATGGAGAAGTTCTTGAACCACAGTGACAGCGATGAAGAGTTTTACAGCTTCGTTTCAGACGGCGAAAAAGCTGCACCAGCTGCTCGTAAACTAGAATCAGACGATGATTTCTCAGACGATGAGCAGGCCATCATCCAAACAAAATCAAAGAAACAAAAGTACGATGCCTTCGATGAAGATGAGGACGAAGAGCTAGAAGACGAAGATGATGATGAAGAAGATAAAAAGGGAAAAGAAGAAGACAAAGAAGTTTCAAACAACTCAAAACCTAAATCAGAAGATGAGAAAAACATCAATGAACTATATAGAAAATCTAAACTGTTGAAACTAAAGGCATCAAAGAAACCAAAAGGTAAAACCGGTGTTGTTTATCTATCGAAAATACCTCCATACATGAAACCAGCTAAGATGAGACAAATTCTATCTAGATTTGGTGATGTTGATAGACTATTCTTGAAGAAAGAAAACCCACTTAAACACAAACAAAGAGTTAAACAAGGTGGAAATAAAAAACAACGTTACGATGAAGGTTGGGCTGAATTTATCAGAAAGAAAGATGCAAAGATGTGTGCTGCTACACTAAATGGTAACATCTTAGGTGGTAAGAAAGGTAGTTATTACTATGATGATGTTATGAATGTTAAATATCTATCAGGATTCAAATGGTCTGATCTAACGGAACAGATATCAAGAGAAAACGAAATCAGACAATCCAAATTACAAATGGAGATATCACAAGCTCAGAAATTGAACAAGGCATTTATCTCCAATGTTGAGAAGTCTAAGATGATTAAGAACATTCAAGAAAAGAAAAAAGCTAAGAAACAAGATACAGATAAAGAAGATGAAGATTCTCAAGTTCGTAGAACTTTTGAACAAAGAAGAGTTACAACAACTAGAGCTGAAGGTCCAGAACATTTGAAACAAAAGAATAATAGCAAATTGGAGAATGTGCTATCTAGTGTATTTTAACGAATTTAATGAATAATTATATACTGTGATACTTTTGTAAGGAATTATAAATCATGAAAACTGTGATTCTCGGACACACATATATTCCTTGCTGTGTAGTCAAGGGTATGAGAAAACTAATCACCTTCAATAAGAAAGTCCATTAACGAGTGGTAAACCCTCAAGCTCATCAAGGATGTTACGAGCCATGTCGTTAACCTCGGTAAACCTCAAGTCACATGACTCGATGAGCCCTCGGTTCCGTTTTGGGTATTTTCAAAATTAATTTTTACTTTCCGCAAAATTTTTTTTTGTAAGGACTTTTCAATCTTTTTACTATTTGAAGTTTATAAGTGGGAATTCTTATAGACAAGTTTGAAGTCAATTATATATTGCAATGGGTACAGGTAAAAAGGAAAAGTCACGTCGTGTGCGAGAAAACGATACCAGAGATGGTAACCTTCGTGTAAAAGGTGAAAATTTTTACAGAGA
Source organism: Wickerhamomyces ulmi (assembly GCA_030569675.1). Lineage (NCBI taxonomy): Eukaryota > Fungi > Ascomycota > Saccharomycetes > Phaffomycetales > Wickerhamomycetaceae > Wickerhamomyces > Wickerhamomyces ulmi. The sequence continues at coordinate 22,657 of JAJMLN010000005.1, forward strand.
TGCTAAGAAGGTGCAGCATTTGAATATGTACAAACAAGGTCGTGCTATTCGTAACAAAGCTGGTGAAATCATAAAAGCTGCTGCCCTACAAGATACAGCTGCTCCAACTGCCAGAGTTGATCCTAACCGTCGTTGGTTTGGTAACACAAGAGTTATATCACAAGATGCCCTAAGTCATTTTAGAGAAGCATTAGGTGAAAGAAAGAAAGATTCATACCAAGTTTTATTAAGAAGAAATAAATTACCAATGTCTCTTTTAGATGAAAAAGATACCACTGAATCACCAACCAGTAAGATTTTGGAAACTGAATCTTATGAACATGCATTTGGTCCAAAAGCTCAACGTAAAAGACCAAGAGTTGCTGTATCAAGTTTAGAAGAATTAGCTGATGTTACTGATAAAGACCATGTTGAATTCCAAGAGAAGAACGAATTAGCATCAACTTTGGGATTAATGGGTAACGTTGATACTGATGGTTGGTCTGCTGAAGCTAAGGAAGCCATTTTCCACAAAGGTCAATCCAAACGTATTTGGAATGAACTGTATAAAGTCATTGATTCTTCAGATGTTGTGATCCACGTTTTAGATGCTAGAGATCCTTTAGGAACAAGATGTGAATCTGTTGAACAATATATCAAGAAAGAAGCTGCTCATAAACATTTGATTTTCGTTTTGAACAAGTGTGATTTGGTTCCAACTTGGGTTGCCGTAAGTTTATTTTCAGTTTTATTCTACTAACTATTTTAGATCCATGCTCTCATATCATCATATGTTATTGTCATTCTTTTAGTTTTTTTAGTTATTAGTGACCCAAATGTTCAAGTCAAGGCGTATTTTGAATGGCTTAATTGCCATTATCAACCTACAAAAAATGTCTGTTACAACTTTGGAAGAACAACTATTTTCCGCTTTCATATATCTCGTTTTGAGATTCATGAATAGTGATGTTATTCGTTTTGAATAATTCACATAGGATTATTGAAAGTCTTATGAGTTGAACTCTGAAATTTCTCTTCGGAGAATCTAATTGGAAGATGCTTCTTAGTAAAGACTCTAACATACCCTTTATATAGTGCTTTCCTTTTTTTTCTATTATTATTTTACTTTATATAGTTTTTGGATGATACTGGCATATGATTGAGAAGATGGATCTAAATGGTGGAATACTTTTTTCAAAAAAGGTACATTATACTAACAGTTATATTACAGGCCGCTTGGGTTAAACATTTATCCAAATCTCACCCAACTCTTGCGTTCCATGCCTCTATTACCAACTCTTTTGGTAAAGGTTCATTGATCCAATTGTTGCGTCAATTTGGTTCTTTACATTCAGACCGTAAACAAATTTCTGTTGGTTTCATTGGTTATCCAAACACTGGTAAATCCAGTATCATTAACACTTTAAGAAAGAAGAAAGTGTGTACTGTTGCTCCAATTCCAGGTGAGACTAAAGTCTGGCAATATATTACTTTGATGAAGAGAATTTTCTTGATTGATTGTCCAGGTATTGTGCCACCATCACAAAAAGATTCAGAAGAAGATATTCTTTTCAGAGGTGTTGTTAGAGTTGAACATGTTAACCACGCCGAACAATATATCCCAGGTGTGTTGAGAAGATGTCAAAGACAACATTTAGAAAGAACTTACGAAATCAAAGGTTGGACCAATGCTACTGAATTTATCGAACTTCTGGCAAGAAAACATGGTAGATTACTGAAAGGTGGTGAACCTGATGAACAAGGTATCGCTAAATTGGTGATCAACGATTTCAACAGAGGTAAGATCCCATGGTTTGTGCCTCCACCTGAAGATGAAGAAAGACCACGTAAGAGAGTGCGTGAAGAAGATGGAGAAGAAGAATCTAAAGCAGAATCTAACGAAGATGCCAAAGATCAAACCATGGAAGAAGCTTCTGAAGCCTCTGAAGAGCCAGAACAAGCCGAGAAAGAAGAATGGAATGGTATTCAGGATTAGTTTGGGTTATCTGTATTTTATAGCATGTTTAATTATTTATGGGATTTTACTGGGAAACTGATTTTTTAAAGGGCATCGCACAAATTTTGTTGTTAACTAAGTTTTTTTTTTTCTTGATTGTTTTTTTGACGTAGTTTATGATTTTTTTCTTTGTTTACATTTCTCGCTAACAATTAACAGAACAATTATAAACAAAAGCACAGAGCGGTAGAACATTAAGAGTCTGCGCAATGGACAACGATGAAGTGAGGATCTCCCAACTGGCGAAGAGTCTCCATTCGTCAATCAACAACCAACTCTCCCAGCTGAATTCGCCGTCTTTCGACCGCGTCTCGCTACTTAATGACATACAACAGTTCCAACCAAGTCCTCAACTATTATACAAACATCTAGAACAGTACACGAGGACCCTGTTCAAAGAATACCTTGATCCATCATCAAACTCTAATGATGTGATATGTGAAGTGTTCTATAACTTTGGAAAGGTTGTTGGAACCAAGAAGATCTTGAACTTTATGAAGACAGACATCAATTTACTTCCTTTACTCATCTCCAAGTTCAATAACGATTTACAATGGCACGAAGAGTATTTTTTACTATGCTTCCTAGCTGTGCTTGCATATGTTCCTTTCCCTCTTGATACACTTGCAGGAGATGTTCCTCACTCATTATATGAAATAGGGTTCAAGTACCTTCAAACAGCTGGGCCTTTACAACCATTGGGCGCTAGATTACTAGGTGTTTTGATAATGAGAAAAGATTGCAACGTGTTGTTCGAAAAGTTTTTAGAAGAACTGGAAGGTAATTATGCGAATGCTACTGATGTCACTAGAAATGGGTTGTTACTGACTCTGAATATATCATTACAAAATGATTCAGACTCCAAATTCACCAATCACGCTATAAAAATATATGAGTTTCTACAGACTATCGAACAACTTGAGAATAAAGTGGCCGCATTATCCAAAATTTACTCCAAGTTATCTCTCTATTTGGCACAGCTGGATGATTATGATAAGGTTGAAGACATCTTAGCCTTCTTTGAGAAGAACTTCTATAACAAGAGTACAGAAACTAGAATTACATTATCTAAAAAGTTTACAAAACTATTATTGAACATAGATCAGTGCTTTGGTATCGAAGTAATGATGGATGTCATCGAGGAAACTCAAAAACTGATAGAAACCGAACCAATGGATACAATGTGCTCTGAGCTTCTTCATAGCCGTCTTTTGGTTATTGCTGAACTCCTTAGACTACAGCTAATAGATCGAGGTCATTTCACGAATATACAGACGATAATTAGAACTACATTGTTCTTCCAACAGCAAAGAATTACATATATATCTGGGTCCAATGTTAGAGATGCCTCAAATTATGTTGCTTGGTCATTAGCAAGATCAGCCAAAGAACTAGATCCACAGATAGTTTGGGATATTGTGAAAGACTTATTACTCGTGAGCTCTTTTGATAGAGAAATAATGATCAGAAGAGCCTCTGCTGCAGCACTACAAGAACTTATTGGACGTCATGGCCTGAGAACATGGAAACACTTTTATCCTGAAGATAGTGACGATTTGAACTCTTTGAAAAGTGTTAAAGTGGTTGAAGCCTTGGATTTTATTGAGTTAGGATCAATTGAGAAGTCCTACTTCAAGATGCCAAAAGAATTGATAGAGATCTTTCCAGAACTTCAAAGCTTTTTCATCGACTTTTTGACGAATAATGTTTTTAACGTTGATAATGAGCTTTCTAGACTTAGTGCCAGAGCACTTGCCTCACTCCTAGAACGTGATGATGAAAGCAAAGTTCAACAGGTGCTATCGATACTCATTTCCAAGACTAATGATAAACCAACCAACTCCTTTATTGGTATATCATGTACATTATCTTTGACAACAAACATAGACCAGTTAAATGAACTAATACCGATTTTCAACCAAACCAAGCTCAATCATCATAAGGACTCTTCCTTTACCATTGAAGCATACTTACATCTCTTGAAAGCTCTACTAAAGGGCGGTCTTTTAGATAATGAGGACTACCTTGATAATCTATTTGATGGAATACGGGTGGATAGTAATGAAATCTCTCAAATCCTTCAAGAAATTGCACCATATCTAAAACTCACTGATGAGTTTTGGCAAAAATGGTTATATTATATGAAGAACAACAATTTGAATGCATCAAGAGCTGTGTCATACCTTTCTTCTTTCAAATCAAATATAAATGACATTTTAGAACTTTTAGAGTCTGAAAGAACAAACTCTCATGTCAAAGCTGCAGTCTGTCACTCAATTTCATCATTTTTGAATAACGATACATTGAGTGATGATGAACTTCGAAGACTTGTTGGTGGACTAGATGATTATGCTATTTCTGATCAAGGTGACGTTGGAAGTAAGGTAAGACTTGCAACGATTGATTTGATATCTGTGAATGACAAAGCTTTTCAAAATCATCTGGATATAATCACTCCAAAGTTGTTGAGATTATCCGCAGAACCAATCGATAGAATTAGACTACTGTCACTAAGCTTATTGATTAAATTACTGGGAATTGATCCATTCGAACTCGAGAAAAGAAACATTGAAGGATACTTTCAAGATCTTTTGAAACTTTACCATGTGAAGTTTTTTACCAATGAAGAAGCAAGCATAGAATTTTGGAGAGGTTATATATTCAGTGGAGGAGCTTTAAGATCCACAGACTCTTTGGTAACGTCAGCTTTGAAGTCATTCGTTCAATATTATGAAAGAACGTTGAATGATCAAGAAAGAAAAAAAGTGTTACTACTGCTGGCTTCTACTTTGAAAGTGGATAATCAACTTTTGAAAGGTAATTCGTTTGTTAGTCAAAGACTATCCAAAACAATTATTGTTGGTCTACAGTTCTTTGCGAGAATCCTACAATTGAACATTCCAATTCCATCTGACTTCAACATCAAAGGGTTGTTTGTTCGGATCTATAACTTACACCTGAATACTCAAAGCATTCCAAGACTAAGTTCTGCAATCAAGATATTTGGATACCTTACTGTGTCACATTCGCTGAAAGAAGCCAGAGATAGACTGGTATGGCTGACAACAAACCATCCAATGGGAAGAGTGCGGATTTTAGCAAGTGATGAACTGTTCAGTGCATACACAGAACTTCAATTACAAGAAGGTAGACAACAAGGTGATAAATATAATAATGCATTAAATTTATTGAGTTCTATTGATTGGAATAAAAAACAGTTTAAAGAGTATGCAAATGAAATAAATATATCATGAGAAGGCAGGGATAAGCAAATGATATCTTTGCAATGCCTGTGATTCTAATAAGTCATAATGATCATCATGTAGTGTGGTAGGTTGGAAATTTTTGATAAACTCTGGACCAAGATCCTCAATTATTTCGTTTGTAATTGCCTTTTGAGAGACATCAGCTCCATTGTATAATGACTGAAGGTATTTGGTGTCAATGCTATTACTGTTTGAGTCCTTTATATTGTCCAGGTAATCACCCAAGCTGCTCTTAACTGTTGGTAAGATCTCATCGTAGTGCAAAAAGTAATGATGTAAAAAGTACCAAAAACGATGATCAGTGGAGCCAATTGATGATGTTAGGAGGAAATCGAATGATTTGATTGATAGTTTTGTGGTTGAAATAGCCATGTTGAACAGCTCGATAGTTCGAAGTACTGTATCTGAACCTTTCGAACAAGCATGAAAGACTATATCCCAAGACTCCTCATTCAACAGCTCCCATGGTAGTAAAGTGTATGTATATATGACACCTGATAGATTTGACTTGGATGAAACAGCTTTTAAGAATGCGTTAACAAAGAGTGACTTTGTCTCCTGGGAGACATCCATATTGAAAACGGAAAACTCATCGAGAACTTCTTTGATATCAATACGTTGAATGAATACTTTTGCTGACTTGGTCGTTTTAGAAGGTGTTTGTTTCTCATAGCCCTTTCTCTTTATACTGTGCTCTATTAGTTGTGTTTGTAGGCTCTGTACTAAAAAGTCAAAGTCTTTAATTGACAAACTGCCAATCAGTAAAGGTCTTAAGTATTCAATAATCTCTATGGTTCCTTCAATACCGAGTCCTTGGTGTAAAGGTTCAACAAGCAAGGACAACTTGAAACTATCAAGTTCTTGATTTGGGTCCCAGATCATGAATAAACTGGAACTTGTTTGAAGCTGAGCCAACGCAATATATACCAGCTGTTTTTCTTTGTCTGATAATGTCAGCTCGTTGAATTTGAACTTACCAATCAGAAGGTCACGTATCAGCTCGACATTGAAGGTATCCAAAGCCCAGAAAAGAAACGTTAGACTATCTTGCTCATAACACTTCTTGTAAATAAGCTTCAAGGAGTCTATTAGGTATTCAATTGATTCCGTATCTTCTGTTATTATTGCATACTTGATGGTATCCACAAGATCAGGATATAGCTGTTTTCGTAGTGCTTTCAAGTTTTCAAGATCACTCTGAGGAATCAGGAGCTCACCCCTACCATCTGTTTCTAAAGACTGAAGTAAGGTTTGAGCTTCGTCACCGAAGAATTTATCAAGGACTTCTTTGATTGTCTCTAACCTTTGAATATAGTTGGGCCTACTCAACGGTGTAATAAAGGGTTGAAACTGAGTTCTGTATATGAAATCAGAGGGGAGGTTATCGAAGAAGGATTGATTCTCGAGACTGATGAGTAATTGTTCATAGATGATTGCATTTGAGACGTCGAATTTAGATCTTTTAAGAGTTCTGGCAATAGTCTCCAGTTTTTTCTGATCAAGATGAGTCTCTTGTCCTTTGAGTGAGTTCCGGAAGTACTTTTCGAGTAATGGAATGTCAGATTTCGTCCTCACTTGACGTCGCAGTATAGATACACTCCCAATATGTGAGTTCCTTAGGAATTGCAGCATATTTGCCACTATTTATAGATATTTGACTGATTTCTCGAGAAAAACATTATCAATTTTGTGAAATGATTTGATTATTTGTGTTTTACCCCATAAAAAAAATCGTTTGACGTCAGTGAACAAAGAAAACAAACAAACTAATCAACATCGTGCAACAAACTACTATTAACCGAAGAAAAATGATGTTACGGCGAGGAACTACCACCACAGCTGTATTTGTGAGAAGATTTGCTTCAAAACCATACCAAGTTTTCAACAGGGACGTCAAATTGATTCAGCGAGAGAAAGCTGCTTCCAATCCAGACTCAGAACAAGTGGAGTACCTACGAGATGAAGTTGCAAGAAAGACCATAGAAAGACTGGCATTCATCAAGAGAGACTTCAACAGGGTACTTGACCTGGGAAGTGCCAGTGGGAACTTCGAACACCAGCTTGTCAGCAATAACGATGAAGATACTAAATTAGTGAGAAGTCGAATTGGTAAGATCATAATGAGTGATAGCTCGCACACTATTCTACATAGATGGGATAGTAAACCATTCAATAAGGAACTCAATGTCAATAGAATTGTTGTTGATGAGGAGACATTGGATCATAGTGCCCTTCAACCTGATTCTTTTGATGCCATCATTTCTAATTTGTCTTTACATTGGGTCAATGACCTTCCTGATGTCTTGAGAAAGATCAACATTCTATTAAAACCGGATGGGTTATTCTTAGCAAGTGTTATCTGTGAGGATACTATATTCGAACTACGAACTGCGTTACAATTGGCTGAATCTGAGAGAAAAGGTGGCATGTCTCCACGAGTCTCGCCATTAGTTAAAGTCAATGATATGAGTAACTTGATGAAACAAAACAAATTCAACTTGATCACTCTGGATGTCGAAGAAATAGTCATTGGATATCCAGACCTTGCTACAATTCTGGAAGATATTCAATTGATGGGAGAAAATAGTGCAAATGCTTCACAATCTGAGGCTATTAGTAGAGATGTGTTACTAGCAGCACAAGCAATCTACAAAACATTTCACGGAGAGAGTGATGGGACATTGCCTCTAACATATAGAATCTTGTTCATGATAGGGTGGAAACAGAGTCCAAAGCAGCCTAAACCACTTGACAGAGGATCGGGAGAACTGAACTTGAAAGATGTTTTGAAATGAAAAAGTACTTCTTGAGTATGCACACCTATTTATATTTATACTTGTATTTATTATTTATTGATAAAATGCCATATCACCAACTTGGTTGATCGTGAACATTTGAGACCCAATAACTGTAGACAATTGATGAAAGGTTCAAAAAGATAGATCCAACGATATATAACAGTTATTCGTTTGGATATGCAAAAAAAAATGAACGGTACGGGAATCGAACCCGTGCCTAGTGCTTGGAAGGCACTTATTCTACCACTGAACTAACCGTCCTATTTTTAGTGTTTTAAAAAACTGGTCACTTGGACGGTGTCGCGCCAGAATCGATAAGGGACACACATTTCATGCTAAGAGACACTGATTCATGCACATATTACTGTACGGGGTACGTTTCCCTTCATATAACAATTTCAGCAACGAGATTATAAGGATGAGGGTTGACGTTGGGTAAGTTCAGAAAATGAGTCTTACACAATTGGACCTGGAGATTGTTCCTAGGTGGCTCACAAAAGCCCAGCAATTTTCAATCGTCACATCTTTAGTGTCCGTCGGTCTTTCTTTATCATTGATTAGGCGTAATAATATGAGTGATTAACTACAATGGAAAAATGCCAATCTGTGTCCGAGTCGTGATCATACTAAATTTTATACTGAATTCACTATCAGCCGCAAAAAGGAGATCGCCTGCCGTCATCGATCTTGGGGGAGCCAATGATCATTGGCTGAACAGACTATCTGTGGGTGCTCTCTCAGTACAAAAACCCCCTTACACACCCTACACAGCTTATACATCCACCATCTTTTCCATCTCAGCGCGATTGTAGATAGACTATACAGATGACCCCACATATTCCACTGAGAATATATAAACCATTGAGGTTTCCTCTTGCTCTCAGAAAAGGACCATGGTTGGGATCAAAACAGTACTTAACCACCATGGCTGAGATTAAACTACATACAACAGAGAACGACTTCCCAAAGGATCACACCAAGCCAGGTGCAGAACCTTACATCACTCCATTGTTCATTAACAACAAGTTCATCAAGTCCAAATCAGACTTATGGTATGATGTACACGACCCAGCAACAAACCAGGTCATTTCAAAAGTCCCTCAAACAACTGAAGAAGAGCTCGATGAAGCAATCCAATTGTCTCACGATACTTTCAAGTCTTGGAAGAAGGTCTCTATAATGAAGAGACAACAGATCTTATTCAAGTTTGTGGATTTGATCAAGAAAAACCACGATAGATTAGCCGCTGTTATTGTTGCTGAACAAGGTAAGACATTTGATGATGCTAAAGGTGATGTTTTAAGAGGACTACAAGTTGCTGAATATGCCACTGCAGTAACTACCGAGTTACAAGGAGTTCAGGTTGAAGTTGCAACAGATATGGATACATTGATGGTTAGAGAACCATTAGGTGTAGTTGCTGCTATCTGTCCTTTCAATTTCCCAGCTATGATTCCACTTTGGTCCATTCCAATGATTTTGGCTTCTGGTAATACTGGTATTATCAAACCTTCAGAAAGGGTACCTGGTGCATCCTTGATTATTGCTGAACTATTGAAAGAAGCAGGAGTCCCACCTGGTGTCATTAACTTTATTCATGGTAAAGTTCCAACTGTTAATAAAATCTTGACTCATCCACATATCAAGGCCATTCAATTTGTTGGTTCTTCTAAAGCCGGTGATTACATCTACAAAACTGGTATCACAAATGGTAAAAGAGTTCAAGCAAATTTGGCTGCTAAAAACCATGTTGTTGTCGTTCCTGATGCTAATAAAGCTCAATTCATCAATGCCACTGTTGGTGCATTCGCAGGTGCTGCTGGTCAAAGATGTATGGCTGCAAGTGTCTTAGTCCTTGTCGGAAAGACTAAAGAATGGCTACCAGATTTGATTGAAGCTTCTAAAGCCTTGAATACCGGTTCTGGTTATGCTAAAGATTCTCATCTCGGTCCATTAATCTCTAAAGAGGCTTTAGATCGTGTTAAATCAATCATTGATCAAAGTACCAAACAAGGTGCAAAAGTTGTACTTGATGGTAGAGATGTTAAAGTGGATGGATTCCCTGATGGTTATTTCTTGGGCCCTACAATCCTCACAGATGTTAAAACAGATAATATTGCTTATACAGAGGAGATTTTTGCTCCTGTTTTGAGTGTGGTGAATGTTGATACTTTTGATGAAGCTATTGAATTTGTCAATGCTAATCCATATGGTAATGGTGTTGCATTGTTTACAACTTCCGGAATTTTAGCAAAGAAATTCACAAAGGAAATCGAGCCAGGTCAAGTTGGTATTAACGTTCCTATCCCTGTTCCTCTACCTTTCTTCTCTTTCACTGGTAATAAAGGTTCTTTCAATGGTGATTTGAACTTTTACGGTAAAGCTGGTTTCACATTCTTGACTCAAGCTAAGACTATCACTAGCTTGTGGAAAACAAGTCTAGCCAATGAAGAATCTGAGTCTAAGCCATCCACCTCCATGCCTAATCATTCCTAAGTTTGTGTTTGTATAATAATAAACCTGATAAATGCTGCTTAATTTTTGTGACACAATTTTTTGTAGTTCTTTATTTGTAGCTTATTACGTGTGGTTTTGAGCACTTGAACTCATCTTCAAAAATTCGCGAAAGTTTAAAATTTTTTCGTATACCCATCATGAATAAAAAAAAAAATTTATGTAGCGGAAATCTCATCTCTTTGAAGGTCTTGAAGAACATCCTACTCAGCTTCCCACCTTCTAGCATATCATACACCATGAGTGAAATAACAAGAAAGAGATCTGCTGCCAACGGATCTGAATCCGCAGCTTCAGAAACTTCTAAAAGAAGAAAACCACAAATACTTAAGACCAGAGTACTAAACCCAGTTGATAAAACCACTGGTCTAAGTGAATGTTTCCATAACATCAGAACCTCATTATATGTTTCATTAGCACCATCCTACTTGAACAGACCAATAGAAGGTGTTAAAGCACAACATCTTGATACATTAATAATGAAACATTATCATCCAGTCAATGGTGTTATCATTGGTTACAGTAATGTCAAACTATCCAGTGAAACCGAAGAAGATTCAGAAACCCAAATCTTATCCAAAGTTAATGCACACAGTCCTTTTGCCTTCTTATGGGTAAGTGTTGAATTTCTAGTATGGAAACCTTTAGTTGGTGATGTTGTTGAAGGTTATGTTTATATGCAATCTCCATCACATATTGGTCTTTTGATAAATGATACATTCAATGCCAGTATTAAAAAATTCAATATCCCAAACGAATGGTCATTCATACCTAGCCAAGTTGATGAAACTATTCAAGATGATAATGATGAAGTTGATGGTCATAAGAAATCATCCACTTCTCTTGGACAATGGATTGATGAAAATGAAGTTCCAGTGGACGGAAAACTAACTTTCACCATTAAAGCTATTCATACCACAGGAAGAGTTGTTTCAGTGGAAGGATCCTTGCTAAAACCAGGTAACGAATCCGACTCATTACCAGTTGTTCCAAACTCATCAGCTCCAGTTAACAAAAAAATCAAATTCGATGACGATGATGATCTACCATTGGGTGCTTCCTCAAAAGATACAGAACTACCAGGATACGAAGCTAATGATAGTGATGATGAAAATGGGAAAGTGATTGCCGAAGCATCATCCAGTGAAGATGATGACTCTGATTCAGATTAAGCATGTATATTATAATCCACGATAATTAAACAAGGATAAAAAGCTCCTGAGAGTATGATGCGTACAGTCATATGTTATGATAGTAGTGGGCGTCCATACACCAAACCTCTCCCTGTTACAACTAAACGAAGAGAACAACAGGGATCAATTTAACTATATAAAGACGTATCTCCATTGTGTTCGTATTTGGTTTTGAGCCCATGTCCGTGGCAGCGATTTTGTGCAAAGAAAAAAGGCGTGGCCAAAACCCTTTTGAAAGCTCCGTAAAAAGAGGCAGTAAACGTAAACACAGTTGAGAACACAGTAAACACCCAGATCAAGGCACTTTAGACAGCCATTTCATACGAGACAATGCCCAGCAGTCTATGGGCAAAGTCCAATTACACACCGGAGTACTCTGACGAGCTCCTGAGCTTGGTGGTGGAACTGTACAAGGATGAGATCAAGCCTGTCATCAAAGATTTGAAGCTCAGCAAGATGATTGATCTGATCGAGGTGGCTCAATACAACTTGGAGAAATACAAAGAGATGCTGATAGCACAGGAGAATACAAAAGCACTAGTGAACTACATAATTGGTCTGCTTTACATCTACTACGTGATACCTAGCTCCATCCAGTTCCAGATCAAGAATAAGAACCATGAAATCTTTTCAACATTGAAGCAGCTATACGAAAGAGAGACCAACATGTCTAACGCCAAATTACAAGTACTTAATTATATTAGATACCTAGGAGATAAAAAATCACACAAGGAGTCAGCTCCAGCTAATAACAGACCAAAGAAATCATACACACTCCCTCTATCCCCAGTCCAACAAGATCTCAATGGTATGTTAAACCCACCTACCATCAACATCACAAAAACATCCACAGTTTCATCCATAGCATCATCCGCAGCATCAATAAATTCATCGGATTCAACCACCTCTTCTCTTGTTGATGATTTATGGTTACCTCCAGATCTTCAGCCCAACGATCAACTACAGCTTCTTAATGATAACACATCATCAGACTTACTTAATAAAGTTGGCACCAACTCTAACGTCCCTGAAGTTCCACAGTATCCAGCACCCGCACCACCTACTCATCCACAATTACACCATTCCCAATCATTCCCAGCAGATTATGCTGCATTTCCCACAGGAGATGAAGAAGACGAGGAAGAAGATCCAGATACTAAGTTAGAGTATTTTGCTACGACTGCATCACACAGAAAGGATTCTTATCATTCGGTATATGCCACAAATGACGACAACGATTCACTTCTAACATTGAAGTCTAGCAAAGTGTTTGATGATTTAAGTGCAGGACTTCTTACTTACCTGGTGTTTGATATAAGACCAGCAAAGAGATTTGAAATAAATCATATTCCTTATGACAACATCATCAACATCGATCCATCACTGATCTTGAATAGTGAAAACTTCCAAGAGCTTGAAGATGCTTTAAGAAGCGTAATCAGCTCAAAGTCATTTCAGTTGTTCAGAAACATACATAGATTTGACCAAATATTGACATATTCTGATAATCAAACCTTTCTGAAAATTGAAGGTGACTATTTGTCAAAGTTTTCAGTATTTTTAGATTCTGTTAATGTTCAATCTAAGACTTTATCTGGTGGGTTAGATTCATGGATAAAGTACATTTCAAAAAATAAGGTTACCACTCAGTCTTTGAAATTCAAAGCAAGACTACCAAAATTCATGGCAGAGCCACCTTCCATTGCCCCACCACCTATACCACAGACAAATCCACTATACAACGCAGCACCTTATGACTATTCCAAAATTTTACCTCAGTATACACCTCCTCTTTCAGAGCAGGAACAAGTTCAATCACAAGCAGCTATTGCAGTTGCAAGCAGAGCACCTCCAATACCCCCACCTCATATGGTTCAGTACCAACGAGCACCACTGCAGATACCTCCATCAAACTCATTCCAACAATCACCTACTTATCAATTTCAATATCAGTATCAGCAACCTCACTTTCAACCACAATACCCACAACCACAAGTACAGCCACCACCATCCTCTCAGTCATCCCAATCATTTCAGCCATATCAGCTGGAACAACGTCAATATGAACAACGTAAAAATCGTCCTAGAATCAATAGTAATGCTATCCCTACCATACAGAAAAGTTCCCATCCATTTGTTAGGCTTTCAATCACCGGATTGCGTAACTTGAAAAATACTTGTTATATCAATAGTATGATTCAATGTTTGTTCTCTTCAACCCAGTTCCGTGATTTATTTTTGGATAATAAGTTTGAGGAGTATTACAATCCAAAGTTTACCAAACCTAGACTATCACCTACCTTATCAACGTTGTTCAAGAAGATGTATCTGAATGGTGGTTGTTCAATTGTCCCATCTGGATTCCTGAAAAGTTGTGTTAAATTAAGACCGGATCTTAATATACCGAATGAACAACAAGATACACAAGAATTCTTAATGTTTCTATTGGATCAATTACATGATGAACTTTCAAATTCTAATGCTGTTGTGAATGATTATCCAGAACTAATGAATCATGAAGGTCTGGGAAGCGATTATGAGAAATGGTTTGATGGATTGATTAAACAAGGGTTCTCTCCACTTTCCAAGATCTTCCAAGGTCAATTACAAGATAGTGTGAAATGTATGAATTGTGGTTTCAAGTCTTCTAACTACTCAAGCTTCTATATGTTAAGTTTGGGTATACCTAAATACTCAACTTCAGGTAAGAAACTGAAGAAAGTGACATTAGAAGATTGTATTCAATTGTTCACAAATGAGGAGGTCTTATCTGGGGATAATGCATGGGATTGTCCAAAATGTACAGCAAAAATACCTTCAACAACCAGTGATGAGAAATTAGGAGGTGAAAAAGAGGTTAGAAAACATAGATTGCATTTCACAAGTGGGTTTAAACTTCGTGGACGTTCCTCAAGCCCAGCACCAGCTAAAACTGGGAAGAGTACGAAAAAGTTCCTAAGTGGATCTCATGTAAACTCATCAATTAAGTCTTTGACTTTTGTCTCATTACCACCTGTTTTAATAATTCACTTATCAAGGTTTTTATTCTACGATACCTCACAAAAGAATGATGCTATTGTTCAATATCCTTTAATTTTGAGCATCGATCATAATGGTACACAAGTGAAATATAAGTTATACGGTGTTGTGAACCATTATGGTACTCTAAAGTCTGGTCATTATACATCCATAACTAATAAGAATTTAGGACATGATTTACATGAACCTAACTGGTACTATTTTGATGATGAAGTTGTTAAGGCAACAAATCATGGCAGTTTCAACGGTCAAGATCCAACGCATATGAGCAGTAGTGATGTTTATGTCCTGTTCTACGAGAGAATTAACTAAATGCATGCATTCAATTATTAGAATAACGTTGTAGTATTCTTATTATACGGTACTTGTATTCAGAAGAATAGAGTAAGTCAGAACTTATTCATACGTTTTCGAAGAAGGTTTCGATCGTGATCTGACGATTTTGATGAGGCTGATTGTGATTCAGTTGGTCGTGGCCCAAAATGTTGAGCTGTTGTACTATTCGCTAATTAGTGTTTAGCCGTTCTAGGAAATAATACTCGCTAGATATAACCGGCCCAAGTACTAACTAAGCACTTGAATATACACTGACTGCATGTACATAGAAGGACACATACTAAAGGAAAGTGTTAGCGGTACTGTTCACTGTTTACCCATAACATAGTGAGATCATTGAATGTTGCCAGCAGTGATTAGTGAGTCTTCGGATTTACAACCAGAGAGTAATTGTGTCATACATCTGTCGAGGTTTGCTCCAGGAATTAGGAAATGGAAGAGGAGTTAAAGGACCATGAGTCAGAGAGGAACCCCAGACGGGGGTGTCTCAATGTCTCAATGGCAAGTAACAATAGATATCCCCCGGATGATTCATTGATACAGTTCCTGGCAGCCTGATTACATCTGTTCTGAGTGGCCTGATCGGTCAGGGGAGCCAGTAATGAGCCAGTAAGAAAGGGTGTTGTCATTTCCTTGTAAATTGTCAGTCTATTGCTTATAACGACCAAGGCATTATTTCAGGCGTTCCCCGGTAAAGGCGCCAGTGACAGAACCGCGATCGCCGGTTCAGGACCTCCACGTTCCTGTTAAGAGATAGATGCCAGAATCAGTACGAGACATATACAGAGCTAGAAAGAACCACTGAATGAGTCACACTGTATAGGTAGCAAGCCGATAAAACCATAAAGCTGAACTACAGTTGCAACTAGGTGTGTATACAGAAGAAAGACCCTTTACACAGAGCCAAAAAGCAGCTATTTTCGAAAAGCCGGGAAACTCCCTTTTATCCACTTTTTTCCCCATACTGTGTGACACCGCGAATATTTCCACTTTGGAATCCCGTAAAAAAAAAAGAACCAGACAGCAGTGGCCGAACCACAAAAGAAACGAAAAAAACAAAAAATGAATCATCGCATAAAAATAATGAAAAATTTCCAAAATGTTCAAGTAGACAACAACACATTAATCTGTAAATACACCCTTTCCCACGATGATTTCGAGTGCTATAAAGACCTCCTCGGGTCGTCAATCCACAAACATAGCGAGAAGGGCCGCCAGACTTGCCCAAAAAGAACTTGCCGCCACCACCTTAGTGCGTTTCAACAGCTCTGCTGCTAGACCAAAACCTGCTCCAAACTTCGCTACCTCAACCCCACCATCTGAATCTTCACAAAAGATCTCTCCTCTAAATAGACAATCCAAGATAGACCTAGATGATTCTTTCGTTGGTCTTACCGGTGGTCAAATCTTCCACGAAATGATGATTAGACATAACGTTGATACCATTTTTGGTTACCCAGGTGGTGCTATCTTACCAGTTTATGATGCTATTCACAACTCTGAAAAATTCAAATTCGTCCTACCTAGACACGAGCAAGGTGCCGGTCACATGGCTGAAGGTTATGCTAGAGCCTCTGGTAAACCAGGTGTCGTTTTGGTCACCTCTGGTCCAGGTGCTACCAATGTTGTTACTCCAATGGCTGATGCTTTAGCTGATGGTATCCCATTAGTTGTCTTCACAGGTCAAGTTGCTACCAGTGCCATCGGTACTGATGCTTTCCAAGAAGCCGATGTTGTTGGTATCTCAAGATCTTGTACTAAATGGAATGTGATGGTTAAAGACGTTGCTGAATTACCAAGACGTATCAACGAAGCTTTTGAAATCGCAACCAGTGGTAGACCAGGTCCAGTCTTGGTTGATTTACCAAAAGATGTTACCGCTGCCATCCTAAGAGATGCCATCCCAATCAAATCTACTATTCCTTCAAATGCTTTAGAACAAATCACTAAAGCTGCTACCACAGAATTCACTTTAGCTGCCATCAAGAGATCTGCTGATTTACTAAACCAAGCTAAAAAACCAATCTTATATGTCGGTAACGGTATCCTAAACAGTGAAGAAGGTCCAGCTTTACTAAAAGAATTAGCTGACAAAGCTCAAATTCCAGTCACCACTTCCCTACAAGGTTTAGGTGCCTTTGACCAAGAAGATCCAAAATCTGTTGATATGCTTGGTATGCATGGTTCTGCCTTTGCTAACTTGTCAATTCAAAACGCCGATGTTATCATTGCTTTAGGTGCTAGATTTGATGATCGTGTTACCGGTAGTATTCCAAAATTCGCCCCAGCTGCTAAAAAAGCTGCTGAAGAAGGTAGAGGTGGTATCATACATTTTGAAATCTCACCAAAGAACATAAATAAAGTTGTTCAAGCTACTGAAGCCGTTGAAGGTGATGTCACTACCAACTTGAAAACTTTCCTAAAATACGTTAAACCAGTTGACTCAAGACCAACATGGTTTGATCAAATCAACAAATGGAAACATAAATATCCATACGATTACCTAAAGGAAACTCCAGAATCTAAAATTAAACCACAAACTTTGATTTCTGAACTATCTAAACTATGTGCTAAACAAGATAAAGAAGTTATTGTTACCACTGGTGTTGGTCAACATCAAATGTGGGCTGCTCAATACTGGACCTGGAAACACCCAAGAACTTTCATCACCTCTGGTGGTTTAGGTACTATGGGTTTCGGTTTACCAGCTGCTATTGGTGCTCAAGTTGCCAAACCAGATGCTATTGTCATTGATATTGATGGTGATGCTTCATTCAACATGACCTTAATGGAAATGATCTCTGCTGTTCAAGCCGATGCCCCAGTTAAAGTTTTAGTCTTAAACAACGAAGAACAAGGTATGGTTACTCAATGGCAATCATTATTCTACGAAGATCGTTACTCTCATACTCATCAAGAAAACCCAGATTTCATCAAACTAGCTGATGCTGTTGGATTCCAAGGTATCAGAGTTGAAAAACAAGAAGACTTACAACAAGGTTTGAAAGATTTCTTAGCTGCTAAAGGACCAGTTTTATTAGAAGTTATTGTTGAAAGAAAAGTTCCAGTCTTACCAATGGTTCCAGGTGGTAAAGCTCTAGATGAATTTATTGCATTTGACCCAGAAGTTGAAAAACAACAAAACAAACTTCGTACCGAAAGAACCAATGGTCTACATTAGATGACCAATATTCATCATGTTAATAAAGTTGCTTGTATAGTTGATATGGGGACGAAGGATATTTATAAAAGTGTTTTTTTTTTAATGATTTATATTATATGTACATCTACACGTACTTTGATGCCATATCAATGCCTAGTGATCTATGACGATTAGTTAACCATGTCTTCTATATATAGTGTATCTTTTATATTCACTTCAATATACTGTTGAATGATTACATAATCGAATGTTATGAAAATACGCGAAACTGTTCATCTTTCGCGAAAATTGTTTGTAAAGAAAAAAATGAATACCGAAGCAAAAGGCACCAGAAAGATGGAGCTTGCCGGCAGAGATATTTCATCGTTGACGTTGTGAATAAAGATATTCAGTGGTATACACAGAAGAAGAATGTCTGACAGTATGTTCATTTGTCTTTTCCAGTGCTCAGAACTTTGATTTGTTGGTATAACTACCTACCAATTGATTCTGTTAAGCTTCAATATATAAGACCATCACTAACTAACCACTTTACTACAGGCTCGAGCAATGGATCAACTAGGATTCCCAATAAAACCAGAGATAGCGGGAGAATGTATATCCCTAATTCGAATGGTAGACCAAGGGCTCCAATAAGAGACCGTGAACAATCAGATACAAGAGAACAAAGACCAAACATCGATAGTCGAGATAATAATCATAACAGTAATAATAATGACTATAAAAGAGGGAGATACTCCAATGATAGATATGCTAATAATGGACACAGAGACCAGGGCTATCACAGTGGACAGAGGAGAGATGGGTATAACTCAGGCAGCTATGGAAGAGATAATTACAATAGAAGTAGTGGCTATAGAAGTTATGATCGTCCAACTAATAATGATCGTGCTCCATATAGACCAGAAAGACCAGAAAGATTAGAAAGACCAGAAAGACCAAATAATTCTTCATCACAGTATAACCCTCCAATTAGAAGCAGCACGGGGTCTTCAACTAATGATCAAACAAGAAACAAGTCTGCACATCCTGTGACTTTACAAGGTCATAGAATTGATGTTAGAAGAAATACTGGAAGTGTTGTAAATCGACCTTCTAGAACCATACAGGAGCTGAAAAATCTACCAAAAGCTCCTAAAAAACTGTCATTCACAATACCGAAACCTCAAAAGCCTGAAATATCCTTTTTGAAAACCTCTAGAGACTCAACTGTTTATGAACGTGTGATTCAAGTTGGTGAAGGAACTTATGGGAAAGTTTACAAAGCTAAAAATATAATAACTAATGACTATGTTGCTCTTAAAAGACTACGGATGGAAAGTGAAAGAGAAGGATTTCCAATAACGGCAGTTCGTGAAATGAGACTTCTTCAGTCATTTAATCATCCAAATATTGTTTCTTTGTTTGAAATCATGGTTGAAAATAAACAAATTTTCATGGTTTTTGATTATGCTGATCATGACCTTACAGGGATCCTTTCAAATCCTGATATACACCTAACTGATGGGAACCGGAAATTCTTGTTCAAACAGTTACTTGAAGGTATAAGCTATCTACATTCAAGAAGAGTGATTCATCGTGATATCAAAGGCTCAAATTTATTAGTTGATAGGCATGGTGTTTTAAAAATTGCCGATTTTGGTCTTGCTAGAAAAATGAAAACCACAAAACCAGATCAACCTGCGGATTATACTAATAGAGTGATAACGCTCTGGTATAGACCTCCTGAATTACTTTTAGGAACAACAGATTATGGAAGAGAAGTCGATATGTGGGGGATTGGTTGTTTATTAGTTGAACTATTCACCAAAAAGGCTATTTTCCAAGCTCAGGATGAAATTCAACAAGTGTTTTCAATATTCGAAGTTATGGGAACACCAACCTTTGAACAATGGCCAAATATAACTGATTTACCATGGTATGAACTCCTGAGACCTAAAGTCTTACAAGCATCTCAATTTGAAGAGAAATATGGATCTGTTCTATCCAAGAACTGTTTTGATTTAGCTTTGAAACTATTGAGGTATAATCCTAAAACTAGAATGACAGCTAAAGAAGCTTTGAAACATGAATATTTCAATGAAGAACCTGCAATAGAACCATTGAAACAAGGCTTATTGGAAGGTGAATGGCATGAATTCGAAGCAAAGAAAAGAAGACAAAAGGAAAGAGAAGAACGTAAATTGGAAGAAAGAAAGAAAAGAAAATTAGAAGAACTTGACTCTTCTTCACAAGTTTCTCAAAAGAATGGCGAACCTGCTACTGAACCAAAATCATTGGATAAACAAACGACGGCAGGTTCAGAAAGTGGTCGTGATGATACAGAATTAGTCAAAAGTAGTAATGATATAGTGCTGGAGACCAAGTCTGAAGAACATGATCGTTTGGTACAAGAAGAAAAACATGAAAAGATAGATGATACCGATCCAAAGGAACTTGGTGAAAACGTCTGAAACGAATGGATTATTTGCTAATATGAATTTTCAGAAAGTGATGTAGACTAAAAACTATTGATATATGTCTAGATTTACTACTGTCAATATAAGATCCATGAAGTTTAAGAGCTTTTTTTATAAGCTGTCTACAGAAAAGTTAACATTTGTAGTATTGTAAGTACTAATAATAACGATGTTTTATTCAAACTAACCAAACAAGAAATAAAGCATGATGAATAGAACCATTGAAAGTTGCAACTAGACTAGTCATTAGATGCAAGTGAATGGGCTTATAAAAAGTTTAATATATGAAACTGTGTATGTTTTTCGTGATTTCTTTTTTTTTTGTATGTATGTATCAAATGTCTTCTAATTTCTTAATTCCCATTGAATAACAGCAGGATCTTCAGGTAAGGTAACCATGGATTGATAATCAACATGTGGTAATTTAACACCTTCTGGGAATTTCCATTTCAAGGTCTTAACATAAGTAGCTAATAGAGTTCCTAATTGAACATATGCAAATTGTTCACCAATACATCTGTGTCTACCACCACCGAATGGTAAGTATGGACTACTAACACCTTTAGAAACAGCACCGAAACCATAATCAACAGTATCATTGGAAGAGCTACCGTTTGTAGCTGGAGCTTCTTCATCCCATCTGTGTGGGTTGAAAACATCAGCTCTTGGGAAATAGTTTTCATTTGTCATGGCGAAACCTGGGGAGACTAGGACATGGTGACCTCTTGGGACAACATAGGAAGTGTTAGCAATAGGTATTGGGTTAATAACTTTTCTGAAGATTGAGTGTAATGGCATGTGCATTCTTAAGGTTTCTTTGATGGTGTTGTTAACTAATTTCATTTCTTGCAAATCATCATAAGTGAAATCTTTACCACCAGTGACTCTCATGACTTCTTCGTAAAGTTCATCTTGTAAAGATGGGTTTTCAGCTAAATGTAGTAAGAACCAAGCAGAAGTAGAAGCAGAAGTATGTTGACCACCCATTAGAACACCGATTAATAAGTTAGCAATTTCTTGATCAGTCATTTTAACACCATCTTTGTAAGTTGAAGTTTTCATTAAAGTATCAATTAAATCTCTATCTTGAACATCTTTATTTTCTCTTCTTTTACTGATTAAACTCATGTAAGTTTGAGAAATTTTCTTTTGAGCTTCATCTCTTTTTCTGTACATTGGAAGTGGTAAGTTTGGGAAGACGAAGTTGATAGGAGTGAAACCTTTATCCAAATCAGAGTATAAACCAGCAAAAGAAGCATCGAATTTACTTCTCATTTCATCACCTAATAATGATCTAGAAGCAGTAAAGATAGTAATTTCAGGTTGAGTAGCCATAACGTTAGAAACACCAGTTGATTTTTCACCAAGTCTAAAGTTCTTTGAGTTTTTGAAATAACTCAAGATTTCTTCTCTAATTTTTGGAACATAAGATCTGAAAGCGTCTCTGGTTAAAGAACCTTTGACGAATTTCTTTTGTTCCATCAATCTAGAGTTTGGACAATCATAGATAACACCTTTACCAAAAACAGGAGTAGTTAAATGTTTGTAAGCATCTTCAGCACTAACATCAGCTAATTTAGAGTTTAAAACGAATTCATGACCTTTTGGACCTAAGTAAACAGTCATAACTCTACCTAATAAAACGAAAGCAAAGACATCACCGTATTTCTTTTGACATTCAGTAAAGAACTCATATGGTTGCATACCATATGGAACAGCAGAACCAACCCATGGGATCCAGTAGAAAACTAGAGGAACACGATCTTTTCTTAAAGAGTAGAGTAGTTGCCAGACGATGTTATAAATAAATGGGGCGAAAAGTATGAATGAAACTCTTTGATAAACTGGCAATGCAATGAAAGCCAAATATAAGTAGATACCAGCATCTTTCAGTTGGTCTACTAGTTCGTTAACAGCGGCCATTTTTTTTTCACACACAAAAACGAAACAAAAGGGATGATATGGAAAGGGGCAGGCGGCAAAGAAACGAGAGGTAGAAAAATGTCACAAAAAGAAGGACAACTGTGTGGTTTTATAGCGTTTGGAAAAGTTTTTTCGTTTAACAGATGGTTTGTTGATGTTTTGGCCTGATTTTTATAAAAGGGCACCAAAAAATTGCATTTAAACGACAGAATTCGCGGTTTGTTGATTAAACGACAAAAGCAATGCCCCCAGAGCCAAAAAACGCGTTTATTTGAACGGGGAAGAAGTGGTAATGTGCTTATTGGATGATTGAGTATATAGATGACGGAAGTGTTGATTGTAGACTTGTATATAGCTAGTTTTTTCACCACTAAAAAAGTAGAATATTGAGTATCTCTATGATGAGAAGATGGTTACGCAGCCCTCAACTGATGCATAATGGGCCAATTATAGCATCTTTGTTACCAATCGTTCGGTTTATGGGATGATTTTACACTGAACGATAAAATGGACATCGCTCCATACCATCAGCCATGGCCGTTGAATACTCGGTGTTTGGAATGGTCGACAGCTATGATTACCAAAGACAGTTCGACTCACGTGTTTTGTGTAGTGATAAAACTGTGGACGTCTTGATGAGTTTATCTACAACGCTTATATAAACAAGTGCTTATATAAAGAGCATACTGAGCAATGTAAGAGAAACCCAATCTTATGGTAATAATATGGCTCATGCACACGTCAGTGATGATTGAGCTGAAGATCCACAAGAGACAAGACTTACACTCTCTTTGGTATTCACTCTTAAGCGTCAGAATCAAGAAATTCTAGGCTCGCCTAGAACAACTACTCTGTAAATCATCAGGAATACAACCCATTTCACATATAAACTTTCTTGATGTCACGGAGATATTAGGCAGGCACCAAGCCCTTATTTACGACGATGAGGGACGGAAGTACGACATCCCGGTTGACCATGACCCTTGACCACCACTTGTAGTACTACGACTGCAGTGTGGGGCAGTAGATAAGGAGGAAACTAAGAGATCGATCTCGTAACAATGGCTGCTTGATTATTATTACCAATACCTAATTCATTGATCCTTATCCACATATCAACGTGGGACCACAACAACAACAACAACGACTTCGAAGCTAGTCGAGTTGACTTTCTTCCTTTTGACTGACATGACCCATACTGTCAAAGTCTACACGGAATTCACCGTCCACGAACTAGGTTATATTATCAATGTAATTATGGTATATTTGACAGTTAACCGAGTTCAGTGTTTCACAGTTTACACTTCAAGTCATGACGCTGTATGAGGTACGAAGTATAAGACAATTTATCATATAAAATAGCAACAATTGATGATCTACATAAAAACAATTGAGCGAGCAAAGCCAAAACGAGATAAAACAATTGTGTAACCTGTACATCACTCTACATGTGCTATTATGGGAAAAAGGCTTGTGTATTCGTAAATAGTATGGTTGATGGACTGATAATAAACATGTTAGTACTGATGTTGATCATCTGGCGGCAGATATTGATCCATCTAAGGCAGCAAAGAGGTAAACAGTGGTATGCTCAGAATAATTACAAGTTTCTCTTCCGTTGGAAATCAGATAATGTAGATAAGTTTGTTTGTTGTTTGAACATCATCGCAATTTAAAAAACACTGTTCCCTGCTTCGTACCCGTGTTCATGAGATACATACACTCTTGTACACTCACTCCAACTTAGTCTAAATAGACCACGTTGGTGTGACTGTCGTAAAGTTCCATCTTCGAAAAGTTCAACTTTCAACCTTTTTCGATCTTTTTTATTTGCACATGAAGACAAAAAACTAGAAAATAAAAAATTTTCTGAGCCCAGCTTGAACTTAAAAATTTACAGTACTTAAAATTCCCAAAACGGCAATAAGCATGCACGTGAATTTGGCGCAAAGAGAGATATATATGTGTGTAAAAGACCTTGTTTTGACCTTTAGCCAGTCATGTCTGTATTCAGAACCTATTTACAATTTACAGACTTGATCAACAGTACTTAGAACAACACTACTGATATAGATATATTCTACACAAGATGGATACAGCTTCTCCAGACCTGGTCTTTATCGTTTCTCAGATAAGTTATACCCTAACTTTTTTAATCAATGTTATCCGTTTCCTAGCTATATTCGCAGCTACACTAATAATAGGCCCAGTGATACTCTTAGTATCCTGTGATCTGATAGTATATGGATTCAGAGTGATAAAGATATCCAAAGTTGCGAAGTTCATCATCAAAGGAGTGCTAGATTTGAAGCTTCCAAGTGACAATGAGGAAGGAGAACACATTACGGAAAGACAAGATACCTTCATCGACACAGCAAGTAAGAAAAATGAAAGGTATGGTGATCATGATACTAGCACGGATGATATCCATGTGTCATATGATAGAAAGACAGTTACATTTTCAGAACATTTTAGAGAATCTGATCAGGTGATTTATGAGACTGTTTCGTATTGAGATGGTTCAAAGGAAAGAGATCGATTCAGTCACGGGTGTTACTGGATCAGGATTTGTTATACAATTTAAAGAGAGATTTTATTCACTATTCAATGGGTTTACTTCATTACATGTCTTGCATTAGGGCTTGACATTTGCTTTTATTTATTTGCTTTAGTTATATATTGGCTTCACGTGGTTTGTTATAATTTGCTAATTATTTGTATTTGACATATGTGATTGACAAAATGTTATCGGTTGTTAGACAGCTGGGAGACTGGTATGAAGTCACTGTTTGACAACAAAAACGTTAAGTCATGTATGTTTTACATTACAAGAGTTCAATTAGGAACAAAGAGGAGGTCGAGTGGGGGTCTGGCTATACTATACAGGATTATTTACCAAATATTACAGGGGTAATTGCTTCGATATTTCTGTTTAGAGGACCGTAGTCGATTTAATAAGAGTTGAGCATTTGTCTGACGCCTTCATCTTTTAAGGAGTGATCTTGATGATCCCAATTTGCAACTAACAAACAACAAACTGATAACGCATCATGTATTATCTCGGGTTTCTGGCACTTTTGCAAATACGATAAAGTATTGTTACATTACATAACCAGATTACGTAATATTATAACGTGCGCTTACCGGGAATGTCTAAGTGTACTGGAAAAAAAGACGTTGATGAAATGGGTTTCAACAGCTTGGTGAGTAGACAACGATATCTAAATAACTACAAACATGTCTTCATTACACGCTAGAGCCGGTCCTGCTGCCCCAAAGAAAGAACCATCTTTCATCCAATCTGTTACTTCACACCCAGCCTTCCCAGTTCTTTTGAACGTTGGTTTCTTTGTTGTATGTTTGCTTTAATTACTTATGATTTAAACGTGTTTACTAACTTTTCCCCTATTAGGCTGGTGTTGCTTTCATTCAAAGTCCTCTAATGGATGCTTTAGCTCCTCAGTATGTATCATTCTGAAAACTTAGACTATTTGACCCAAAAATACTAACATATTGCTTTAGATTATAAATTTTATGAATGCTATAAGATGATGATATAACTCTCCATCAAATGAAAACTCTTTTCTATGTACATAACGTCTTGCTTTTGAATCAAACATGAAGTTACTCTTTCAATGAGAGTATATCTTTATAAACTACACTGTAGTAGCTCTTATCGAACAAAAATATACTTGATATAAGAGTAATAATAACGAACTACGTCATATATCTAGATTTTGGAATATATCAAGTATTAAAAAGTTATATAAAAACAGAGTAAAAAAGATTAACAAGAAAATCCATCACTGACAAGTTCATAGGATACAGTGTCCAGTAAATTATACCAACAGCTGGTCGAACAAACTCAAAACTAATGGACATAAAGGATATTTAATTTGAACATGGGAAAAAGGAAAACAAATGCTCAAATAGTGTAGGAATAAGAATAACTCTAATGTGCTATATCAGAAACCGAACATCTAGAACACCAAAGCATAATACTTGAATAAACCGTTCATGAGGACAGCGCAACGTAAAGAGCGTGTAAAATAGCTGGGAACCAGATGAAGATACACAAGATGATGTTGATTAATAAATCTCTACCAGCACCTCTGATTAAAAAGACAGCTAAAGGTGGTAAGATAAGAGCTATGATACATATGTTAGTATAAAGCTCGAATGAATTGAGTTAATCATGCTTCTGTTTTTTTTGTGCTCGCTCTCGCCCCTATGTTTTAGTTAAGCCTCAAACGTCAGATAACGGACCAGGAATAAAAGGGAACACAAAACCTCATGAAAATGACCTGAGTTTGAGGGAGAAAAAGCATTGATGTACTGACTCAGTATAGAATTGATTACATACCGATAATAACGTTGATGATTTTTTGACCGTCAGCCATTTTTGTATAGTTTTGTATGAACGATTGAACTTGGATACAATTCTCAAAAGGTATTAAAGAGGATGTTGTTTTTCTTGAGTACTTTATTTTCTGTATTTTTCTTTGTTTCCTTGAAGTATTGCCCAAAATGGAAGTCTTTCCTAATCAGGACAAGAATGTATGGGTTTCCCCATAAATCTTAAGCCCACCAGCCTTTAATTATACAACTACCATAGTCACATTAAGCACACACAACACAGCACTGTACTGCACTGCATAGCCCTGGCTCTAATCAGAGATGACCACTGAGAAGAAAACCTTCCACAAACAAGCTTTGCATAAACCAACAACTGCCACATCTACACCTAATTTCAAACCAAAGTTTGGATCAGGCAACAAAGAAGTGGTATCATTACACTCCATCTTCTCGCCCTTGTTTAAAAGTCTGAAGAAGTCTTCTATCCACGCACCTCCTTCAATCTCAAACTTATTCCGTCGTTGGAATGCCCTCCCATCAAGAGTAAGGCTTTACGTTGGTGCATCTACTTTTGTTGTGGTCTTTTGTGCTGATAAATGGCTGACATACTCAGAAAAAGAGGAAAGATTGAGATTAGAAGCTGAAAAGTTGGTTAAACAAGAAACAAGTATTGCTAAGTAACCTATATAAATTGATATCACTCCTATTCAAAGCATGATTGATGGTGCAATATTAGCCAAACACCTCAATATTATCACCTAATATTTATCTATTTATTGTCTATTTATTACCATATATATTTAAAAGTATACACTCACCTATTGCAAATACAACAAGTTCCTGTAGCTTTCTTCAATTTCCGTGATAGGTCATACCTTTACATCGCTACCGAGTTACAAGAATATAGTTTTTGATGTCAGAGTGTCTAATATTTGGTCATTAAAATTGTCATTATTAACTTAAAAGAGAGTATAAAAGGAAGAATGCATCTTAGCAGAAAAAACACTTATCAGGCATTCTCAACTGATGTTCTTAAAGGTTGTTGGTTTTCAGCCCTTTCAACAACAGATGCTTGTCTTCTTTCATCATTAAGTGCATTCTTCCTGTTTTCATTACCAATATTTTCAAGAATTGAAGGATTATCTTTCAGCACCTGTTCTACCTTAGCCAATATTTCTTTTGAACTGTATTGTTCTGTCTTATCAAAAGAACACAAATCATACAATTTCAATAAATATTCTGGGACAATTGATAGTTCTTCGTTATGTTCAATCAAATAATCAACAACTTCAATTGCCAGATAATAATGCTCACCTTCGTTTTCACCTAATGCATCATAGTAAGTATTTGCCACACCACCAGATTTATTGCCCTGGTTAGGACGAACAACTTCAGTTGGTTTAGCATATAAGATGTTAGGAGATAAAACAGTGGCTAAATTGTGAATATCCATCTTGGATCCATTCTGGTCATCTAGATGAGAGAAGGATGATACCCACATAAAGAAAAACAGTAGAACTTCTGCAAGATCTCTATGGGCTTTTGGCAACAAAGAATAAGAAAGCTCCAAAATTAGCTGTTTCAAGAGATTATCCTTCACTTTTTGAGATAGAATCCATAAGTCATATAGTTTAAAAGTCAATAATGGTGTTGGCATTTCCCTCAAGAACTTTTTCAAGAGTGCTGATAGTTGTATAGCATTTTCATCAACTAGACTTGGTACTTTTGTTGGGTTTGCATCAATCTTTTGAACAAGTTCCTTCAAAGTTTTCAAATTACCATTTTTTCTAAAAATACCTTCAACAGACATATCTTTCTGGAACAAGGCGGCTAGTATATCTTCAATAACCATCGGTATTTGAACTTTTGCTGGACCATTGCTTTGGGTAGATTCAATACCTGTCTTTGCAGATAAATCTTTCAACTCAGATCCAAAAACTTTGTGCAATGAAATATTTTTCTTTTCAGCATTGCCGATACCACGAAGTTTATCCCAGAATGTAGGACTTTTTTTCAGATCCAAAAGACTTTGAACATCCACCGCACTTGATGGATTATGTTTCGATAAAACTTCACGAAGAACAACAGCGGAAATGTGTGCAATCAACGATCTTTCAGTATCATCCAACTGTGAATAATACCTTACTTTCTCATTATTACCAGCACTTCTAGAATCTGTGGCTTGATGACTATTAGGAGAAGCTGTGTTCATAGTATTTTTGGTTATGCTCTTCGAAACAATTTCATTTTGATGTGGACTATGGAACTTATAGGTATTTGGACGAAGTTCACGTGCATGTTCAGCAGCAACAATCCTAGGAATATCATCTAAGGTTAGGACCTTTTGGTTATTGATGAAGTTTGTTGCTCTGTTGAAACTCTTTTTGCTCAAAGAAGGTCCCATAGGTTCATCTTCAACAGTGATCTTTTGTTTAGCAATGAACTCTTCTGACAAAAATTTAGATCCCACATTTTCAAGTTTGGTAGGACTCTCCATTTCTTGATCTGCACTTTCAATAACAACAGATTTTCTGGCATTTTCTCTTGAAGAGGTACTGTCTGTGATATGGGTATTCTGTCTTGTTGATCTTAAGCGTTTAATGTCGCTCAAGGTTTTCAAATACCCTTGCTCTAACTCATTTGGTTTTGGTGCATTAGCTGTTGTCTTGGAGTTGACTTTATTATTGGCTCTTTCATACTCCATGACCGCTTTTGAACGAACAATTGCAATTTTTAGAAGGTAACTTAGCTGTAATAACTTTGACACAGATTTGAAACCAGGTTGAGCATCTGGATCTGACATAGCACATTGTGCACATAACACCCAATTGTTTTTAGAGTTAAATGCAGCATCAGCAACCCCATCATATGCATTCAAGTTTCTGCGGCACTGAGTACAATATAGACAGTCAATGTGCCATCTTTTGTCTTGATATTGAACACATTCACTTTCAACACTTTTGTGACAGTGGAAACACAAATCTGATGCATCAACAGGCACATCTAAGGAGGACAATGGGTCTTCTGGCATAATTTCATGGTTTCGAACTTCTCGTAGGAATTTATCCAACGCATTTGTAGTATGTGATCCTTTGTTATATTCAAGAGAGTTATTCAACCCATATCTAATCAACAATTTGAGATAATGCGCAAGACCTGTAACGACAGAAAGTAGAACATCTTGTGAGCTGGTAGCATCTGTAGCGCCCTTACTTATCTTTCTTAAAACAGCCAAATAAATCATGATTTTAGCCGACAGATTTCTTGGTTCTTTTCTCAAAGTATGAAAATTAGTTTGTTGATCATTAATTAAAAGATTTTGAATGTTTGAAGAGTTTGAAAAGCTTGGATCAATTCCCAGCCTGTGAATACTATCAATTCCTTTGAACAAAGAATCTGTTTTGAAGATAAGCTTTGCTGTGGCTTCCAAACCTTTCTGTTGGTCATGGGCAGTTGCAAATAGTAACATATCAGATATACATGTCGCTGTATCTTCTTCAAATTTGAATAAAATATTCCAGATATCACTGATTTTCTCAGAGGCTCTTGCTTCCATGTGAAGTAGTTCTTCAGGAGTTGGGTTTACATCAGCCGATGGTTTAGTATTTTCTTCATTTGGTTCAACCCTTGGTATAGAGTGTAATCCAATCATGTTTGGTGCAATAGGAACATTCCAACATTTATGAATCATGTAACATTCAACATGCCATTTTTGATTCTTTCCACCTCTAAATATTTCAACATACTGTTTCAAGATAGCAAATTCACACCCTTCACAACGGTCGATGAAGAACTTCGAAAAATGATAATGACAATATATGTTTCCATCATGGTTGAAAAAATCTTCATCTGTTTCAAATCTCTTTGAACAAATCTTACAACAGAAATGTTCTGCATCGTACTTTCTACCAAATACAGTGAAATGGGTACCTTTCAAGAAGTCTTCACACACACAGCAGATCAATCCTCTTCTTCTGTAAAAATGTTCTTCACATAATGGAATCTTAGTACCATCTTCAGTTTCAAATGGGAAATATTTAGATAAAATTGGAGTACCACAGTCAGCACAACCAAAACAATGTGTATGATATCTTCTACCCAATGCCTTTACGGATTTGGTAGTGATCACCTTCCGACAAGCAGCACACGAATTTGAGCCAGTTGAGCTCACGACCGAAGTTGGCGGGGTCAAATCAGGAGTGTTTGAGTTGGTTTCACTAAAAGATAGTGGGGTTCTGGTTCCATTTGAAGGATATGAGTATGAGGAGTTTGAGTTTGGCTGGGTTGGCATTGGTGGGATTAGTTTGAGATAATCAGTATCCTTCCTTCTGGATGCCGACCTCTTCATTAATGGTGAAGCATTATTACTTGGAAAACCACTGCTACTGGTCCTCGTGTGCACTGATCTGGGACTGGAGACCGTAGTATCTTGTAGTCTTCTACTAGTTTGAGAAAGAGGATATTCAACTTCAACTGCACGACTTCCCCCAGGTGTTTGCTGATTTGGATTCCGTTGTTGACTCTGTATATGTTGGCGTGATTGTTGTTGATAGTTTTGAGGCTGCTGTTGTTGATGTCGTTGAACTTGGCGTGGAACTGGGGATTGAGTCGCTAATGGTTGTTGTTGTGAATTATGGTAGTTCTGTTGTTGTATCTGTGGATGAGGCGGCGTTTGATGAGATATCTGGTTGCTCTGCTGTTGATCTGAAGGAGTGAACGATCCAGGTATGTTATAGGGACTTGCAGGAATTGTAGAGATGGTAATTGGTGGGTTGTTCATATGAAGACCATTGGGTTTATTGTTCCAATGGGACATCGTGGGATGGTCGAAAAGTAGACGAGTCCAGTTGATTCGGGATGATATCGAGTATTTTAGCTCGAATCAATCCAATGGAAGTGATCTAAAAATGTGTGAGAAAAGTAGAGCCTCTAAAACACAACGATCAAAAGTTGATTTTTTTTTGTTACTGAAAATGTTCCAGTTGTGGAGCAGATCAATGGGAGAGCAGATTCTTCAAGGGAGAATAGTATTATTAAACCAGATCTTGTTATAGCTATTGTCTTTGTGAAGTTATAAACTCAAATTTATGGATGATAACTCTCGTGTCTGTGACGTGGAAGTGTAACAGTACAAAAACCAAACAATGAAAAACAATAACAAGCAAGCAGTGATTCGATGAGTGCAAGGGTAAAAAGGAGCGTAAAAGGGTGGGAGTATAATATTCTTAGAGTCGAAAGCGAGCAGAATATCTTCACCTGCAAACAAAGGGCTGATTGTTGGAGTGTTTTCTTACTTGTGTTTCCCTGAGTTGATCTTATTATTTGGCTATTTTTTGTTTTGTTGTAAAAATAGTGATCCGCGAAAATTACTATAACCATGCAAAAAAAAACATCAACATTGGGAAATACTTCTACAAACAGCAGTGGTGTTCGGGTGTTTAATGCCAGATCTTGCATCAAAATTATGGGCGTATTTATTTTAGTGTAACCAGGGTAACATTACGTCATTCCCAATGAGGTGGCTACAAAAAAAAACTGGCTATGTGCAGATTGCAGAATGCTGATGAGGCATAAACTAGAGCCCAGACTGAGAGTGAGAGCCCAGAGTGATGTTTGTGTGATCGGAATGTTGTAGTACTGGTTAATCAACATCCCTGATATCTGGATGTTATTCTTAGCAGATCATGCGTAACTTTGAGGCCCACCATGCTTGCACCCAGCACTGAGTGCTAAGTGTCATGCAGTGTGTACTATGTTAACTCGTACTGAGTGCTTGTGGTTGGATTTGTTGCTGTTGTGAACAGTGGCCGGCTTTCCCTATGTCACCTGTCACCAGCGCACTCACCCAACACAAATCCGACTCCGGCTGTTTGAAATCCTTCAAACAATTTACCCGGTTCGCGGTGTGACGATTGGATATTTCGCGAAACCTGACTTGTGCCAAATTACGTCTAGATAGCGTTAGATATGTCACAATTGAAGCAAGCCAATACAAATAAACATCCAGAAAACCCTCTTTTACGCATACTATTTTACTCCTTTGAATCAGTATTTGACACTCAGATACACCTACTTATATTGCATACGGTCTTTTGGACGATCAAGTCTACGAAGCACTTACACTAATTACTCCTTTGAAAAGTGGCGGGTTAGGCGTCTCATCACAACATTGAGCATCATATACACTTAAAAAGACTATACACTAATTATCATGAATAATGGCTCCACAGTGGATACCACAGAATATCCAAAAGAGACTATTACTCTACGTTCTTCAACAGCTATCTTTGTTTTCAGAGATTGATCTCCCCAATCTAGATGTTTCATTAGGTTCTAATAGTCAAATCACCTTATCAGATGTTCAACTAGATACTGGCGCTTTCCAGATACCTGGTATCCACATAAGGAATGGGACTATTGATAACCTTAAGCTACAACTGAATATGAGCGATGGCGTTAACATAGAAGGTGATGGGTTAAGTGTCACTGTGTCTTTAGCATCTAAGACCACAAACTCATCACTGACACATAGTGAATTCCTTGCAGAGAAATCAAAGTTCTCTCTAGCTCAAAGTACTTTAGAACTTGCTAATAGCATTATTGCTGGGGAAGATCACAATGCTGATGATAAAAGTACTGATGATGGTACCCGTGATATACCTGAGAATCATCTTTCATCCTTAGAGTCTGGCGAACAAACACCATCAACTCTGAATGCCATGATGACAAAAGCTGTTGAAGTTGCATTATCAAAATTGAATGTGAAACTAAAAAACATTAACTTAAGGATTATATTAGAGCATGCAACTATTGATACATTTGTTGAAACAGCGTCTTTTGTTACGGTTGATGGTATAAAGAACATCGAATTATCTGAAATAAGTGTGGTTGGTGTCAAACCTCACGCTGATCCAGGTTTATCTGCAAAACAAGAAACACAGACCAAAGAGGATGAAGTTGACGATATAATAGATGACGATTCTGATGAATCTGATAATGACAATGATGAAATTTATCAAAGCATGGCAACTTCCTCTATATTAGAGAGACCGAATGACGAATTAGCTAACTCAGAGGCTACATCACATGGAGATAGCTCGATCTACATGAGTGCTACTTCGCATGTATTTGAGTCCAGACTGAATGACTTTTCAAGTGCTACAAAATTGGCCTTTGTGAACTCTCTGAGCATCAAGTTTTCAGGGACATCTAAGCCTGAAGACCTGAAAATAGAGATAGATCAAATAAGAATAAGTGCTACTCCACTTCCATTGACTTTACTCCATATAGTTGAATCTCTAGCTGGTCTTAGATCTGATGATAGCTTCCATACAAGATCCTCTAATATCGCTCAGAAGTTGAAAGAACAGAGAGAAAAACACCAATCTCACACTTTGCCTAATGAGAGCCCTCAAAATTTATTCAAATCAGTGATAGTGAACAAGTTTGAAGTCGATTTCCAGTGTGCTCTATCAGACTCTGGAAAGTTCAGCTTAGAAGACACATTTAGACTGGTTACTGAAGGCATTGAGATACAGCGCAAGGATGCCAATGTGGTATATGGTAATATCGAGAAAACATATATTATGGATGGCGGTGAGAAAACTGGTGGCTTTGTGGCAAACGATACAAAATATGATCTCAGATTCGAGTTTAATTTAACAACAGAGGCTTTCACGCTCTTGCTACCAAAGGACCTAGAACTAAAGCTGACTCAATTAAACGTTCAGACTTTACTAAATTCAACATCATATATTCCTCAAATTCTTGAATCTTTGGCAAGAAGAAAGCCATCTGCTCAAAGAAGCAGTCGACAACAGAAGAGCTCTACTACCATACAAACTTCTAGAATCTTACTAGTGCTCAACTTATCGCTTTCTAGTGCTTTGAAACTCAAAATAGCACCTATATCCTATGATACATCACAGAACTCACTTTCGATCAGTAAAATCCAATTATCACACGTTAACAATGAAGTTGAGCAGCAGCTGGTGAATGTTTCAAATACATCATTACAAATTCATCAAACTGAGAAGCAAGTGAGATCTTATGATAACACTGGCCACGAAATCGTTATAATGACTGAAGCCTCACTTTCCATCAAGAAGATGGATGTTTCACATAGCTTCCAGGACCTTAAATTATTATCTGAAAGTGTATCCTCCTTCCTCGATGGAATAGAGTTCCCTGTTGTGGAGGCTGTATTCAAGCATAGAAAGAAAGCTAGAATCTCATCAAACATTGCATTTCAAACAAGACAAACGGTTAAGCTATTTTGTCAAATTGGTACATTATCCTTTGATATATCTGAAATAAGTCCGAAGTTTGGTGATATCCAAGGTTCCTGCAATAACATCGCTCTTGTTGTTCAGAAGGATAATACCATACAGACTCACATTTTTACAGCTGAGATAACAAGAAATTTTAATAACGGTAAGGATTTTGTGCTAGAAATCATTAATCCTGATGATACAAGCGCTCCTATATTATCTGCTAGAACGAAGAACTTCAAAGAAGTGACTGCAACATTGAGAAATGTATCATTAGACTATTATGCCAAGTGGCTCGGATTGTTTGAGGATGATGGTCCTGTGAATAAACCAGACGAAACTTTTGGAGTCAGCGAATCTTCTAGCTCGCTCTCCAGCTCATCTAAGTTTGATTTGAAGATAAAGCTAGTTGATTGTGGTATTGGACTAAATCCAGCTCGACTTTCGGCAAAGGCTATTCTAGCGATATCAAATGGTAATATTGACTTGAGTTTCTCGCAAACTATTCAGGCTAAATCTGAGCTTCGTGCAGTGACTTTAGTCTTAATAGATGATGTTTCAAATATCCTGAGCCATGAAACAGCCAAGAAGAATAGAAATATCAAGACTACTTGGTCACAAGGTGAGTTTTTGAAGACCAAAGGATACTCATCTGTTGGTAAAGCAGAGACACTAGGGATTGCTGTTTCGATTGTACAATCAACCAATTCAAAATCATCACCTGGTCCTATCTCGAAGTCTATTTTATTGGATATTGCTTTAGACTCATTAGGACTTGAACTATGTGCCGATTCCTCCCAATGTTTGATCCAGGTCTTGAACGATTTGAAACAACCTGTTGTCATTGCTCCAGAGTCTAAATACATAATCGATGGGGTTGAAGGTATCAATGTTTTTCAGGATATTGAAGAGGATGCTTTCAATGAAAATGTGACAATTGATCACACAGCTGGACCTTCATTAATCAATGAGCCTTTGAACATTGTTGATAGTTATTATGAGAATGGCGATAAAGGTGCAGCTTACGCTCATGGTGGATCATCAGATTTATTGGATAAAGATTTTAATGAACTTGCCATAACAGAGAATCATCTAGGAAAGAATCCATACTACACGGGTGACATTCAAAGTCAAAGTGGATCAAATAGCGAGACCAAGACTGAGAGTTCTTCTGAGATTTTGTTTAATGATGAACACTTTCAGCATTCTGAGATTGAAAGTACTAATCGCTCAAATATTTTATATCCAATGACTGTTAATGTGATCATTGATAAAGCTACTTTGAAGATCTATGATGGGTATGATTGGAAGTATACTAGAAAATCTATCAACAATGCGGTTGCTAAGTTAGAGAAGGTGGTGAAGGAAGAACAATCAACCAGACCTCCTTCTAGAAAGCAAAAGGCTGAAACCATAATTAGTGAAACACTCTTTGATTCCATACATGTGGGCTTACCTTTGAATACCGAAGATCCTTCAGTCCTCACTTCAAAGATCAATCAGGATATCAACAACAATGATCAAACAATCGAAGTTGGCAAAAACAATATAAAGAAGCTAAAACTTCGTCGTTCCAAATTTCACAAAATTTTGGTTGATTTGGACGAGATACAAGTCAAGTTCAATGTTGTCTGCAATCAAAACCCGGAAAATACGATTAGGAAGGTCATTTCAGAGTCTGAAGATTATGAGCTTCTCAGTGAGCTTGATGTTGTTGTGAAAGACTTTGAAGTCACGGACAATGTTCCAACATCAACATGGAATAAGTTTGTGACACTCCTAAAAGAGATTAACAGAGAGGACGGTTCTTCAATGTTGAAACTGAACATGAAAACTGTCAGACCTATTGCTTCACTTGCTGCAACTGAGATTTTGTTGAATGTCGATGTCTTGCCTTTAAGATTGCATGTTGACCAAGATACATTGGAAGTATTCGTCAGATTTGGTGAATTTAAAGACTCAAGATTCTTGCTTGTTGATGAGTTTGAAGATATTCCTTATATTCAAAAATTCCATATCAATGCTGTTCCAATCAAACTAGATTATAAACCTAAGAAGGTCGATTATTCAGGATTAAGATCTGGTCGTACTACTGAGTTTATGAACTTCTTCATTTTGGACGAAGCTGCTATGGTTCTGAAAGAGGTTACACTTTATGGTGTTTCTGGATTTCCAAGATTAGGTATATTGCTTAATGGTTTATGGACACCAGATATCAAACAAACCCAATTAACTGGAGTTCTTGCAGGGCTGGCACCTGTTAGATCAATAGTTAACATTGGATCTGGATTCAAAGACTTAGTTGTTGTGCCTGTTCAAGAGTACAAAAAGGATGGTAGAATCTACAGAAGTCTGTCGAAAGGTGTACAACAGTTCACAAGAAATACTACAAATGAGCTTTTGAGGTTCGGTATCAAGCTGGCAGCTGGTACACAGACATTATTAGAAAACACTGAGGAAGCATTAGGTGGTGTTGGATCATCTGCTAGATTGCCAGTTGAAATCGACACTATTCCTGAAGAACCAGAAGATGAGGAAGAAGATGAAGACTGGAATCCACAATCCTCACAATTGATTGGTAGAAGTGCACCATCAAGCCAACAACCTCTACACCGCTCTATCTACCAACCGACATTAGAATCAATTGCTGATTTCAATGAAGACCCATATAGAACTACAGAAGTACCGGCTTCTAGAAGAAGACCAGTGAAAAAGATCATCAGACAAGTCAATGAAGATCTTGAAGGATATGATGAGGAGGATGAATCTCAGAGAACTATCAGTCTTTATGCTAATCAACCCAAGAACTTGAAAGAGGGATTACTACTTGCTTATGATAGTCTTGGTAGGAATTTCTTAGTGGCTAAAGATGCAATATTGAATGCTGGTTCAGAAATCAAGGAGGGTGGAACTGCACATGATACAACACTTGCTGTTGTTAAAGCTACACCAGTTGCTTTGATCAGACCTATAATTGGTGCGACAGAGGCAGCTTCAAAGGCATTACTTGGAATGAACAACCAATTTGATCATAGCCAGGAGAAATTCATCGATGACAAGTACAAACAGACAAAGAGATAGCTATTTCAGATTTATAATAAATTATACTATTGCATTATGAAGTCTTGGTCTGTACTCGACTGTAGTGATCTATAACATAACTCAATAATTAGTATGCTTTGAACTAGTTGTCGAACACCTTAAACTTTTGACATGTTGACATAAAAGCTGTACATTGATTCGTATCTAAGCTTCGATTACCCTTTTGGGTAATTAATCCGAATGCAATCTGATAGCAGGTGAAGGCTAAAGATCATATAGATAAATGATCCATAGTGTACATGAAACTCCTGATAACAAATCCATGATGGCTTATATACTGCAGCTGCTTCTTTTTTCATATTTTGTCTTCAAAGGCGTATTACGCCTTATTAATTTGTAAAATCAAGAATTTACAAACTGTGGCCACCTCTTCGCTAATAAGCTGTGTAGCTTCAACCACATAAAATCAACCCTCGAGCTGCAGAAGTACTCACTTATAAGCACTAGACAAACCCCTTCGAGTACAATACATTCACCGCTCAACAATATCAAAGAATTGAGTCATATATATTCCTTGTTGTGATATACTTCCTCAAAAAAGTCTAGTTAATTTGTTTTAAAGATGTCAGATGCAGTTTTGAAACACATCTCTGATCGTGCTCAAGAGAGAGTCACTGTTACATTCCAAAGTTCTGTCCCATTACCAGCAAACATTCCAAAGCGTTATGCCAAAGATCTCAATTTAAGTGCTGGTAGACCACACCATGGATTTTTCCCGGTCACTTCTATCAAGGTTGATGCTTCTGGTAAGCCATTTTCCAAAGATGATTCTAAAACTCAAACTATAAACCAAGTTGATGCTGAAACTATTGATATCAAAAATGGTTTCCAATATGGTCCAACCGAGGGGTTAAAACCATTGATTAAATTTGCTAAGGATTTTATCGAATTTGCTAACAAGCCAAATTATGATACTTGGGACTTGACTTTCAGTAATGGTACTGGTGACTCATTACACAAGGTGTTCAACTTACTTATCAATCCTGGTGATGTTGTCTTATTGGAAAACTTCACTTATACACCAGTCACTGGTAATATTTTAAACTATGGCGGTGTTCCAGTTCCTGTTGAGTTCAGTTTTGAGAAGCATGGAATTGACGTTGAGAAATTATCTGATCTTTTAGATAACTGGTCAGAGTCAAAATATAAGCACTTGAGAAAACCAAAAGCTCTGTATACCATTCCAACTGGACACAATCCTTCTGGTCTTTCAATCAGTAACGATGATCGTCGCAAACTATATGACTTGGCCAAGAAGCACGATTTCATTATTGTGGAAGATGATCCTTATGGTTATATCCAATTAGGTAGATATACCGATGGTGTCACCAATCAATTTGACACTAAGATTGATGCAGCTGAGTATGTTAAGACTATCTTACCTAAGTCTTACATTGAGTTTGACGATGAAGGTAGAGTGTTGAGATTAGAATCATTCTCTAAAGTCTTTGCACCAGGTACTAGATTAGGGTTCATTGCAGGTCATCAAACATTCATCAAGAAGATCATCCAACATGCTTCTGTATCAACAAGATCACCTTCCGGTATTTCGCAAGCTATTTTGAAAAGTGTGATTGACTCTTTTGGTGGTAAGCCAGAAAATTGGATCGACTGGACCCTTGAAGTTTCTAGAGTTTATACTGAGAGAAAGAATGCTTTATTAAAGACTTTATTTGATAGCAGTGCTTTCAAGAAAGGTCACTTTACTGTTCCAGAACCAGCATCAGGAATGTTCGCCGTTATTCAGTTGAACTTCCCTGAACAAGATGACTACAGTGACAATTTAGAAAAATTGAGACACAAAACAATCGAGCATGGTGTCAATGTTGTATTAGGTAAAGGTCTAGCCTTTGATCCAGAAGAAGCCAAAAAGGCTAAGTTTATCAGATTAACTCTTGCTACTGCAGAAGATACCGAAGAGATTAAAGAAGGTGCTAGAAGATTGACAGATGCCATCGAAGACTATTTTGACAATAGTAAAGCATAAATCATAAGCTTATATACACATCACTTATTAGCTAAGCATTTGTAGAGATTCGCGAAACGGTTTTTTGAAGTTTCTTCTCCACTTTTTGAAACACCGAGGCTACTCGTAATACACCAAAACAGCAAGCGAAAGAAGCGAGTAAACCCGAGTAGCAGTGACTATAAATTCAAGAGAAAGTGCCACGAGTTCCAATTTCACATCAACAAGCAAACCATCAACCACTAATAGAAAGAGAGATATTATAATACAATGAGTGAATTCAAATCTGAACCAATCTTAAACCAAATCAGCGAAACACTATCACAAAACGAAGGCTTGAAGAAAGAGTTGATCAAAAAGAGTAACTCTGTGATCATTTTCAATCTAAAGAACAAGCAAGGTAAAACCAAGGCATGGAAATTAGAACTTAAATCCAAAGGTGAATTAGTTGAAGCAAACAAAGCTGATTTCGATTCAAGTGACTTAGTGATCTCTTTGAATGATCTAGATTTCAAAAAGTTGGTTAATGGTAAAGTCAACTCACAAAAATTGTTCTTGGGCGGTAAGTTGAAAGTCAAAGGTGATGTTATGAAAGCTGCCAGTATTGAAACTATCTTGAAGAAAGTCAGTCCCGCTAAGGCTAAGTTATGATTTCATAGTATATTTTATTGGAATAGTTTATAATTTGTTTTTTGTGTTTACTCGTTCATGTCCATCAGTTCATGT
Organism: Wickerhamomyces ulmi; assembly: GCA_030569675.1. NCBI lineage: Eukaryota > Fungi > Ascomycota > Saccharomycetes > Phaffomycetales > Wickerhamomycetaceae > Wickerhamomyces > Wickerhamomyces ulmi. The sequence goes on from JAJMLN010000005.1 coordinate 63,764, forward strand.
ATAGCCTTTCAAAAAACCCTGCGTAGTGAGTAGTCTGTAAATGTACTTATACTACAGAACACAGATGATCAATGATCCATTTCGTGGTCTTCTATCATTTGTAGAAGATGAAGAAACACATTCTTTGAGTGTATTATTATAGTCCTATTGACAACCAAGATTCAAGATTTGTTGGGTAAATTAATGTGTGCGGAGAATACGGTTAGGTTGGGTATTACCATTGCTTACACAAGACTGGGTGTTTTATGATTCATGAAAATTTCTGTTTCGAAATCTCATTTCATGTCGAAGAGTGACAGAATTTCCCCAGCCACATACACGTCTACCTATGCTATGCCGTACAGTATATTATAACCATGAGTTATTGAGGTTATTGAGCTCCGGTTTCACCCCTTTTCCCTCATGATCCTGGTCACTAGTTAATAGTGTACGGTTCTATACATCCACATTGAAGATGCCTCATGTGATTCATCAAGTATGGGTGTGTTTATGACTTATGTATGTTTTTGTTTCGGTTGTTATGGTTAGTGACGTTCCAAGAGAAGAGGCTTCTCCATTTAGTGACTTGTGTGCCGTTACCAAATTCTGGGGTATAATATAGGGCTTAACCGGGTAACATGCGAGGTAAATCTCTATGAAACTGTTTTGACCGAGTCAGAGAGGTCAAAATGAAGGTTTTCATTCAAATTGAAAGAAGTAGTGAAAGTGCACACATAATCAGTGTGCTGCAATCTACGTACATATGACTCTAACTTCTGCTGATAACTATACGTCTCTACAACTCATTATCATTGGTGAGTCACTATCATAAAAGATAGGGAACGGTGGGCACTGGGCACAGCTGGCTCTTTGTGATAATGCTCATGGGCTGTCTAGAACTGTCCCAATTGGGTAATTCCGAAACGCCGCTCGCAATAAGTATGTTTTGGGAACCAGGTGTTTGGATGTTTTCACCTTGCTTCCATAATCCTGTCATTTCCGGATTTACTCTATGGGGTAATATTGTGTAAACCCGCTTAGAATTCCTCTTAACAGTTGGATTCTGATTTCTGAACATGTGTCCAAGACTAATTGTAGTGTAAACAAACGGTTCCAGAATCAGTAGAAACAGACGTTGTTGTCTGATGTTTAGATTTAATAATTATAGCTACTCTCTTCTGTTGTAACTATTGAGAGTATTGTGAAGGGGGCGAGAAGCAAATAGTGGGGAGCTGGGGAAGGGCTCAATGACCGTATAGAGAGCCTCTAGGCGCTTGACAGGGCAATGTGAAGTATGGCATAAACAGTAAACAGTAGGCACTGGCGCTGACAATAGGCATCTTTTTTTTTTCCATGCGTAGGACTTATTATTACAGGAACACAGGTAAATGCCTCAGCTCTCTCGCCTCTCATGTCTGAAAATAGAGTTGTCATTTCTCACCATTTCTACGTGTTTTTGGCAATAAGAAATGTGAATCACAGCGGGTGCTTTCAGCCGCTAACAAAACATTGTCACATCCATCTCATTTAATAATAACTACAAAAGTATAAATACACGCCATTCGCCATGATCCAACTCTTGACCACAGCGGTTAACTTATATTTATACAAACAAGTAACAATTATCACTTAACAAACCAAAAACACAACAAGCTACAACAATCACAATGACCGCCCTTGTCAACCAAAACTTGAGCGCTGTCGCAGCCAACACTCCTGATATCGCTTCATTGTCAATCTCATCTCTGAAGTCAGGTTACAACAACCTAAAATTCATTGGTAAAGAAACACAATTCGAAAGTGTTCTAGATCTTCTAGACAAGCAAGGGTTCATTCCAGAAAACTTGATCGAATCTGAAGCTAACTGGTTCTACAACTCTTTAGGTATCGATGATGTCTACTTTGAAAGAGAATCTGTTGAAGGTATCGTCTCACACATCCATGCTTTATACTCTGCTAAAATTGATGCTTTCGCTAGAAACGATCTAAGTTCTCCATTCATTCACCACAAGAGAGAATCAACTGACCATGCCGTGTATTTTGACACTTCCGTCCCAGGTTCTGTTGAATTCAAACTTACCAACTATGAACAAAGAATCGATGATCTCTATCTAGATCAACGTGAAGGTTCTTACAGAGTTGAGAGTTTCAATGCGCCATTGTTATTGAACAACGAACAATTTTCAGCTGGTTCTGAATCTCAAGCACCAAAGACTTTTAGAGCTCATTTTGTCTATGCTAACAAATTTGGCGACAACTCCATCTACGATCAAACATTTTTGAAAGTTGTCTCTCCAAGTACTAAGAAGATCTACGATGAAGTTATCGAAGAAGTCGTGAGCGCAACTGGTCCAGTTATCAAACTTCTACCAGCTGCTGATTCTGATGAACACCGTGTTATTGTTGGTTACAGAAAAAACTCAACAAAGAAATACTTCAGTGCTCTATCTTCTCTAATTAACTACTACAAATTGGATCAATCAAGAAAATATGTTGAAAGTTTCAGTAATGGAGTCACCATTATCTCAATTTACTTGAAACAAAGTCTTGAAACCAACCCATTGTCAATTTACCAATTGATCAAAGAAGCTTCTTTGTTATACACAATTCCACATGGTTTCTTCCAAGATTCTTTTGCTTCATCTGAATTATCTTTACAAGAATCCATCTACTCTCACATTGGTGTTATTTTTGTTACTCATTTCTTGAACAGATTAGGTCCAGAATATCAATCTCTTCTACAGATCTTGGGTTCTTCAAAAGACACCAACTCTCTGGAATTATTGAACTCTTTGAAGAAAAGATTAAGATCTGAAACTTTCACTCAAAGTTATATTGTTGATGTTTTCAACAAATATAAACCAATCTTGTCTCAACTTTACAGATCTTTTGCTGATGTTCATTATATCAAATCTAACTTAGAGAAAACTCTATCATACCAAAGATTATCTCAAATTCAACCAATCAGATCTGAAGAAGAATTCAACCAATTAATTTTGAAAAATGTCTTCAACGAAAATGATGCTTTAGTCTTGAGAGCTTTATTTAACTTCAACAAGTCCATCTTGAAGACTAACTTCTTTGTCTCTACAAAGAATGCTATTTCTTTCAGATTAGATCCATCCTTCTTACCAAAATTCGAATACCCAGAAACTCCATATGGTTTATTCTTCATTGTTGGTGCTGAATTCAGAGGTTTCCACATTCGTTTCAGAGATATTGCTCGTGGTGGTATCAGAATTGTTAGATCAAGATCCCAAGATGCTTATGAAATCAATGTTAGAAACTTGTTTGATGAAAACTATAACTTGGCTTCTACTCAACAACGTAAAAACAAGGATATCCCAGAAGGTGGTTCCAAAGGTGTCATTTTATTAGATTCTGATGCTCAAGAATCAGCTACTGCTGGATTTGAAAAATACATTGATTCATTAATTGATTTATTGATTCCAAACTCTAAAGAACCAATTGTTGACTTGTATGGTCAAAATGAAATCTTATTCTTGGGTCCAGATGAAGGTACTGCTGGTTACACTGAATGGGCTACATTACATGCTAAGAAACGTGGTGCTTCATGGTGGAAATCTTTCTTAACTGGTAAACCACCACAATTAGGTGGTATTCCTCATGATGAATATGGTATGACTTCTTTATCTGTTCGTTCTTATGTTAAAAACATTTATGAAACTTTCCATTTGGAAAACACTAGAATTACCAAATTCCAAACCGGTGGTCCAGATGGTGATTTAGGTTCAAATGAAATCTTATTATCAACTGATAATGAAGTTTACGTTGGTATCGTTGATGGTTCTGGTGTCATTGTTGATCCTAAAGGTCTAGATAAAGATGAATTGAGAAGATTAGCTCATGCAAGAATTACCGTCAACAACTATGATAAATCCAAATTATCAGCTGAAGGTTTCATCATTACTGTTGATGATAAAGATTTCACAATCCCATCCACTGGCGAAGTTATTCCAAATGGTACTTACTTCAGAAACTCATTCCACCTACAAGTTGCTAAATACTTGGGTAACGTTGACTTATTCGTTCCATGTGGTGGTAGACCAGCTGCTATCGATATTGATACTGTTCATAAATTACTTCCAGTCAATGAAGAACCAGTTTTCAAATACATTGTTGAAGGTGCTAACTTATTCATCACTCAAAATGCCAAATTACAATTAGAATCCAATGGTGTTGTTGTTTTCAAAGATGCTTCAACCAACAAAGGTGGTGTTACATCTTCTTCATTAGAAGTCTTGGCCTCTTTAGTTTTGAATGATGAACAATTCTTGAAAGAATTCAACAAAGGATCTCAATTCTATGCTGATTACGTTAAGAACGTTCAAAGTATCATTGTCAGTAATGCTAAGAAAGAAGCTGTTGCTTTATTGAAATTGAAAGAAAAAACTGGATTATCAATCAGTGAAAGTTCTGATTTATTATCAAATGAAATCAATAAATTAAGTGATTTGATTGCAAAATCTGATGATTTATGGAATGATGTTAAATTGAGAAACAAAGTTATTTCAAAAGCTATTCCTGATCTATTGATTCAAAAAGCTACTGGTGGTGATATCTCAAAGATTCTAGAGAAATTACCAGAAAACTATGCTAGAAGTCTATTTGCTACCACTTTAAGTACTGGTTTCATCTACACTGGTTCTTTAGACTTTGGTAATGTTATTGAGTTGTTACAATACTTGAAAAATGTTGACCATGAATAATTTATGGTCAAAATGATATGATTCTTCTGTTCGTTATAAATCCATTTATTTAATTAATATTATATGTTTTCATGATTCGATTTCAGCTTACACAAAGCTAGGTAGTTTGAAGAGTATCACAAATACAGTATTATAATTCCATAAAGTCCTTTTATTTAATATACCTAATTATTATAACGAATGAAATTGGAAACATCACAGAGATAAGCAAGTACACACACACATGACAGCTCACGTATCCAACAATGTTTAGATATAGGTGGTTGGTCACTTAAAAGTAAAGTCCTAAAACAAAAGCAATACCAACACCAATGGTAATTACACCAACACCGAATGATGGGGCAGTGTTTTCTTCTGGAAGGTCATCGTCATCACCAGTAATATTAGCAGTGACATTGTGACTTTGAGTAGTGTTGTAAACAGTCAAGTTAGAAGAGTTGAAAGATGAATACTTGTTTGAGAAGTCTTCTTTGATCAATTGATCCAATTCTTTTTCTTCATCTTCTGCAGTAGTATCTTCTGTAGATTCAGTTTCTGATTCTGAAATACCTTCATCTGAGTCGTCTTCTTCCTCAACAACTTCAACTATTTCTTCAACAATGGTTTCGTTGTCTTCATCATCTTCAGAAACATCAGAAGCAGTAACTTCACGGCGGCTCAGTGCATCAGCAGTATCTTCAGAATCTTCTAATTCTTCAACAGCGGCAGTAATGGAATATTCCTCACCATTCCCATCATTCCCATCAACTGAACCATCATCAGTACTTTCAGCATCAAACCCAAGACTAATACCAGCAAGTTCTTCATATTTCTTGACTTCTTGAGCTTCAGAGGCTGGGTTCAATAGTAATAAATCTTCTGGATCCCTGGAAGGTCTGATATTCCCACAAGCTAAACGTTCATTGTTTTTATCAACCAAATGAATAACAATAGATTTACCACCAATATAGTATGGAGAAGCTGGATCTAACGATAGATAAGGGTCATAATAGAAAGTTTCGAAACAAGTGGTATTGATTAAACCATGTTTCCCACTTAAATCACCAATTTCACAATAAGCATCACTTGGTTGAGCATCACAGTTCTCTGGGGCATTTAATGGATTGAAATGACCACCAGTAGCATCACAATTACCATCAATACCAACTTGTTTTTCATGGATGTGATAAGAGAACAATCCAGAGTTCTTTGGTAACCCTGTAACATCAACATGAACTTTAGTTTTACCCTTTGATTCATAAAATTGGATAACACCAACAACTGTTTGTGAACCTCCAGTTGGGAAATCAGCTCTCAAGACAACATCGCGTAATCCTTCATTGTGAGCTTCTGGAGCAGGTTCAGCAGCATATACTGAGAAGGCAGTAGCCAAAGCGTAGAATAGAGTGGTTGGTAACATTGCAGTTGTTTGTAATGATAACTATCAAAAGGTCTAGAGAACAAACGAAAGCAAACAAGAACAAAAGGGAAAAGGAAAAGGGGATAAGTATAACACATATAAATAATCTTTAGTTGACACAAACCCATTTTTCACCAGTACTTTTCTTTAGTGTTTGAAGGTAAAATTCATTAGAATGTTTTTGTGTCATGTATCACAAAACCAAAAATTACCAACTGATCTTTTAAGATAAGGAAACCAGCAGCAGATCTCACATCAGCTCGTATCTGTCTTGAATGATGTAAGCCAATCACTTGTAAGAACAATAAACATAACCATAACAACTACAAAAAGTCAGTATAAAAAGAAGCAAAAATAAACGTTTCATTCAATAAGCTATAGTAATCACTTCTTGTTCTGTAAAAAAGTCGAAGAGGCTAGTCAGAATCATAAAAAACCTCTCCTGTGTAAGACGAATTAAACCTGTAATATGTCATAATGAAATAGCAGCAAACGCATGCAAATAATAAATAATGGGATGTGTAGGATGTGTGTGTATAAGTTAAGAATGTGCCTGGAAACAACAGATGCCTGATCCAATCACATCATGCAAAAGTAAATCATAAAAGAGACCAATCAGTTGTAGATAGATTATTAAACCATGAATGATTCACCACATCCACAAGTTCCTTTAGAGTTTGGATTTCTGAATACGAATCTTGAAGATAATTTATCATCTAACCAATCCATTTCAGAACCAACAATAGAGAATAATGCCTTGGAATCAATGATCACTTTGACTCCATCTTGTTCAACAATTTCATCAAATTTGTTTGGTTTCTCAATGTATTCCAAGTTGTATGTAAGACCGGAACAACCTCTGTTTCTAACACCAATTCTAATCATTTGAGGAGTTGGTTGATCCAGTAGTCCTTTTAAATGGGCGATCGCTGTTGGGGATAGCGATATTAGAGCTTTACGTGGTTTTAATGTTCTTCTAACTCTTTTCTTTGGTTGTGTGTTGGTATCGATGGCGGCGGCTTGGGTAGTGGCTTTGACTTCTGTTGGTCTTTGTTGTGTGGATGGTGTAGCAGCTTGTTGTTGTTGTGGTTGAGCTTCAACAGGTTCTTTTGTTGGTGTTGATGGTTTCTTTTTCAGGAGGTCTTTGAAGCTTCTGGACGATGGCATTCCAAGTCTGGACCATGATGGAGTGGTAGTACCTGATGTGTCTTTTAGTGATGATGATTCGAGTTGGTCGCCTGACTGGCTTCCGTGGGGTTTTGCATTCTGTTCATAAGGAACATAGGTCACCTCGTTAGTAGCTAAAGGTGCTGTTTGCATGTATCTCTTAACAGAATTGGTGGATGTGTGAGAGATGGCTCTGACGAACAGAGGCATCTGTAGTTGTTGTGCCACTGATACTCTAAGCATGATTGTTTTAATAATGTGTGTGTGTTTTATATGAGTGGATGGAAAGCAAGCGATTTAATGAGAATATTGTGTAAATTCACCTAGAAAAAAGAGGATATGATATAGCGTTGATTTGTTTGATGATAGAAGTTGTGCATAAATTGAATCAACTGGTTTGAGTAAGCTAATCAGCAATTGTTGTGTTTAATAAGTGTAGTTTATATGTTTTTATAAGGAAAGAAAAAGGGCGCCCCTTTACAAATTTGTACGAAATTACGTTTTCCGATCTCGAATTTGGGATTTTTTGTGGGTCATCACAAAAAAATGGGTGTATTCACTGCTTAGTCATCAAATAAATTCAGCCAATCAGCGTCGAGAGATCTGTCATCAGCGGTCACGTGTACAGAAATTACCGTATCTGGTATGTGCGCAAATCGGCGTGGCAGGTCATCTCGTGGTTACCCAATTCAGTAACTGCCAAAATGGCACAATGTCCAAATGCGGTAACTGCGAAGATCACAATAAAAAAAAATTATTGCGCAAAAAAGAAAAGATAAAAAAATTTATTGTGTGAAACTAAACTCACCTGGAAACACCAAAAACACTTAGAAAACACACCTTGTGGAAGTAGAAGTCTCTTAGTTAAGCTCTCTACTGTGTTGTTACAATGCCTCCAAAGTTCAATCCACAAAACGCAGGAACTTTTGTTCCAGGAAGTGGTCTGGTCTCAGATCCTTCTGCTCCATTTAACAATAGAAATAACTATCAAAATAGAAACTTTTACCAAAAGAAACCATTAAGTTATGAACAATACCTTGCCCAACAGAATGCCAGTCTAAATAGACCAACTAAGCAACAACAACAGCAACAATACCAATACCAACAGAATGTTCCTTCTTCTAACCAAAGTTCTACTGCTTCTACTCCATATGGTTCTCAACTAAACTCTCCATCTCAATCAACTACATCTTTAACATCTTTAAACCAATCTTTTGATAAACTTGAATTAACACCAATTTCTCAAAGTCTAGATAAACTAAAAGATTCTAAAGCTTTAAGTGACGTTAAAGTTGAAATCAATGAAATCGTGGAGAAGATTAATGAACATGGTATACAATCAATTAATGAATGGAAATTATCTGAAATTGTTTCTAAACTTATAAAACCAAAAAATCCAGCATTATTAAGAGAAGCTGGTTTAATCTTAATTTCATCAATCGTTAGAAAATTTGCAGGTCAAACTCCAAAAGAAGCTTACTTCCTTCAATTCTTATCTATTGCTTTAGATGCTTTCTCTGATAAAGAAAACAACGTTAAAAGAGCTGCTCAAGCTGCTGTTGATGCTGTTTATGGTGCTTTCCCAGTTGAAGCTTTAAGTTCTGTCGTCTTGGTTGATATCTTGACTTACTTGAAATCTTCTGCTAAATGGCAAGCTAAAATTGCAGCTTTAAAAATCGTTGATAAAATCGTTGAAGAATCTCCAGGTGATTTAATTGAAATGAAGTTCAAAGCTGCTATTCCAATCTTAACTGATATGACTGTTGATTTCAAACCTGAATTAGCAAAAGCCGGTTTGAAAACTATGACTTCTTTTGTTAAAGTTTTGGATAACTTGGATTTACAACCTCGTTATGATATCATTATTCAAACTTTAGCTGATCCAAATAAAGTTCCAGAATCTATTAAATCATTATCTTCAGTTACTTTTGTTGCTGAAGTTACTGAACCAGCTTTAGCTTTATTAGTTCCTTTATTAGTTAGATCTTTGAATTTATCTTCATCTTCTCAAGAACAATTACGTCAAACTGTTATTGTTGTTGAAAATTTAACAAGATTAGTTAATAATGCTGTTGAAATTGAAAGTTTCATTCCTCAATTATTACCAGGTGTTCAAAAAGTTTTCGATACTGCTGCTTTACCAGAAGTTAGAGAATTAGCTGAAAAAGCTCTAAAAGTCTTGAAAGAAGATGCTGTTGAAACTGGAAAATTCAATGGTAGATTAACTTTAGAAGATGGTTCAAAATACCTTGATATTTCTAAATTCGGTAATGATGAAGTTGTTTTCGAATATTTGACCAAGATCCTTGTTGCTGATGCTAATGTTAATGACTGGAAGAGATTACATGAATATTTGAAATTAGCTTTACCAGCTTATACTGAAGATGAAGAACAAGTTAACAAATATGCCGATGAAGTTATTGCTAATTTAAGACATTTATTCCGTCAAGAAGCTAAATCAACTAATGAAGATGAAGGTATTGAAATTGTTAACTCTGATTTCTCTTTAGCTTATGGTGGTCGTATGTTATTAAACAAGACTAATTTAAGATTGTTGAAAGGTCACAGATATGGTTTATGTGGTCGTAATGGTGCTGGTAAATCTACCTTAATGAGATCTATCGCTAATGGTCAATTAGAAGGGTTCCCAGATAAATCTGAATTAAGAACTTGTTTTGTTGAACATAAATTACAAGGTTCCGAAGCTGATATGGATCTTGTTTCATTCATTGGTTCTGATCCTGAATTACAACATGTTTCAAAAGAAGAAATCTCTAATGCTTTAGCTGAAGTTGGTTTTGATGAATTTAGAAGAAGTCAACATGTTGGTTCTTTATCTGGTGGTTGGAAAATGAAATTAGAATTAGCAAGAGCTATGTTAATGAAAGCTGATGTTTTGTTATTAGATGAACCTACCAATCATTTGGATGTTGCTAATGTTAAATGGTTAGAAGATTATTTGGTTCAACATGAAGAAATCACCTCATTGATCGTTTCACATGACTCTGGTTTCCTTGATACTGTTTGTACTGATATTATTCATTACGAAAACAAAAAATTGGCTTATTACAAAGGTAATTTATCTAAATTCGTTGAACAAAAACCAGAAGGTAAATCTTATTATACATTAACTGATAGTAATGTTAAAATGGCTTTCCCACCTCCAGGTATTTTAACTGGTGTTAAATCAAACACCAGATCTGTTGCTAGAGTTTCTAATGTTACTTTCACTTATCCAGGTGCTTCCCAGCCATCTTTAGCTAATGTTTCTTGTTCATTATCATTAAGTTCAAGAGTCGCAGTTTTAGGTCCAAATGGTGCTGGTAAATCCACTTTAATTAAATTATTAACTGGTGAATTAGTTCCAGATTCTGGTAAAGTTGAAAAACATCCAAACTTACGTATTGGTTATATTGCTCAACATGCTTTACAACATGTTGAATTACATAAAGAAAAAACTGCTAATCAATATTTACAATGGAGATATAGATTTGGTGATGATCGTGAAATCTTATTAAAAGAATCAAGAAAGATTTCAGATGAAGAAAAAGAACAAATGCAAAAAGAAATCGATATTGGTGATGGTAGAGGTCCAAGACAAGTTGAAGCTATTGTTGGTAGACAAAAATTGAAAAAAACTTTCCAATATGAAGTTAAATGGAAATTTTGGTTACCAAAATATAACAGTTGGGTTCCAAAAGAAACATTACTTGCAGAAGGTTTTGATAAATTAGTTCAAAAATTCGATGATCATGAAGCTTCAAGAGAAGGTTTAGGATACAGAGAATTAACACCAAAAGTTATTCGTAAACATTTTGAAGATGTTGGTTTAGATGGTGATATTGCCGATCACACTCCATTAGGTTCTTTATCTGGTGGTCAATTAGTTAAAGTTGTTATTGCAGGTGCCATGTGGAACAATCCTCATTTATTAGTGTTGGATGAACCTACCAATTATTTGGATAGAGATTCCTTAGGTGGTTTAGCTGTTGCTATTAGAGATTGGACTGGTGGTGTTGTTATGATTTCACATAACAGTGAATTCGTTGGTGCTCTATGTCCAGAACAATGGGTTGTTGAAAACGGTACCATGGTTTCCAAAGGTCATGCAGCTGTTGATGATGCTAGATTTGAAGATAATGGTGGTGTTTCTAAAGAAGGTTCACCAGCTCCAACTTCAGTTCCAAAGACTTCTGAGAATGATGATTCACCTGCTAACATTAAGGTCAGAACTAGAAAGAAGAAGATGACCAGAAATGAAAAGAAGGCTCAAGAAGAACGTCGTCGTTTGAGATACATTGAATGGTTATCCAGTCCAAAGGGAACACCAAAGCCTCCTAATACCGATGACGAAGAAGAGTAGACTAAATACAGCTTATAGACCACAGACTCTTCACACTCAGTCAACTTATAATACAATACATATACAATCTCAATATTCATATATTTGTAGTACTTCTTACTATTACTTACTATATTTACTTCCTTTTATTACTATTTATTAGTTATTTATCTTTTCTTTATATTGTTTACAAGTCGCGAATAATTTATAGTAAAAAATTGTTTATACAAACAAACAAACAATAAAAGAATGGTTAAATTAAATTTAACTACTGAAATATTCCTTTTTCAAGCAGGTTTTGATGGAAAGAAAGGCTTTCTTGGACCAGGAACCGCCACCTGGATACATCGCCGGTATCGGTAGAGGTGCTACGGGGTTCACCACTCGTTCTGATATAGGAAATGCGAGACTTCCTCCACAACATAGAAGTTTTGATGGAGATGAGGAAAATAACTTCCAGGATGTGAACGATGATGGGATCCTCTCGTTGAGAACCAATGGAGACGATGAGTTGAATAAAGATGATGATGAGGCAGAAGCCATTTATAGAGAGATAGATGATAGAATAAAGAGCAGAAACTATAAGAGAAAAGTACCGATTGATGATAATCCAGAGAGTGTAACGAATATGTCTAAAATATCTAGTCAATTTGTTGATTTGAAGAAAGATCTAGCTACTATCTCGGAAGATCAATGGGCTGCATTACCAGAGGTTGGGGATTTGACAAGAAGAAACAAGAGACTAAGAAAGTTGGAACAAGAACAACAAAAGACATATGTTGCACCTGATACATTATTAGCTGGTTTGAACAATGGAAATACTGACTCATCTGTTGATCTACGTGCATTAACATCAGAAAGACAGAAATTGTTAGGATCCAAGATCGATGCAAGTTTTGGGTTCAATGAAGAAACAACGGTGGATTCTTCAAATTATTTGAATGAGATCTCCAGTTTATCACAAACGAATGAAGAAGATATTAAAAGAATGAAAAATATCTTGAATTCATTCACTAAAGCAGATCCTAAAAAACCTGAAGGGTGGATTGCAAGAGCAAGATTGGAAGAATTCAATAAGAATTTTGAAGCTGCTAAAAAACTGATACAACAAGGTTGTATGAATTGTTTACATGATGAAGAGATCTGGTTAGAAAACGTTCGTTTGAATCAATATGATGTGAAATATTCCAAAATCATTATAGCAGAAGGTGTTAGACATAACATCAAATCATTGAAATTATGGATTAAAGCATCTGATTTAGAACAAGAAACTTTTAACAAGAAGAGAATCATAAGGAAAGCATTGGAGAACATACCAACAAGTTCTGAACTTTGGTTGAAAAGTATAGAACTTGAAGAAGATGATGAGGATAAGTTGAAAATCGCATCTAAATCTGTTGAAATCATTCCAAATGATGAAAAACTTTGGTTAACTTTGATTAATCTTCAATCAAATCAAGAAGCTAAAAAATCATTGAATAAAGCCAGAAAAGCACTTGGAGCAAATGTTTCAATTTGGTTAACTGCATGTAAGCTGGAACTATTGAATGATTCACCACTTGATAAAGTTGAAAAACTTGTAACAAAGACATTTAAAGAATGTGAACATATAACGCGGGATGAATGGTTTGATAAAGCTGTTGAACTAACCAATGAAGATCTAAGACTTGTTCCAATATCAAATTTCATCATTCAAAACATTTATTCTAATGAAACTCCAGACTATACTAAATGGGTTAATGATTCAGATAAATTCCAAGAACAGATCCATGTTTATAAATCAATTTTGAATCTCATTGTTCAAAACTTCCCAAAGAAAACTGCAATTTGGAAAAAACTTATTTCATTATACAAGACTAGTTTCACAATTGATGAATTATATGATACATTTGAGAAAATCATTGCAAATATTCCAAAAAATCCATTATTTTGGTTAATGTATTCAAAAGAAGTTTGGAATAATGGTGATATAAATAGAGCAAAGGGGATCTTGAACCGTGCGTTTGAAAAATTAGATTCAAGTGCTGATATTTGGTTAGCATTGATTAAACTTGAAGATGTTCAACAAAACCATGGAAAAGTTGAAGAATTGTTCCAACAAGCTAGGGATAAAGTAAATTCAGAAAGAATATGGTATAAATATGTGACATATTTACGTGGTACTGCACAATTGGATAAAGCACTGGAAAGTATTGATGATGGGTTATCTCGTTTTCCAAATTGTTATCAATTATATATACAGAAGGCTCAAATCTTAGCAAGTTTGGAGAAATTTCAAGAAGCAAGAGAAGTTTTGTCTATTGGAACTAAGACTATTCCAGAAAGTGTTGTTTTATGGATCTTGTTATCTCGTCTGGATCATGAAAAATTGAATAATCCAATAAGGGCTCGTTCAGATCTAGATTTAGGTATTTTGAAAAATCCACAATCTGATGAATTATGGTATGAAAAACTTGAACTAGAAAAGACATTAAACAATGCATCACAAGTCTCGGGTATTTTAACGAAAGCCTTGAAATTGTTCCCACATTCTTCATATTTATGGAGTTTTAACTTGAAGTTCAACAATAAGAAATCATTGAGAAAGACATTATACCAAGATGCATTAAACGCTACAAATAATCATGTTAGGATATTATTAATCATTGGGAATAATTTCTGGGCTGATGGGAAATTGGATAAGTGTAAACGTTGGTTTGAAAGAGCAATTGAAGGAGATAATGATTTTGGTGATTCATGGGCTTGGTATTATAACTTTTTGATCAAGACTAATGAACCTGAAACAGTAGTGGATGAGTTTATTAGAAAGTTTAGTGCTGCCGAACCAAGACACGGTGATGTATGGCCAACAGTTGCAAAGAGAATAGAAAACATACACAAGTCACCAGTGGAAATACTGAAACTAGTTGGTGATGAACTTTTGAGTAAATAACTTTAGTTTCGGTAGAATGAAACTGTCAAATTATTATGGTGTTTATTTACCCGATATGTCTTACGTAATCATTTTTATTGTGTTTTTGTTTGTTTTGTAAATTTGACTTGTAAATAAAAGTAAATTAAAGTGCATCGATCAGCCATTGTTTGTCGCAACTGACGTCTCTTTTTAGCACCACCTTTTAATTAATTGTATATTGGAGAGATCCACAACTACGTCTGAGAACCACTGAATGTACAGATTGGGAGAATGTCTCACAAGTTCAAAGACTACATCAAGCAAAGGCATACTTCAAAGACAGGTTCCAATGGGGGTTCAACCCATAACTCACCGTTATCTTCGAGCAAATGGGATGATTTGGATTCGGTAGTACAAACATATACCACCACAAATACATTACCACCATTGTTAACCCCGGATATACCCAGTGTCTACACCACTACCACTACCACTACCACTACTAATAATAACAATAACAATGGGGATCTATCCATACCTCTATTGTCACCTACACTGCCCAAGATTTACGATAATGAGATAAATAACACAAAGAAACCTTTGAGTCATCTAAGTCTTGATTCAACAAAAGAATATCCAAGACCTCTCATAAAGAAATATGGGAATCATACAATACGGATAATTCATAATCAAGATGGGAAGAAGTTGAATGTGACGTTAAGGTTCAAGAGACGAGGTGAACAATTACATGGACTTGGTATTCATCAACGATCAACAGATACACATATACAAAACAGCAAGAATGGTACATCACCAGAAAAGAAACGGAAATTGTTGAAAGATGTGCAGTTATCACCAGAGAGAACAGAAAGAATAAGACCATCTTCAAGTTCATCAACATCTCCTATATCTTCTAAAACCGAAGATACAAAACCAATAACGTTAAAGGAACTGATACGTGCAAAAGAACAATATCTTCAAATGGCAATCGAAAAGAAACATAAAGGTGATAGTTTATTAGGAGATGATATCAAGCTTGGACTTGTTCATTTCATTGATTGTATCTTACTGTATCTTGTTGGATTCAGTTATGAAGATGAATCAAGAAAGATCTCAAAGAAGTTCTTCAACGATGCCCCATGGCTCAGTCTTATATCATTCATTGATAGTGTTGTTGCACTCACTGAAGATCCCAAATTTAGAGACCTTACAGGGTTGTGTTATCAGATTAAAGCTGTTGTTTATGAACATATTATCAAGATCGTCACTGAGTTTATCAAGATGGATCAATTGAAAAGATCACGGGTTTCGAAACCAGAGGATATTTTGAAGATTGATGATAGACTTACGAAACATGTTGATAATCTATTAAAGTATAGAGAAGTTTCTAGAAAAGCATTGATTCAAAGTGAGAAGTATCTATCGGTGTTTCAACTACAAACCAACTATCCAGATCTTGTGAGTCGATATCAAACACAGATGAAGAGACATTATCAGAATAAATCCAGTTTGATAGACCCTGTCAGTGATGCATTACAACTACCCATAACGAGTGTTGTGGGGATCAGACCGATGGCTGCTTATGGGTTGTTATTGATCAAGCAGTGGAGTGTTGACCAAAATGTTCAGTACGATGATTGGGCCTTTAAGTAACCAAGTAACCCCAGTTTTATATAGTGTTATAGATATATTACATAAATGATCTGATCGCGTATCTAAGAAAAGAAAGAGAACAAAGAAAAGAGGTGTAAAATATATTGAAGAAACGCGTCTGAAATTGATCATCCACCCGGGCTTTGAATGGTCTGGACTCTGGGTCCATTTAAGGGCACTTATCACTGGTAACACTGTTAGCACATGTATATTGTTAGTGTGTTGTTAGTGTACTGATTGTTAGTAGTAGGAGTAGTGCTACTGGTAGTAGTGTGTCTGCCTGTAGTGGTGGTGAGACTTACCGGTAAAGGGAAGTGCCCCAGTGGAAAGGCCCAGTGGGAAGACAGTGGCCAGTGGGAATTGGGAAAGTGCCACACAAAAACGCGATGCGTCCCGTGTGTTTCTGAGATACGCGAATATTTCCTTTTCCAGTGTTTTATAATACGCATGGCAGTTATCGGAGCGCAGTGTCAAAAACAATAAAAAGAAAGACGTCTGCTCAAACTTCAAACTTGTCTTCAGATGGAGTCACTTATCAGCTAGTACCTACTACTTATATACAATGTCCACTACAACCACAAAGATCCCACAATCAGAAATCCTCCCTCTGCCTACAGATGTCGGTGCTTTAGCCAACAGAATCAACTTCAACACAAGAACAGAACATAATGCTATTGATAGAACCATAACTTTTAAATTCGCTATAGCCATGAGAGACGCTAGAATATACAGACAAGGTCTTCAGGGGTTCTACCATGTTTTCAAAAACGTCGAGATCCTTATCAACAAAGAACTATCTGCTCCTGTTAAATCCAAAACTGGTGAGATCTTAGCTAAATTTTGGAATGAAACTATTGCTAGAACAGGTCCATTAGAAAAAGATTTATTGTTTTTTTATAACAATGATCGTTCTAAATTCGAACATCCAGTTAGAGAAGAACAAATCGCTTTTGTTAAACATATTTATGACAGTTATGAAAAAAACCCACATATCTTATTAGCTTATTGTCATGTTATGTACTTGGCTTTATTTGCAGGTGGTAAAATGATGTTATCTTCATTAACAAAAGCAGCTGGTGTTTTCCCTCAAGTTGAAGGGAAAACAACTGCCCAAGTTTCAGAATATGGTACAAATCTATTTAGATTTGATGTTCCTGATGATCAAGTCTTGAGAATCACTTATAAAAGAGATTATGAATTAGCTACAAGAAATTCACTAACGGAACAAGAAAAATTAGATATAATTGATGAAGCTAAAGAAATCTTCCAAAGAAATGTTAAAGTCGTTCAAGAAATTGAATCTCATAATAGAGCTAAAATCACAGGGAAATTAAGTTATAAAGTCTTGCATTATGGGTATTATGGTGTTTTAGCATTGGTTTCTTTATTGATCTTTTATAGTGCTCGTCGTATCTTGGCTCATTTATTCTGATTAATTCTTTAAAAAGATAATACTAATTAGCTGATTCGTTATTTCACCTTTATGACCATTTTTACTATATCATACCCTTCATTTTGTTCTCATATGCCTTTTCTTTTAAAAATTTTCTTTTCCTTTTATGGTATAGTTCCTTTACTTACAAGTTATTTAGTTAATGTTATGTATGACCCCATTGTTTGTGTTTTAATTTTACTACAACTTTCTGTAATTCATATGTAATCTAAAAGCCATTTTATAAATATTTACAAGGTAATGAATGACCAATTATATATATCTTTGCAATGTATGGGTTGACTCATCAATCTTTCTTTAATTTACGTCTTAGGGCTCTTTGAGCTTTTCTTCTCTTTCTAAGTTTATGTTTCTTCATTTTTAATCTTCTCTTTCTTAACACTGAATCTGTTTTCAATTCTTCAACTGGACCTGTTGGTTCGGTGATATGGATATTCTGTAATGTTTTAGCAATGGTTGGTGGGATCACAAGACTATTCTTGTAATGATCTAACAAGTCTCGTTGAAATGGAGTTATTGGAGTTTTGTATATTATATCATGTTTGGTAGGAAATGGAAATCTCAGGGTTTTTGGTATGGTTTGAACTGCTTTTTGAGAAATGGTGGACACAGATCTCACGCCAATCGGCACACTCTTCAAAAGTCTCGAGAACATGGGCTTTAAAACAGATGTTTATGAACAAATTAACGGTGTTTTCAAGTAGAAATTGAACGTTTTTCCAGTTTTTTTCAAAGGGAAAAGGTGGGTTCTGCTTATGTAATTATTAGGTAATCACATACACTTTGATAAATCTCTATTAAAATGTATGATTAAATGGTCTATTATTTATAGTAGAGTATATATATAATAGAGTGTACTTACTACTCTTAGATATATATACTTATACTAACTATAAACTAACTATTCTTTCTATTTATTTATCTATTTATTTATAAAATGGTAGTATATCTTTATATATTTAAACAGGGTAACACTCCCAAAACCTCCTAAAAAAAACAGGCAAAAAAACTTTCCATACAAAACACTACAAAACACACCAATTTTTAACCAACTTTCACTCTAAAACAAGTCTGTTTGTTCTGCCAGTTTCCAGTGTCTTGCTTCCTGTACATACTCATAACCTGAACTAAACTGGGGCCTGTTAGATCTGAAATCAGCCGCAAAAAAAGAGCAAAATGTTTGCCATATCAAAGACCGGTGCACTTAAACATGTGTCATCATCATCAGCATCAACTCAACTCCATTCAAAAAGACATATAATGTCTGTTTTCAGAAATGCTTTAGGGCTAGATCCACCTCCATCAGAAGACGAACCTAATGAAAACAACAGATTCCATCCTTGGGATTCTTCTCCTTCTCCAGATTTAAGACATCGTGCTGCTACGATAAGAGCTATTGCTAAATGTCCAGTTACAAATAAAGAAATTAAATATGTATGTCCATATAGTGGGATTCCAACACATCATTCAAAAGAAGCTTGGGAACAAGATGAAGAATATCATAAAACTAAAAAATACGAAATATTGAAAAAAGTTAACATTTATGAACATGATTTAAGATCAGGTCGTCAATTCCCAGAATTTGATTTCCCAAAACTTCAAGAACGTGAATCTCAAGTAAATTTATCAAATTGGGATTTATATTTCTATACAAGACAATTCTATTCAATGGATACAGAATTCCAATTAGCTGCTGTTACCAAGATGTTATCATATCCAATAACAATGGGTGCTTTATTACATCAATTTTCTCCATACTTATTATCTCCAAAAGGTCCTGTTAGTTTAGAAGGTTTGAAATCCTTAGCTGCTTTACGTTATTCTTTATATCCATTTGAAAGAGCTTCAACTTTTAAAGATCGTCCTTTAAGATTATTCATTGTTGGTGCTAGAGCTGAAGGTCAATTACCAGGTCATGTATGGAAACAATTTTCTTATTTATTCCCAGAAATTGAATTTGAATTCCATTTCATCGGACCTGAAAGTTATTACGATAGAGATAGAAATACTTATGTCCAATCTTCAAGACCTATAGTGAAAAGAATTGATCCTTTCATTTCAATGGTTTATCATACGGATTATTTCCATGTTTATCATGAAGCTGGTGATTTCTTCCCATATGATCCATATTTAGATTCTTTCTTTTTATTCCATCCAGGTTTAGGTTATCCTGATGTTAAAGAATTATGGAAAAAGACAATTCCAGGTTTATTAGAATCAAAATGTCCAATTTTTATAACTGGTTATCATGAAAAAGATTCAATTACTGATTTTGATTGGTTACAAAATAATTTTGGTAAAGATTTAGATGTTTTGATTAATAGAACTGATAATTTATTCGCTTCTACTAAATGGGAATTAAATGATCATAATCCTCATGAAACTTATAGATTTAACCAATATTTGTTTGCAATTAGAGGTAAACGTTATCATGCCATTCATCAATAAACCTGAAACAATAACAAACAAAAAACATGATTACATATAAGATATCACTCAAAGAATATCTCTTTCATATACATAGTTTGAAACAATTAATGTACAAAGTTAATATAAAACACAACTATTGTGTATATTCATGACATTATAGATTGATAATACAAAATAAATTCTTTTCGAACTTTTTCCCAACCATGAGGATCAAAAAAGATATAAATACCTCTTTCACTTTGTGGAGATTGTTGAATTGGTTCAGTATTTGAATCTTTAGTCAACCAAACTAATAAATCTTTATGATATCTCCAATTTCTATTCATTAATTCTCTTGCACTTAATTCTTGTAATAAATCTTTTGGTTTAGTATAAAAGATATAAAATAACGTTTCATCAGTGAATAATGTTAGTTTTTCTTGAATCTTGGGTAAATTTGGGATCTTTAAAATATCTGGAGTGGTGAAATATGGTTCAATTTCACTTCTTGATGTTTCTAGCCATGGTGATGGAAATGTTTTGGATAGTTTAATATCAATACTTTGTTCACTCATATCTAATCCAAGAATATTTAAATCGGTTCCAATAGCAACGGTTGTTTGATCTGTGTTCTCCATTCTGATCAATGGTAATAACCCATTCAGTCCATATCTATCCATATCTGTTAATTCTTCTTCACTTCTTTGTGGTTTTGCTGTATCATTATTATTGTTATTATTATTACTCGTTAGAGTTGATTCATTATTACTAGTATTTTCAGTAGTCTGATTCACAGTTGGTTGTAATCCAGGAGGTAATGATCCAGCAACTAATGAAGACATTGATGGAGATGCTGAAAGTGCGCCTTGTAATGGAGTTTGAGATCTTCCTAAACTGGATAAATCTCCATTTAGTGGATTAAAATCAGCATGATGTCCATTAGGCGTAGCAGATCCTAATGCAGGAAAATCCAGTGTACTTAGCGATTGATTTACTCTGCTTCCCAGCTGTCTCTTTAGTAGATTCTCACTATCATGTTGATCCCAAGTTGCTAAATAGTTGTTTTTGTTAGTTTTGTTTGAATTCACATCATCCCATTTTCATTATTTGTTGGTTCTTTAAATTAATCAACAAATATTTAGAATATATCAATTCCAAAAACATACTCATTTTTGTATAACTTCTATAGAAACCACGTCCACAACAACAACTAAAAGAGGTCAATTAAAAGGGCTTAAAAGAAGGTATTGTCAGGTCGATTTAACCATTAAATCAACACATTTCTGTGAATTTTTGAATTGGGCTTTTGGGTAACACTTCCGAGGGCAATATCTCACTTAACGCACGTGATGCATAATCTCATCGCCCTCGGAAATATATACAAAAAAATTTAGTACTCACTTAAATTTGACACTTTTAAACACATTTTAAACACATTTTATACACATTTTATAGTGAATTAGTTTGGTTATAATGTCCACTAGACCACTCCCAAACATAATAATAACCGGTACTCCAGGTTGTGGTAAGACCAGTCATGCTGAATCCATCACATCAGAACTAGAAGGTTTTAACCATATAAACATCACTGATTTCGCAAGAGAGAACAATTCATATGATGGGTTTGATGAGGAAAGAAATAGTCACATTGTTGATGAAGATAAATTGTTAGATGCCCTTGAACCATACCTAGAGAAAGGTGGTGTCTTGATTGACTGGCATGCTTGTGATTTGTTCCCTGAAAGATTGATTGATTTAGTCGTTGTTTTGAGAACTGATAATGGTATATTATATGATAGATTGAACAAGAGAGATTATTCAGATAGTAAGATCCAAGAGAATCTTGATTGTGAAATCATGGAAATAATAGCTCAAGAAGCTAGAGATTCTTATGAACCTGAGATCGTTGTTGAATTACAATCTAATTCTACTGAAGATATCGATTCTAATGTTGCAAGGGTCGTTTCATGGATCAATACATGGAAAGAAAACAATCCAGACGGTGCATCTAATGAACTAGTCATATAAAATAAGTGAATATTAAAACACGAGACTATGATGATGATTATAATGATGATGTATTAAATATGTTATTATTATTCTATTTTCTTGATTGTAAAAACTCTTTAACTTTCTCTAAAGCTCTATAACGATGACTGATAGTATTCTTCAAAGATTTATCCATCTCACCAAAAGTTTGATCAAATCCAACAGGTTCAAAAATTGGATCAAATCCAAATACTTCTTCTCCATTATATCTTGGTGCAACAATCTTACCTTCTGTTATACCTTTGAACAAGATTGGTTCGGATCCTGGACCTTCACAATAAGCAAATGTACAAACTGTTTGTGCTGATTTATCTTCAAACCCATCTAATAAATTTGGTAATTTCTCTACACCTAATGATTCAACAAACCATTTGATATAAGGACCAGGTAGTTCAATGTTAGGTTTGGATAGTGCGTTGAATACTAAACAGGTGTCTTCAACTAATACAGGACCTTTAATGATATTAGCCGCAGCGATGGCCTTCTTTCTTGAAATATCACTGATTGAACCTTGAATTTCTTCAAGATCAACACTTTTGTTTAGGATGGAATCATCCCCAACAATGGCTTGGAATTCTTGGAGTTTCTTCTTGTTACCAGTGACGAAAGTGATTGGTGCCGACATTTTGTCTTTTATAACTTGTGCTATTAACTGGGATTTAACTGAGACTTAAAGAATCACTTTTAATTAATTTTTCTAGTGTTTTGGATTTGTCTCAGATTAGATATATGGCCATGGTACGGGACACAGTTATATAAACAATTAAATAAATACTTCAAAAGTTATATAAATGGCATAAATCACTGGTTTTGTTATAAATATGGGATACTCTGATGGGGTATAGATGGATTTATGAAACTCTACTGCTATACATTTCTCATTCCAGAAAAAACCTCGTCTCAAGGTGACCCCAACTCACCACAAGAGAATCAACAAGACCCATTAGATGAGTTCACAGTAGTAAATGTGTCAAACGTTGATACTGCGCATGATTTAATTGACTGCTTGAGTAAGGATAAAGAGCTAGATGGAATGAATATCTCAAATACCAGTGCAGCCTCGTCTCCCATTAAAAATAATCAACTAGAAATACACACCGATGACCAAAGAAAAAGAATAGCCACTACAAAGAGATCAAAGAAAGGATGTTACATATGTCGTTTAAGACATGTCAAATGTGATGAAGCAAAACCAAGGTGTAAAAGATGTTCTATGATAAATTATACCAATTGTGAATATCCACTGAATCCAACTTCATATATCCCTGATCGTCCTCGTTATCTAATAGAACACAGACAAAGACTTGAAAAATTAAAGGATATAGAAACCAAGCGAAAAGCAAATCATGGATGTCATACTTTCTCTATTGAATTTCCATCTTGAAAAAAACGATTATTCCCATTCTGATGCTGAATAAAACTTTCTAACAACTCTTTCAGTAAGACTGATAGGAGTGTATTGTATTTCTTGAATATAATCACCATCAAATCCAATTATTGGACCACTCAATGGATCAGTCAAATATGGACATGTATAGGTATTATTTTCTTCTCTAGTCTCATCTATCGTACTTCTCCGTTTCTTCAAAGTTCTTCTCAGTAATGGACTGGTTGGTTCTATTGATAATTCAGTTGTTGATCCTTCTTCATCCAAATCAATCTCATTTCTTCTAACTGCTTTCAATGCAATAAAAAACGATAATGGATGATAATCTTTTTCAAATGTATAAGTGAAAACTAAAGTAGCCAAAATCAAAGGTAAGTTCAAAACTGCTAGTAAATATGCGTGTTCTAAAGCCAATGTACCAGCCATTGTGGTTTGAAAAAGAACCAGTCCTAAACAAACTCTTCTGAATATCATTGGCCATGATTGACCTGTGGAATGTTGAGGATGTACCATAGTATAGATCAATTGATATTTATAGGTATAATATCCTAGAACAAAATAAACTAATCCAGCAGTGACAATTTTGGTGGATGTAACAGAATAAATCATGGTGATAATCAAGATTAGGATATGTTGAGGTAAAAATAAACCAAAGTCAAACACTGGTGGGGTATAATATAACTTTCTATAATCTCTTGCTGTACGACAATAAAATATTTTTGAAACAATCTCAAATAAAACATCACCAACTTGTAATAACTTGAAAGGAAACATACCTAAGCCTTGTAGTAAGATCAAATCAACATAAAACAATGATAAGTTTTTCAAAGAATTTGCCAATTCATAAGCTATCTTTGTAGTATCACCCAATAAAGCCCAAACATTAGAAGCAGTACCAGCTAAGGTAAACACTAAAAACAAGTTAAAGAAAATATAAAAGAAGTTCTTAGATAATGTGGATAGTTCAACTTCACCATTGGATCTATATCCTTGCAATGCAGATAAGTAAGAGTAGAAATATGGGACTGAAACATTCAACAATGTATATAGATATGGAGGAATCAAACCGATGATCAATAATGCAGTATTTGATTCACTAATCCAATCACCAAGTGCAGGCCAAAACTTTTGGATGGTTTTAATATTAATAAAAGTAGAAAGATAGATAACTGGGAAAATCAAAGTAACAGTTGAGATACCAATGACTAAAGTTATAACGTTTGTCCGTATGAATCTATTTGTTTTGGACAACGATAAATTATCCCAACAAACATCATTTGCAGAAGGTGCCAATCTTGCAATTAATCGATAAACATGAGGATCAAGAATTGCCTGAGCTGCCATTTGAGCAGATGCAACTGAATCCATGGTGACAAAGGCAGATCTTGCAGGTTTGAAGTTGTTTTTAGAACGCAATTCAATGATTTGTTCATTGATTTGTAGAAGTTGATCAGTATAATATTCAATAGCATCGACTTTTTCACCAAATAAACCTAAAAATCCCAGGCGTACAGTTGGTCTTTTCTTTCCTGTCAGAAGAGGTTGGGTTTCACTTCTATTACTGATTAGTTGAGTATCTGATGTCACTGATGGTTCCAGATTGCCTAGTGTATAAACTTCGACTTTTAATGGGATGTACTTCGAGTAAGCAACCTCTAGGGATCTTAGTATATTTTGCCTTTTTTGAAATAAAACTTTTAGTGGGGTCCAATCTGATGCAAGATAAATCTTATTAACAGTACCAATACCTAGTTCTTCAATATAACGTTTCAATCTTTGTTCATCAAATTTCATAGGTAGTCCCAATGACTCAGAGGATGAGTTTTGGTCGTACTCATGAGGGTAGATCTCTGCTGGTAAGCCTTCCAAGTAAATTGTTCTATCAGTAATAGAGTTTTGACGACCCAGATACTTTTGTCTGATTGATACAATAGCTTCAGTTTGTCTCCATAGGAAATAGAAAGCCAAAATAGTGAAAATATAAGTGAAAACAGTGTATACCCAAGCTGCTTTCAATTGAGAAGGGTCTGTCTTATCATCCAGACCATTACCAAAATTCCCATTATTTCCCCAGGTATTTGATGCTTGAACAATATCGTCTCCACCCCACGATATACCATCACTATCAAAGAACCCTGTGTAATAATACCGTATAGGGCCTATAAGTAGCATGGAGATAGCAGCACACATTGCGAAATATTTGATTGCCATCTTAAAAAATGAAAGGAACACATAAGCATCAAGTCCACTGTACTCCAAAACCTCTTCTTCTGTTATTCGATACAAGCTCCCGACCCATCCAAAGAAGTTATTGGGAAGTAGTTTGATATCTTTCTTTCTTAAAACTCGTACAGCATAAATATGTGGCCATCTATAACGCATGACACAAAATATCACAAAGGCAGAAATCCCCAAAACTAGTGAGACTACTAGTTGAGCTTTGAAGACTCGGAGGGGCTGCTTTGTAGGATCGATGTCAGGAGGTAGAGCACTCATTCTTCTTAGGAGTAACCGACAATTGGAGATGTTCTATTTAACTTGTCAATAAAAAGAGACAGGAATGAATGTAAAACCAGATCAGTTGTGAAATCACTGCAAATGAAGAAAAGAAACCCACAAAAAAAAAAAACGCAATTAAAACAATTCCAAAGCTCTTTGGTGTGTCACAGCCTGCAAAACAAGTGAACCGCTCTTTGAATGTCAGCTTAAAGCCCTTGAAAGTGTTTGCAAATCGTGTTTCAAACTGCTGATAACCGCCAAATACAACATTCTTTTTCCAGTTTTAGTAAACAAAACAATAAACACGTTAATTTTTTGCGAAATGTCAATCAGGGTTTGGCGCAGGCTCTTAGTATATTATTCCCAAATTGGGTAATCACAGGCATTTGCGCAACTATATTTTCGCCAAATTTTCTGTTTGCTTCTCCGAAAAATCAAAACATTGAAATTTTTTTAACTGGCGAAGATGCTTCGCTTTAAAGCCTGAGCCAACAGAACTGGAAACTGTGCCAATATCGGTCTTGTAACTCGGCCACAACAAGTACAAACAGTGTTCTAATACCTGGACACTCTGTACATAAACTTTGCAAGCGCTCTTTTTACATCCACACTCCTTTTTCTTACCGTGTTTTGTTCATTTACTACTCATTCGCATTCCATTGTACATACATAATAGCCCATTATATATTTAATCATGAGTGACGTTTTTGTTGTTATTTCCATTTCTACCACTTGTGATGAGCAAGGAGTCTACGTTACCAAGGATTCTGCCGAAATCATTGAAATTGCATGGCAATCACTTGATGCTTCCACTTTAGAACCTCTATCCAAAGATTCAGTCTTGATTAGACCAGTTAATACTCCAATTACCACATTATGTACTAGTTTAACAGGATTAACTTGGGAACACGTTCGTAATGCTGGTACATTCAAAGATGCCATCACCAAGATTGACAAATTCCTTCATGATTCCATCACATCCAAAGGATTGGAGTTCACATTTGTGACTTTGAACGCGTGGGATTTAAGAGTTCAACTACCAAGAGAAGCTAGAGATAAAAGTGTTGTTCTTCCTCCATATTTACAACACTCCAGAGTTTTTGATTTGAAACAAGAGTACACTAAATGGCAAGCTCATCATCCAGAAGCTTTGAGTTATACTGCATCAAACCTATCAAACATCGTCACTGCTTTAGAAGTTGAGATTGATAATTCCAAGATCCCATTCCAACTAAATAGTGCTCAACAACCACCTTGTCGTTCTTATGATGAAGCCGAATTGTTATCAAGTATCTTAAAACAACTAGTGAAAAAATCACTTCCAGTTGAAGACCACCCAGATGTCTTGACTAGACCTTTTGATGCACGTGCAGATGTTCGTGCTTTCTTAGCTGAAAGATCTAAAGTATTACATTTATCAAATCTACCAAACGACACTACTCAAAGTGAACTTGAAAGTTGGTTTACACAATATGGTGGTCGCCCAATTGCATTCTGGACTTTGAAAACTCCAGATCAACATAAATCAACTGGTTCAGGATTTGCTGTTTTCAGTTCTCATGAAGAGGCTGCAGAATCATTAGCTATGAATGGTAGAGCATTAAACGATAGATCGATTGAAGTACAACCTTCAAGTGCCAGAGTCTTGGATCGTGCACAAGAAATCTTGACACCATTTCCTCCAAGTAAGAATAGACCAAGACCTGGTGATTGGACTTGTCCAAGTTGTGGATTTTCAAATTTCCAACGTCGTACTGCTTGTTTCCGTTGTTCATTCCCTGCTGCTTCTGCTGCTGCTATTCAAGAATCTATGTTCACTCCAGGTCATGGTAACAACACCAATAACAATAATGTCAGTGCCAGTGGTACTAACATCAATAACAATGTTTCCAATAACGGAAATAACAACCACAATACTATAAATCATGCTTTAGTCAATAACAATGGTAATAACAACAATTCTGGGAACACACATCATAACAATCAAAACAACTTAAATGGTCATAACAATAACAATAACCATAATCATAACCACAATCATAACCATAACCATAATCACAACCATTCTAATAACAACCATTCTAGAAATAACAACAATAACAATCAAAATCAGAATAATAATGGTAATGGTGGTAATGGTCATTCCAACTCAAATGGTAGAAGTAATTCTGTTCCATTCAGAGCAGGTGATTGGAAATGTGCAAATGAAGGATGTTCATATCACAACTTTGCTAAAAACATTTGTTGTCTACGTTGTGGTGCACCAAGAGTCAACGTTAGTAATGAACAGCTTCCACAACAGCAACAACATAACCAACACCAAGCACAAGCTCAAACACTACCACAAGCACAAGTACAAGCACTACCACAACAACCATCTCAAACACCATCACAACCTCATCAGCAATCACATCAACCTCAACAACAGTTATATCAACATATTTACAAAGATCAAGCAGATTTAAATGATTTATCAAGTAAGATTAATGGTATGGCTATCAATAACTATATTCCTGTCAACACTGATGGGAACTAAAGTGTAACCTTTTGTTCTTTTGTTTCAACTATGTTTTTTTTATATGAGTTTGTTTTATGTGGTTTTCTAGTTAGTTTAACGTTCGTTCATTTTGTTTGTTCAATTGATTTTTCAACTTGTTTTCAACTTGTTTTAATGACGGTCTATTATATAAGGGAAGGGAATTTAGGAATTTAATGAATGGTTCTATTCGTTCATATTATCAAACTCGGCAAGTCACTAACGTAGTGGTTTCTGTAAGTACATCGATTGGTTCTACTACTTAGTGGAGTGTTAATTATCAAATAGATAAATGTTTATTTTTCTTTTTGAATGCAGCTATGTAAAACAAATATTAGATCAAAACGTAAACGAACTGAAGAATGACTGTGAAAAGGGATTATTTTTTTGGTGTGAGATATGATTAAATCCACAACTTATTATCTGATTGGACCTCACAAGTGAGACCCACTAGATAGTTAGAAGTTTTGTAGATCAATAACAGCTCTTAGACAGTCACCACTGTGCATTTGTTCGAAAGCATAGTTAATTTCTGGTAAAGTTTGACGATGAGTAATGAATTCATCAACTTTCAAATCACCTTTCAAGTAATCTTCAACAAAACCTGGTAATTGAGTTCTACCTTTAACACCACCGAAAGCAGCACCTCTCCAAACTCTACCAGTAACCAATTGGAATGGTCTAGTAGAAATTTCTTTACCAGCAGCAGCAACACCAATAACAGTTGATTCACCCCAACCTTTATGACAGGCTTCTAAAGCTTGTCTCATAACAGTAACATTACCAGTACAGTCATAAGTTCTATCTAAACCACCATCGGTTTCTTCAATTAGGTAATCAACAATACCTTTACCTTCTGGTAATTTAGTTGGGTTAACGAAATCAGTGGCACCAAATTTTTCAGCCCATTCTTTCTTGTTGTCGTTAATATCAACAACAAAGATTCTACCAGCTTTTCTAGCAGCGGCACCTTGAACAACAGATAAACCAACAACACCAGCACCGAAAACAGCAACGTTATCACCTTCTTCAATTTTTTGAGCAGTGGCACCAAAACCAGCAGAACCCCAACCAGTAACAATACCACAACCTAATAAACAAGTGGAAGCTTTTGGAGCTTCTGGGTTAACAGCAACAACAGAAACATCAGCAACAACGGTATATTGAGAGAAAGTGGAACAACCCATGAAATGTAAGATTTCTTTACCAGTGGCTTTGTGTCTGAATCTTGGAGTACCATCTGGTAGAACACCTTTACCTTGAGTAGCTCTAACAGAACCACACAAGTTAGTTTTACCAGATTTACAGAATTTACATTCTTTACATTCAGCAGTGTAAAGAGCAATAACAGAATCACCAACTTTAACAGAGGTGACACCTTCACCAACGGATTCAACGATACCAGCACCTTCATGACCCAAGATGGCAGGGAAGGCACCTTCTGGATCAACACCAGATAAGGTGTAAGCATCGGTATGACAAACTCCGGTGTAGTCTAATTTAATTCTAACTTCATGAGCTCTTGGTGGTAAGACTTCGATTTCTTCAATGGATAATGGTTTACCGGCTTCCCAAGCAACAGCAGCTTTACAAGTGATGATTTGACCAGCGGTAGATGAAGACATGTTGTTAATTGATAATTAATTGATTGATTGAGCCAAGTGGTTAAAGGGAAATTTCAAAAGGAGATGGATTTGTCCAGTATTTATAACTAAAACCATCAAAGAGAGACTCGATTTGCTTCCGGAAGTTTTCACCCAATCGAGAAACTCTTTTCACAGTCCCGAACACTTTGAAGAGTCTGAACACTGGACTTTTCTGACTTTTCTTAGGGGGACTAGTCCCGAGGAGGGGGTCCCATTTACTAGTTCTACTATATAAAAAACTGGGAATAAAGTTCCCCGAGATGAGACTTTCCCGTTCTCAGTCCTATTTCCGTTAGTCTCTTCAACTCCGATTGGTCGAAATAGAACGTTTAGGGACTTGACACAAAATTCACAATCGAACAGTGATTTGACCCTGACCCTTGAAAGAATACTCTGAAGAATACTCCGATTGGTGGATACTTTGAGTAGCAAACTAGTAGCTGCTGCCACTTAATCATACACTGGATCGAAAGACAAAAAAAAAACCAGCCAAAAATTCAATCACAGATCATCATCTGTCTACATCCACGATCCGGAGTTCAATTTGATAAGCATTAGCAAGAATCGCTTATTAATTACATATAATTAGCCGTAGCACCAGGGTCTTTGACCATACACCATACTACTACATGGTACATACTACATACTACATAGTACATACGTCTATAAATACGATACGATCAGATCAGAATATACGGTTGAAGTGATGATGTCGATGTGCATCCATACATTCATTCATTCATACATAATGCGAGGTGGGTCTTGACATTATCAAAGCCCCACCGTTACTGTTATTGGTAGTGAGGTAGTGATATCGATACGTCTGCAAGCTATTAGTATGGGTTTCAAGGTATAAATAAGTCTATTAATGATCATGTGAAGACTATATTCAAAGACTACAATAGCAACATTCGAATATTGTAGAATACTGTATATACTGAGTACACTTGCTTCTTATAAATAGGGTGTGTGTTAGTGTTTAGAGTTCAATGATCATCGTTGATCAAAAGAAGCTGGGATGCATTGTGTTGCTAAATAGGCGTATAGGTATCAAGCTGGTGTCTTACAACTAGAACTGACGTTGACCGTATAGAACTTGCTCATGAATTAGTACGTGGTCAGAGAGCTCATAGATGCTGAAATGGTTTAGGTAAATCACGTCTATATTCTAAGACATTCGACAGCTTCCTCAAGCTATAAGTCAAGTAGTTATACACTGCAATGTCAATCTTCTATCATGATAGTGTGTGAAGCTTACAATACAGTGAAAATTGGAAATTTTTGAATATATCCGAAATACAAACCGAGAGATCAACTACCCACAACACATAAACCCTATAATCCAAGTAATTAATAGAACTATATTCAGAGATCTAAGTGCTGATT
This sequence comes from Wickerhamomyces ulmi, assembly GCA_030569675.1. Lineage (NCBI taxonomy): Eukaryota > Fungi > Ascomycota > Saccharomycetes > Phaffomycetales > Wickerhamomycetaceae > Wickerhamomyces > Wickerhamomyces ulmi. Next base: position 95,292 of record JAJMLN010000005.1, read on the forward strand.
GTTTGAAGGGAATATATTTGTCTTCCGAATTAGGAAAGGTTATGATACCCTGTGCTACTTGCTTAGTCAGCAAACACGGATTTTCACCCAGTGGTTCGATTTCTATTATATAATTTATATTCTATCAATATTTAGCAAGTGTTTTACAAGTTTGTTGTCATTAATTGGGAGTGTTATATCTTTTTAGTATATCATAATGTTTAGATCCTTGGTGAGACTTCCAAATGTTTCAAGGGGTGTTTTTTCCCGTGTAGAAACACTTGGAGTTCAAAGACTATATCATTCATATGATCATCCTGATGAACCATTATTAAAACCTGATACACCTCATTATCAAATCTTGGATAAAGCATTGAAAGAATTTGTACCAGTTCTTGGATTTCAACATAAAGCCATTCTTGAAAGTTCAAGAACTTTTGGGTTTGGTGATTCCATACAATCATTATTTGAGAATGGTACAATGGATTTAATTAAATTCCATCTAATTAAAGAAAGAATTGCTTTAACACAATATTTAGAATTGGAAGAATTCCAAAAATTGAATGAACATCAGAAATTGAAATACTTGGTTAAGAAGAGATTATTGGGTAATGCACCATTTGCTCAACATTTAAATCAATTACAAACTTATTTAGTCCTTCCTCCAAATGTTGGTGATGCTTCTGAAGAATTACATCAATTAAGTGATGATATTAGATTTTATTCAGGTGATCAATCAAATGATTTCGCATGGTATACCAAGAGACTATCATTAAGTTCAACTTATGTTGCTTTAGAATTATTCATGGCTACTGATAAATCAACTGGTTTCAAAAACACTCTAGACCTTGCTGAAAAGAGATTAGACAATTTAGATAGTTTAGGACAACTTTATACTAATACTGAAGAGTTCTTACAATACACTGTCCACTCAGCACTAAACTTATTCCAAAGTCAAGCATCAAGAGGATAAGTTATTGCGATGTGTATATCTTATAACTACATAATATTAATACATATGATGAATGATGATTATTCTTTGCTTTATTAATGTTACTCATATATACAAAGATGGTTGTCTATTGGGTAGCACCAGTAGCAGCACCTGAAGCTTGTAATTTAGAACGTATTTCGATTAGTTTGTTTCTAGCAGTATCCAACTTGGTTTGTGTTGCATTTATGTTTTTCTCAGCACGTTCACTAGGTTGATTTGTTAGTAATGGACAAATTGATTGATATAAAAAGAAGACAGAATACATACACTTCATTCTTTATGAACTCGATTCTCTTTTCCACGTTCAGTTTAGCTTCTGTTTTATCTTGTGGTAAGAGTACAGGACCCGTCAGTTTATAGATTTTAGCATCATCTTCAAGAGTTTTAAATTCTTCCAGGACGATGGAGTTCTCTTGGAATTGTGTTTCCAATTGTTGTCTTGAGGATAAAAACTCCTGAAGATCTGTTTGTAACTTGTTGAATTCCAAAGAGGCCTTTTCGAACTCTGCGCTGGCACTGCTCATCTTGTATTAGACTGTTATTCTCCTTTTTTTAAATTCGTTTTTACTATGTTCAGCTCAATATACTTTTAATTGACGATGTTTTTCATTTGTTTTTCTTTATTACGGAATAAATAAAACTAAATCGATTTTATAAAACAGTGATTTAAATAGAAGAATCTGGTCTTTTAAAACCAATTTAGTGCTAATTGAACCACTTTATAAAACAATGGTTGTACGTATCAGAATGCTGTTGAAACGCTCTTTAAAATGAATCCCATATTAACCAACAACACCCAGTTCAAACCCTGGTCAGACGTTAAAACACCGCGCCATTTGCTGGTCGAAGAAGACGAGGAAGACATCTCTGTTGAACAACCAGTGCCAAAGATCGCTATTTCCAATCCAACTGCAGTCTCTCAGCTAAAAGGAACACTCCTCATCATTCCATCGTCACTCAAATCACTCGAGGAAGCTTTGAAGAAACAGTATTCTGGAAAAGTGGCAACCTCCATCGTTATTACTAAATTATACCTTAAAACAATCGATTCTGGAGACTATATAGAAGAAGAACAGCTATATTCTGCAGATAACACAAACACAGATGAACATGAGGAAGTTGTGAGTTCAGAGATTGATGTGGTTCAATTGACAGATGAGTTGAGTATCCTTGTGGTGCCTCATTATGAACATGATATCATCAACTATTCTCTGATATCAAAGACATTACTTGACTCTATTACTGATGAAAACTTGAGAATATTGACAATAACACCTGGCACACTACCTTTCAATGCACTTATTGGTGAACTTTCATCCATACCATTCTCCAAATTTGATAAATTAAGACCTCCATTCTTCATCAGTGGTATTAGTGGTGCTATTGTTTCCCAAAGTGAAGTTTCAAACAAACAAAAACAAGTGAAATCACTGATATTACAAAGTGAAGGTGTTGCTGGGTTCGAAAAAGTCAATAGCGATAGTCTTTATGAACTAAGTCGTTTCTTACAGGCTGAATTTAAACTATCCAAAGATTTCATCAAGAATGTTGAATCTTTCTCACATTCTGGTAAAAACATCAACAACTTTGGTTTATACTTGTGATTAATAGCTATATCATATATGTATATTATATTATATTATATTCTCTGTATCGAATACTTAAATAATCAAAGCACCATTAACATAAAAAAATACCATGTATTAACCTGCAAATAACTCCCAATAAACAACGACTAATAAAGAGCAACAACAAATATCTTGATGTATCTCTCAATAGTTCCCATAAAATCTCTATTTTTTCCAAATCATTATCATTTGTAGCATCACAACCCCATTCTGAAGTCATAGTTCACTTCAGTTCCCATTCTCATCAATAACAATATCAATCACTTCAATTTGATTGACTCGACTATCTTTAGTTGCAGAGTATGATTGTGCCCTTCTTCCCTTTCTTGGTCTTCTTGCATTAAAATCAGACATGTGAACATCTTCATCGTAATCTTCTTCATCGTCGAAAACATCGGCATAACCATCATGTTCTCCAGTTTCAAAATCATCACTACTATTTTGTTCATAGTATTCATCATCTTCATCACATGCTAATGCACATCTTTGTTGGTTTTGAGATGCAAACAAGTCTTGATTCCAGTTGAAACCCTGACTTTCTCTAAGACTGATGGAATAAACAGGTGAGTTTGAGTATCCGTAGTTGTTTAGTTCATAAACCATGTGTCTCTCATTAGAAATCATAGTTGCTGAAAGGAAAGAACGACGTCTGGCCCACGGAGAAGAAGGAGATGCAAACGAGGACGACCGGCGTTCCTTCGAGAGCTTGGAAATCTGTGTAGGTTTGGATGAGTCTGGTGAGTGTGAGTGTGACGACACTGTTGAGAACGAATGACGATGAATTTTGGTGATTCCTGGAGTGTATGGGATATTTGGAGAGTTGCTTGAGTTTAATAAAGGATGTTCTAACTTTGTGGTTACAGGATTAGAGCAGCTGTTCTCGTCGTTTGAGATCTTTGTCGTGGTAGTTGTCGAGTCCTTTGAGCGTGTTATCATTGTTTTTGTCTCTTTAACTACTACTTGAACTGCTTCTTTAGTTAAACAGAGAGTGTGTGAAATGGTTGTTGGAACAAGTTTGAAATGGGTTTATGAGTCAATATCAGCCCAAAAAAGGTGATAACGAAATGTGACATAATCCAAAAAGGGTCAAAACAGATCACGTGATTTGACAGCGCACGTGACATTGGTTCTCACCCGCGAATATTCCCCCATGTGGAAGTTACCCGATTGGGACATACTCATCTCGCCGGGTAACGTTTTCAGCTTAAATTTTTTCAAAAGCACAAAAAAAATTTAAAACTTTTCACCGTTAAAACAAAAGACCAGACAGAATTGACGGGGACAAGAAAACACAATACGATGTCTGCTCCTATTGATTTCCTTCTGTTTGAAGAGGCCACGGGTTATGCCATCTTCAAAGTCAAACTTCAACAAGATAACATCGGTTCCAAGTTGAAGGAAGTCCAACAACAGATCAACGATTTATCCACTTTTTCAAAATTAGTTGAATTAGTCTCTTTTGCTCCTTTCAAAGGTGCTGCTCAAGCTTTAGAAAACGCTAATGAAATCTCTGAAGGTTTAGTCTCTGAATACTTGAAATCCATCATTGAATTGAACATTCCAAAAGGTTCTTCTAAAAACCAAATCTCTTTAGGTATTTCAGATAAAAATTTGGGTCCATCTATTAAAGAAACTTTCCCATACATAAATTGTATTTCAAATGATTTAGCTCAAGATTTGTTAAGAGGTATCAGACAACATGGTGATAAATTATTGAAAAACTTGCAATCTGGTGATATTGAAAGAGCCCAATTAGGTTTAGGTCATGCTTACTCAAGAGCTAAAGTGAAATTCTCTGTTCAAAAAAATGATAACCATATCATTCAAGCTATTGCTCTTTTAGATCAATTAGATAAAGATATCAACACTTTCTCCATGAGAGTTAAAGAATGGTACGGTTGGCATTTCCCGGAACTAGCTAAATTAGTTCCAGATAATTACACTTTTGCCAAATTAGTTTTATTCATTGAAGATAAAGCTTCTCTTGATGAAGAAAAATTACATGATTTGACTGCTTTATTAAACAATGATTCTGGTTTAGCTCAAATCATTATTGATAACGCTAGAATCTCCATGGGTCAAGATATCTCTGAACAAGATTTCGATAACTTGTTGGTTTTCGCTAAAAGAGTTGTTTCAATCACTGAATATAGAAGATCTCTATACAACTATTTGAACGATAAAATGCATACTGTTGCTCCAAACTTATCAGAATTGATTGGTGAAGTTATTGGTGCTAGATTGATTTCTCATGCTGGTTCTTTAACTAACTTGTCTAAACAAGCTGCTTCTACTGTTCAAATTCTTGGTGCTGAAAAAGCTTTATTCAGAGCTTTGAAAACTAAAGGTAACACTCCAAAATATGGTTTGATTTATCATTCCAGTTTCATCGGTAGAGCTTCTGCTAAAAACAAAGGTAGAATCTCAAGATACTTGGCTAACAAATGTACCATTGCTTCAAGAATTGATAACTATTCTGATGAACCAAGCAATGCTTTCGGTACCATCTTGAAAAAACAAGTTGAACAAAGATTAAACTTCTACGATACCGGTGCTGCTACCATGAAAAACTCTGATGCTATTGAAGAAGCTTTATCTTTATACAAGAAAGATTTAGATGTTGCTATTCCAGATGCTGATGAAGAAGATGATGAAGAAGAAGAAGAAGAAGTTGAAAAGAAGGAAAAGAAAGACAAGAAAGAAAAGAAAGATAAGAAAGAGAAGAAAGAAAAGAAAGAAAAGAAGGAAAAGAAAGATAAGAAAGAAAAGAAGGAGAAAAAGAGAAAGAGTGAAGATGATGAATCACCAAAAAAGAAGAAGAAATCTGCTAAATAGATTTTCGAAATATCGTTTTTCATGTACTAATAGAGATTAAAAGATCTGATTAATCTTTTACAATTTTTTTATATCTAGTTTATTTTTATATTTTGTTTATTATTAATAGCATGCGTTTATGGATCATTATATTGTTTACTTGTATGGACATTAAGACCAAGAGATAGGTTAATATTAAGGCAATCTTTTGTTGTATGCATGTATCTACATGAATATTTATATCAACATGAATATAATTCACTGACTTAGATAATGCTGTTCTTCTTATTGTACAATATTTATGAGAATGAGATCAAATTGTTTACTCGTCCATCTCATCATCATCCCCTTCATTCTCACTTTCTTCATCACCATCACTTTCAGCATCCAAAATTGTCTCAGAATAACCTTCATTATATTTTCTTGCAAATCTTGAAGCTTTTCCTTGAGCTTTAGCTTCATCTCTAGCTCTTTGTTGTAGTGCTTTTAATGAAGATTTGAAAGAAGTTCTAACACTTCTATTTGAGAAAACATCAAATAATTTCAAACCTTTGTTAACACCACCAACTACTAAATTACCAGCAACTTCATAATCTGGTGCAAAACTTGTTGTCAATACATTACCAACACCGAAATCTCTAGATAATACCATTGATGGACCTTTACCAATATCTGATGAAGAAGTTGGGATTTTCCATAATTTTATTTGTTTTTCACCCATTGCACTAGTAACCATTAAATCTGGAATATGTTGATTAACTTGTAATGAAGAAATACCAGCATCATGAGCTTGTAATGTCCAGATTGGTTTTTCTTGATTTCTAACATCAAATGCATAAACATTACCTTGATCAGTACCAGCTAAGAATTGTTCTTCAGTGTTCCATGTCACACTTTCTATATCTTGAGAACCAATATTCCAATATTTAGAAATCTTGGATGAATCTTCAATTCTAACATCACTAATAGCAACATTACCATCATAACCACCAGTTAATAAGATTGCACTTTCAGATGGATGCCATTGAGAACTTGAAACGTTTTTATTGTTATGAATTGTGTTTAGGGAACGAACAGCAGTACCATTGTTCAAATCCCATAGTTTCACTGTATGATCTGCAGATGTTGAAGCTAAGATATTTCTATGGAATCTATTATGTGAAAGGGATAAAACGGCATCAGTATGATGAGTTGTGATATGTTGAGATTTAGATTTCTTTTTGTTCTTTTTGGATTTCAAAGCTTGGAAAGAGTTGTTTGATGGTTCACCTAGGATTAAATCTGGATAAGCTTTTTCTAAACAATCCAAGTTCCATATTTCAATTTGTGGATCAAATGTACCAATAGCTGCAAAGTTACCAGTGTTATCTTCAGTTGTGGAACCTGGTTTGTAATTAATCCATTCAACACATAATGGGAAAGCAGGAAGCATTAAATCATGATGAATGTATAAAGAACTTCCTCTTTCGCAACCTTTTGCAACATCAGGATCTAGTTTATCTTCATCTTCTTCATCAGCACCTTGCGGAGCACCAGCACCATCATCATAGACGTAGACATCCAAATATGAGATATCATCTTCAGTTCTGGTAGCTAAGACTAAGTTATCAGTTGGATATATTTGGTATTCAGCTTTTTCTTCCAATTCTTCTTCTTTACTTGGTAAGGAAATGTATGGATCATTTTCTTCATCACCTTCATGATATTCAACTTCTGTGGATAAACCTGCAACAGAAGTAAGTTGACCAACGGTTTCATCGTCATCATCATAATGTTCCAAGTCGTACTCTTTTAAATCATCATCATCAGCGAATTGATCTTTTAAAGCGGCAGCTGGTTTAGAAGCTTCAGCAGTTTCAACTTCAGCATCAGCATCAGCATCAACCTCAGCATCACCTTCAGCTTCTAATTGTTTGATACTGTTCTTCGCATCATTAATCTCTAATTGTGCTAGTTTGTTGATTCTGTCCATTTCAGCATCATCCAGCTCATACTGTTCTGGAAACTCGCTTGCGTATCCTCTTGGGACCCAGGTAGTGGCTGACAACATGCTTCTATATCCTATGTTCTAACGTAATGTCTGCCTGTGTGCCCTTTGTTACTGGTGAGCCCAAAGAAGCTCATCTCTGCCTACTTAAAAAACCGGGAAAAAAATTTTAGAACCCGGTAGGAACCACACTGAATTTATATTTTGTGATCACGTGACTCTGATTTTTGTCACAAAAAATGGCTTTTTCCAGTCAACAGAACAGAAAGAAGAGCTGAGCAGTCAGCTAATACCTGTCCAATATGAAGCATCGTATAACATGCAGACTGAGCTCAGATCACAAGCTGAGTCCAGCTAATTTCGGCCTGATATTGTGAGCTTAAACCAACCACAACAACTCGAATGCCAAAGTATTGGGTTGATCGATTACCTTATAACTACAATAGGAATATATGACCAGAGTCTTTGATATATTCATTGACACCCTGCACAGATATTGTGAGTACCTGTGAATATCTAATTAATGCCATTCTAACAATGGTGTTGTATATGTTCTGAATATAAGTAATTTAATTTAAAGTATATGTACTTGTCACGTGACTGTGATGGTCTATATATTCTGCCATTTTATCACGTGTCACTAACCACATTTCGCCTTAATTTGAACAATTGAAAAAAGACGAAGAAGAAGCGATTTCGGTGGTGAAAACACGTTGACACAGCACGTTGAAAGCTCAGTTCAGTCAATCGAAGTAAGAAAACATGTCGAAGAAGAGCATTGAGGAGCTTCTCAAGAAACTCGCTGAAGGAGTTCAGCTTAACGAAGAACAAAAGAAGGAAATGAAGGACTACAAGTTCTGGAAGACTCAGCCAGTGACAGCCTTTAATGAAGAGATCACCGAAGAGGGTCCTATTGAAAACAAGACAATTGCTGATATTTCCACTGAACCACTTCCTCTTTTGAAAGAATTTGAATGGGCCGACTTGGATCTAAACAATGATAAAGATCGTGAAGAAGTGTTTCAACTGTTATATGAAAACTATGTGGAGGATGCTGACTCCACTTTTAGATTCAAATATTCTACTGAATTCTTGGACTGGGCTTTGAAACCACCTGGTTATCGTAAAGAATGGCACGTTGGTGTAAGAGTTAAAGCCAGTGGAAGATTGACTGGGTTTGTTGCTGGTACTCCTTGTGAATTGAAAGTACGTGACAAGAAGATCAACTCTGTTGAAATAAACTTTTTATGTGTTCATAAGAAACTAAGATCAAAGAGATTAGCACCAATCTTAATCAAGGAAGTCACAAGAAGAGTCAACTTACAAGGGATTTTCCAAGCTTTATACACTGCTGGAACTGTTTTACCAAGTCCAGTCTCAATTGCTAGATATAACCATCGTCCTATTAACTGGGGTAAACTTCATGATGTTGGATTCAGTTTCTTACCTGAGAATGTCACTAAAGCTCAAATGATTGCAAAATATACTTTAAGAAATGAAGGAAAACTTAAAAATTTGAGAAGAGCAGAAATTAAAGATTTTGAACAAGTTTATGATCTTTTGACTAAATATCAAAAAAGATTCGATCTTACCCAAGATTTCACCAAAGAAGAATTAAAACATTGGTTATTCGAAAACCTTGAAACTCCAACTGATAAAAAAGTCGTTCATACATATGTTTTGGATAATGGTGAAGGTAAAATCACTGATTTCTTCAGTTTCTATTTATTACCATTCACCATATTGAACAATCCTGATCATAATGAATTAGGAATTGCATACTTGTTCTATTACGCTTCGGATGCTGCTTTTGAAAATAACAGTGATAACAGTGTGTTGAAGAAGAGACTTTCTGATTTGATTTCTGAAGCTTTGATCATTGCAAAAGGTTTGGGAGTTGATGTGTTCAACGCTATGACTACTCAAGATAATAATTTATTCCTTCAAGATTTGAAATTTGGAGCTGGTGATGGATTCTTGAACTACTATTTGTTCAATTATAGAGCTAAGTTTGTTCCAGGTGGTCTCACTAAGGATAAACAAACTGATACTGAAAATCTAAGTAAAGTTGGTGTTGTTATGTTGTGATCATCATCTACTCCATTCCCATCATTTGAAGAGCTGTTTGATTTTTGTTAATGAATGAGATATAGTACTTATATATTATTGATATGTTAATCGGATGCATTTAAACTATGATATTACTAATACAAGTAAATCTCTAGAAACTTAACATCTAATAATTAAATTGCAGGTTATACACCGGCTCTATAAATACCAATTAAATACGTCGAAATTAATACCAGAACGTCTCCAGTGATCTGAGTAACTTCATATAGTTTCACCATGTCAAGATATCTTCTTCATTCTCAACAATGACCTCGTTATTCCAGATTCTCTCCAACTTCTTCAAATTATGACCAGCACTACCTAATCCCATCTCATATAAAATTCCCAAAAACCTTCTAACTAAGTTCATATCTTCTTCATGAATCAAATATCTTCCTAATAAATCAGCCATTATATGTAAATGAGTCATACATGGATTTTGATAATTTGGCATATGATTCAAGAACTTCAAGAATCTTAATCCTTTCTTGATAAGATCCTGAACCACGATTGAAGTCTTTGGGAATTCAAGGACTTTCACCATTAATGTTAATCTTGCAACTATTGTATGAGCTTGATGAGAAATATCAAACCAACTTAACGTTACAGAAACATTATTATTGATCACAAGAGTATCAATACCATCAAATCCTTCCAAGATCTTGTTCTGTGATGGATGATTTGGATTGTTTTCCGGTATGATACCTGAAGAATCAATGATTGATATTTTTTCCATCTCAGCGATTCGTATAGTTAAATCAGTAATTTCATCCAACGTAACGATTTGTGGAGTGATTGAAGCATCTAATGGTGATTTATCAGAATCAGGTCTCTTCTTATATGCTCTTATTCTGTTTGTAATATTGATGATATCTCTAAAGATCAAATCCAAACCAACGATATGACCATCGAAATAGTTAAAATGGTGGATATCCACCATATTAAGTTTTCTCAAAGAAGTCAAATACACATCATCATTAGTTAAAAACTCATTAAGTTCAAGATCATGATCTTGGAAGATTCCTCCAAAAGGGTTGGATATTCCTGCTAATACTTCATAAGCTATCAACCAATTTCTGCAGAAATTTAAAATATCTGATTGTACTGTAGTTTTCTTTAAAAGATCTTTTGCACCTTTTAAATGGGCTCTCCAAATAACTTTCTTATTAGATGCAGAATCACTCGTTAATAACAATATTGTTAATAATAGTGCCTCAATGTTTCCATTAACGTTATCATCTGAGAAATTCTCACTTAATATGTTTAAACATGAAGATAAGTATGAACAATACGCTTGATCATCCTGTATGGTTAACGTATCACGATGAGATGATTTAGCACCACAAGCTAAGACAGCATACATTAGATAAGTTTCACTTTTAGCGTATTGTAATAATACATCACGTACAGGGTTTTCATTATGAGATGGAGTGAATGGACAAAGAAGTTTACAAAACCCATCAAAGAATCTCTTCAAATATCCATTATGTGGATCACCAAGATTAAAACTTGACAGTGGATGGTTTATGATAACTTCATTGGTTGCTGTTGAAGGAACACCTGTGTTTTTTAAGAAATCGGTATTGAATGGGTTGGAACTTTCTTCAATGTATGTTTTCAAATTTGGTGTTAAGACTTCACCTAATCTAAAGTTGACAATATCGTTCAAATCATTGAATAACAAGTTGGCATCAGAAACAGTGAAGTTGAAATCATCAATAACCTGTTGATCCAAGTTTGATATTTGATCATCTCCACTTGATCTATCATTCTTCTCTAACCCTAATCCATGTTGTGATCCAGGACCTAATGATTGTAATACTTTAGGTCTTCTTTTCTTATTCTTCCTGTTCAAGATGTAGATACATTCACGGTTCAAGCGACTACACTGCCAACACTTTGGTTTAGTCTCATCACACTTCATTCTTCTCTTCTTGCATTCTGTACATCCATTTCTGGAGTATTTTCTTTTAGTCACAGTGTCATTGTTTTCTGTATGTTTCTGTGAACTGCCAGTATTTGGAGTTGATGTTGAAGACGTTGAATTAGCTAAGGTTGAATTAGAAGAACCGGAGTTATTAATATTACTATTATCTTCAAATATCTGCACAATTGTCTCACTCATTGCATACTTCTCCAAATTCAAACAACCGTTATAATTTAAACCCTGTCACTAATAGCTGGTTTATGGTCTGATCTGTCTATTACCAGTGCAATATAATTAGAATTTTCCACTGCGATTTAAAAAACAGTGATTCCTCTGTGTTTTATTTGTATCGATGCACTCCCAACAGCCAATCACAGGCCCAGCAGATAATCGATCGATTGTTGATAAAACGATTGTTTTGTCTGTTTGACATCTGCCCAAATTCCCAAAATCCCGTGGGAAATGGGTATCTTTTTAGGTCTTTTTAGGCCTTTTGGAGTCTTTGGGGGGCTTTTGGGGTCTTTTTGGTCTCGATTTTCTAGTCTCTATTTAAATAAGAATAGACTCCGAACTGCTCAAGGCGGGAAATTTCCGTTTTAGGTAATTCCGTCTTTTTTTCTGGTTTTTATGTCAAAATCGCGAAATCGCGAAATCTTTTGAAAGTGGAAAAAAAAAATGTCTCTTTGTTTCTCAGACAACCGAAAAACACAAATAAATTAGACACTTTTATTGAGTACATTAGTTATTTTAGTGACCATTGTTGATGTTTTCTGCTTAGATCCATACACTTAATACACCCCTGTATTATACACTTATACCTAGTCCCTAGTCCATATCCTCCCTTCAACAAACCTGTTTGCTAAATTACCCAGGTATCTTTATTATATTTCTGTTTCTCCACGTGCAAAAAGACATTATAACAAGATGGGCGTATTCACATTAGATGAAGAAGTCGATGAACTTCATGAGGACTTTCAAACCAAGATCATCATCAGTGAACCACTTGATATTCCAAATGTTCAAAGAAGACGGAAGAGTTCTGCATCCAATAGAAACACACCATCTCATAGATTAGGTACGTCATTTGAAATTGGAATTGAACATTCATATATCAACCAAGCAAACCAAAATGATTCTGCTCTTTTATTCTCAGAATCTGAAACTTATACATCATTATCACATGGGAAACCAAGACCTCAAGATTTTGAACCTTTAAAAGTCCTTGGTATAGGATCTTATGGTAAGGTTTTGTTAGTTCGTGAAAAGAAAACTGGTAAACTTTTTGCTCAAAAACAATTAAAAAAGGCCTCCATTATCATTCAATCTAAAACCATTGAAAGAACAATGAACGAAAAGACAATCCTTGGTAGTGTCAACCATCCATCAATCGTTAAACTTTACTATGCATTTCAAGATGATTCAAAACTTTATTTATTGTTACAATACCTAGATGGTGGTGAACTTTTCCAACATTTACAACTTGAGAAATTTCTAAGTGAAACCAATGCAGCATTATATCTTGCACAAATGATCCTTGCTCTTGAACATTTACACCAGATCGGGATTGTATACAGAGATCTAAAACCAGAAAATTGTATGTTAGACTCAAATGGGTATTTAGTCCTAACAGATTTTGGATTGAGTAAAGTTGGTTTAAATGATGAAGAGTTATGTACTTCATTAATCGGAACACCAGAATACATGGCACCAGAGATTCTTCAAGACATACCATACGATTATGCAGTTGATTTTTGGTCATTAGGTTGTGTTATGTATGATATGTTGACTGGTGCTCCTCCATTCACAGGTAACAATAATAAAAAAATCATGGATAAGATCGTTGCTAATAAATTAAATATTCCATATTATTTATCTAAAGAAGCTAAAGATTTGTTATTGAGATTATTAAAGAAGAATCCATCAAAGAGATTAACTGATTTTACAGCATTGAAGAAACATCCATTTTTCCGTAAGATCAATTGGGATGATATTAAAAATCAGAATTTTGAACCACCAATCTTACCTATAATTACTGATCCTATTTTAGCTGAGAACTTTGCTTCTGATTTCACTAATCTTGAAATAACGCCTGTTGGTTCTCCAAATGTTGGAATGGTAATCAATGGTGCAGGTTCAAAAGATTCAAGTGGTCATAATCCTTTCCAAGGGTTTTCTTATACTGATAAGAACTTTTATCATGTTTATTCTTAGTGTCATGTTGTGATACTGGTTGTACATCTATTTATCTTAATGAATAATCCAAATTACAGTACATAGTTATATTTGAGCATATACATTAAAAATGTTACTACATTAGTGAGATCGTATGTAGAGTATAGTTAAATTACTACGAGCTAAAGTACTACGATATATAGAGTATTGACTGAATCACTAATTCAACAATCAAAAGCTAAACTGGAGTGGCATCTCCACATTAAACGGTTCTGAGACCTGGCATAACAGTCTGATAATGCGGCTGGCGAAGCCTTCTGTGTGATTCAAAGTCTACATAATAATCTACTATATTTATCAGTAGTAAGGCAGGTTGAATCACCTACATAAGTTCTCCAGTAATCACCCGTAACTCTCCACCAACTCCAACTAGTGCTGTCTAATCTCTATCACATACACATTACACACAATTGTTCCTGACACTTATTTTTCTCTATTAATAGCAGCAAATTGTAAATTTACGCGTTTCTTTGTTTTGTTTTGTCTGTTTGAGATGGCTATGCAGGGACGCACTGCCCTGTCCAAATCAGATCATCGATAAACCACTGACAAATTTGTTCCCACTGATGCTGTGTATTGTATTGTATACTGGTGAGGTCATGTCACTCCAGCTTGTGAACATGGCTATACTCTTTTCTCTCTCTCTCTCTCTCTCTCTCTTTTGTCAGACCCTCCTCCGACCACTGTTTCTTTACATAGGAACAAGGCACAGCTCAAAGCATTCACCGATCACCAAAATAGAAAATTACTTCCTTCTCGAAGGCTTATGTGAAACAAGTCTCTTGACTCCTTAAATAGTCTGCATGATCCCCCAATCTTCGATCACTTTCTACACCCATTGAATATTCACTCATATTATTATACTATTACTATTACTATAATGCTACTACCGAGATCAGATGAACTACTATGTCCATCAAGACTACTTCCCAGAGATTTTGTAGATGATGCCATTGATACAGGCAAATCATTCAAATCATGGGATACATGCATGGACAACAAGACGTGTAAGATCGTTGCGATAGTTGGGTTCTGTTTAGCAGGGTTAGTAGGGATCTGGATATTTGGTGGGTTAATCAGATGTTTATTCTGTGGGATTCGTGGGATTGGTGAACTGTTTTGTTGTTGTTTATCTTGTTGTAAGAATAAAGATAATCGTTATGGGCCAGCAGGTGATGTTCCATATAATAGAGAGATGAATGATGTTCCTGTGAATTCTGCTTATAATTCAAATCCAAATATGTATCCACAAAAACCTGCTCAAGCTTATGATACTACGGATTGGAATGGGAATTATAACTATGCGCCTCCACCTGTACAACAAAGACCAATGAATTATCAAGTTGGTGTTGTGTCTGATGAGGTGCCTGAGAAATATGATTATCATACACAGTCTCATGAATACGGTGGTTATAGAGGTGGTTATAGGTGATTACAGATCAATTCCCTACATAATGGCTTATTTTTCATAACTATGTATAGTATCTTTTTATTTCTATCCATCATAAATAGATCCATCTAAAGATCTAATTGAATATATAATTTGGTTTTGGTTTTGTTGTTAGGTTTGAGGTGTATGTTTATTTAGTAAGACTTACTCTAATATCATGTATGGTTTGGATCAAAGATTGGTTGAAACTTTCACTTGTTTGTATGATTGAGTTTTCAACTTCAATACCAAATTGTTTAATAGATCTTTGTAATGATAAAAGTTCTGGAGTTTCTTGAGATTCCCAATTCTTAACAGCTTCAACGGTATTATCAAAAGTTCTTGGTAAGAACACTTTAAAACTTCCAAGTGCAAACACAAGAGGAGTAAAGAATCTGATTGGTAATGCTCTTTGGTTGACTAAAATTGAACCAGATAATGTGGTTGTTAAAGCATAGATAAAACTTGGTAAGAATTGATCTTTTGGATCATAAACTGAAGATATCGTGTTTGTAAGGTTATCAATTTCATTATTAGCTGCTGATTTCAAGTTTTTATATTCAGCTTCAACATAGTTTAATTGATCAATAACTGATTTTCTAACAGAATTTAAATGTGTTTCAAGGAAATTGGATGTATTAACTTTATAACCATCAACCAATTTAGTAACAACTTGTTCTTCGGATTTAACTGGGACATTACCGGATTTGGAGACATCTTGAATAGCATGGGATTCTACCAGTATACTGGAGTTACTTGGATCTTCATCATATTCATAAAATGATCTGGAACGTTTAGTTTCATTGGATGCCAATGGGATTGACATTAAAGAAATACCAGCCACAACAGGAATTCCAACCTAAAAAATTGTTAGTAATTTTTTCATGAATTATATAAGCACCATATCTCTATCACTATGACATACTCTTGACACTAAACTAAAGGACATTCTCAAAGGATTTGGCAGTTGCTTTCACCGTGTTTTTGACCTTTTTGTTTAACTGGAAAAATCAACAAATTTGAAAAGGATTGAAAACACCCGGACACCTCCATACAATTTCTACTATCTATGGATTATGTAATTATTATGTAATCACTATATACTATTAACGCTATTAACACTCTTAACACTATTTACCATTCATTTATCACTGAGCTCTTCAAGTAGTCTCTTGGACTTCTCCTGGGCCTCATTCTTTTCAAGTTCATCGACTATCAGGTCCAGTTTCTCTCCCCTCATCACACCATCAACATCATGCACTGAGAACCCACATCTATGATCGGTGATTCTATTCTGTGGGAAGTTATAAGTTCTGATCTTATCTGATCTATCTGTAGATGAGACCTGATCTGATCTCTTCTTTCTTTCTTCCTCTTCCATCTTGGCTCTTTCCAAATCGGCCAATCTTGCACGTAGGATAGTAAAAGCTTTAGCTTTATTCTTATGTTGTGATCTTTCATCTTGCATTGAGACCATAATCCCAGTTGGAATATGAACTAATCTCACTGCTGATTCTGTAGTGTTAACATGCTGACCACCTTTCCCACTTGATCTCATCACATCGATTCTAACTTCCCCAGGTGCAAATGATCTTTCATCAGCATCTTCAGCTTGTCCCTTTTCACCCATTTGTGGTAATACGATAACTGCAGCTGTTGAAGTTTGAGTTCTTCCTTTAGTTTCTGTTTCTGGGATTCTTTGAACACGATGAACACCAGCTTCGAATCTTAATCTATTATAAGCACCTGGTTCATCTATACTTATGATAGCTTCTGTAATACCATTCCCATTTTGATTGGAAGTTTTTGAAACTATGGAAACAGGCCATCTGTTCATGGAGGCATAACCTACATACATGTTGAATAGATCCAATGTGAAGATCATGGCTTCAATACCACCAATACCGGGTCTTAGTTCTAATAAACATGGTTTATCAGCAAATGGATGAGGTGGTAATAATTTAGTTTTCAGTTTATCAGTTGTTTCTATAAGTTTTGGCAATGTTATTTCTATCTCTTGTTGTGCCTCTTCTTTCAATGATTCATCTTCCAACAAGTTTTGTAGTTCTTGATATGATTCCAAATCATTAGTGTAGTCTCTAAATGTCTCCACAATAGACGATATATTGGAATACTTCTTCTGATCTGTGGCACTGAGGAAATCACCACTGGAGAGTCTGTCTTCGTAGTCTTTGAGCTCTTTGGACAACAGTTCTGCTCTTTTCAAAAGCGATGGATGGATCTCTTCAAATGTCTTTGATACTTCGGATGAGTTGAACCTCTTGAATTGAGTGCAGTTTACCTTCCTCAGCTGTGTTTTGAACGATCTGAAAAAGAGCATAATGGTACTTTATCTCTCTATTTCACGGTTCCTCGAGTATTTACTTTTGATAAGAGGAAATATGCCTGATAAATCTCGTTAAACAGTTTGAATTTAAATGGTTTTGTCGATGAGACTGAACTTATTTTTTTTTTTCTATACAAAAAACTAAAAACATCAAATAAGCAAAAACCAAATATCTCCATACTTTAATACTTTATCTCTTTCCTTTATACTCACATAACAATGATCAAAGACGTCCATAATTACTCAAAGTGTATGTCATTTCAGCACACCACTGTTATAGAACTTATACTAACTACAAAAATCTAGCGAAAAAAGTCGGTGAAGGTACTTATGCCGTTGTCTTTTTAGGCAAACAACTATCTACAGAACGAGACATTGCTATCAAAGAGATCAAAACGGGCCAATTCAAAGATGGGTTGGATATGAGTGCTATAAGAGAAGTCAAATACTTACAAGAACTAAGGCATATCAATGTGATTGAACTTGTTGATGTGTTCTCTGATAAAGGTAATTTGAACTTAGTATTGGAGTTCTTACCAGCTGATTTAGAAATGATAATTAAAGATCGTTCAATATTGTTCAGTCCTGCAGATGTGAAATCATGGTTATTAATGACTTTAAGAGGTGTTCATCATTGTCATAGAAACTATATCTTACATAGAGATTTAAAACCAAATAACTTGTTATTAGCACCGGATGGACAATTAAAAATTGCAGATTTTGGTCTTGCGAGATCTCTTGGTTCTCCAAATGAAGACTTAACTTCAAATGTGGTGACTAGATGGTATAGAGCTCCTGAATTATTGTTTGGTGCAAAACATTATACTGAAGCTGTTGATTTATGGGCTGTAGGGATCATTTTTGCAGAATTAATGTTGAGAGTTCCATATTTACCAGGAAAAGATGATATTGATCAAATAGACGTTACATTCCAAGCATTGGGAACACCAACAGAACAAAATTGGCCAAATGTTTCAAGTTTACCAGGTTATAATAACTTGAAGATCTTTCCTCAACCTGGTAGACAAGAATTAAGAAGAAGATTTATTGCAGCTACAGAATCCGCATTGGATTTAATGATTGGATTAACTGAATTAAATCCTGCAAATAGATGGGATACTGAACGGGCACTCCTGAGTGAATTCTTTAAAGAATTACCACAACCTACAGAACCATCAAAACTACCCAAACTTTCTAAAGATGAAGAGTAATCAATCATATATATATGTACATATTTGTATATTTAATGAGTATTTGAATGATAAATTGAAAATTGTGATATTCTGAGATCAACCATGATAAATCTTTGAAACGTATTTACCAATGGCTAAACTTGCAGTCAAACCCGGACTTTCAATTCCCAAAAGATTAACAAATCCAGGGAATCCATCTTCTTCTCTAATAATAAAATCATGGAATTCATCACTTTCTGGACCTCCTAATTTTGGTCTAATTCCACTATAAGCCGGCTCTAAATCATCAATGACGATATGAGGTAAGTATCTCATGATAGCATCATATGTTGCTTGTTTATTTCCAACACTTGGAGCAAGATCAGTTGGAGAATCGACCCATTCAACATCAGGTCCAAATCTTAATCTACCTTCAAGATCTATGGTTAAATGAGTTCCTAATCCTTTTAATTTCTTACCAGGAACAGGATACACTAATCTTCTGACTTCAGGGAAGGAGTTATTCAAGTTGAAATAAGTTCCTTTAGCATAGAAATACTTGACATGACGATCTTGAGGTAAGATCAAATTAGATATTTTATCAGCGTATAAACCTGCAGAATTAACAACATTGTTCACGTTAATAGTAACGTTTTCATCTTCTGAAATACTTGATTTAACAGAAATTGCATATCCATCACTTGTCTTTTCCAAATCAACAACTTCAGAACCAACTGCAACTTCACCATTATTCTCTTGGAACACACTTTGTAAGTATTCCATTAAAGAATGGGAACTGACAATACCGGAAGTTGGAGAGGATAAAATCCCACGAAGAGCACTGACTGTTGGTTCAATATATTGAGCTTTATATGTTGGGATCAGTTCTGTTTTGAAACCTAAATCTTTGGATTTATAGTGTAAATGTTCGATATAAGCGTCTTCAGTATCATTCTGTGCAACGATCCATTTCCCACATTTCTGCATTTCAACACCAGCTCTGAATGCTTCTTTATATAGCAGTTCTTTCCCTTCGATACACAGCTGTGTCTTGAGACTGTCCTTTGGGTAGTACAAACCGGCATGGATCACCTCGCTGTTTCTTGAAGATGTTTCTTGTCCCAATTGGGTGTTCTTCTCGATAAGTAGCACATTATTACCAGGTTTCTTGGAGAGCTCAGCAGCGACAGCGAGCCCAACGACACCGCCTCCGATGACGGCGTGGGAGTAGTCGGTGGCCCTGTGCACAATTGACGAGCTGAACTTTCTGGAGAATTGGAGCATTGTGTTTTGTAGTGAGTTGTTTGTAGTTTAAAGGGAGATTCAGCTGATTGTGGGCAGATTGTTTGTTTTTGTATGGGGAAACTTGAATTGGAAGAACTGAGGAAAAATTTTGTTAGCGGACTCCAACAAACAGGCTTTATTTATTTGTTTAGGCAGAGCTTCAAGATTAAACAGAAGGAAGTTAGGCAGAGAAAGAGGAAATGCTGAAAGGACACAGCACACGGTGCTTCACAAAGTGCTTCACAAGACGCTTTTCACTGGCGAGACCGGCCATCTACGACGTGCTGCCTAAGAAGAAACTGGTCCAGCAGATGCTGTTTGATCTGGACAGTCGACTCTCCTACGCAAAACTATACCCAGCCTACGAACAGGTCTACACCACGCTGGACTCGCACAAAGAACCTGAACTGCCCAAGTACATCAACGCCTCGGACCTGATGATCATGAAGAAGGTCCTCGAGAACATCAGAGTCATGACACACACTCAGAATAGACACTTGGTGGACCTGGAGAACAGTCTGGTAGAGAAAGCTGCTGAGTATGGAAATAACGATGCGGTGGCACTATTGGCATTCGAAGCTATCACTAATGACGATGCTCCTGTGGATGATAAAGTATACGCTAAGAAACTTGTATCTGGTCTACTCGAGTTGAAACATCCTCTCACGGTGAAATTAAGTGGTGATTTATGTTTGAAGAATAAATTGAACGACCAAGCTGAAAAATTCTACCATGATTTCCTTGAACTAGAAGATGAGACATTCCTTGCTTCTGAAGTGTTCACTCAATTAGGTGTTATCAATTTCCAGAAACCTGATCTTATCAAAAGTAAAGAATTCTTTGAAAGAGCTATAAGAACAGGACCTATTGATAAAGTAGCCATTTGTCATTATTACTTGGGACAACTGAATGTGAATGATCCAGAAAGAGCAAGGTATCATTTCGAAACAAGTGCATCTCAAGGTTTCAAAGAATCGTTCCAACAATTAGGATTTTTGGAACTGAATCTATTTGGAAATGTTTCAAAAGCTTTGGAATGGTTTAAATTGGGTTCTGAAGTTTCTGATATTAGTTGTATCATTGGTTTGTTCGATTGTCATATAAAGTTGGCAAAATGGAAAGATGCGCATAAGAATTATACTACTTTACAAACGCTGAAGGATTCACCAGAAGAAGAACATTCCACTATATGGAATCATTTTACCGAGAGTAGAGCGAAATCTATAAAACTACTGAATGATAACTACAATCCTACTACTCCAATATCAGAAATCACTAATAATTCAAACGAACAACATACAGATAAACCAACAGACTCTTCTGATAGATGGAATATATAATCATCTTTAATGACAGCATACATACATATATAAGCCTTATTCCCATGGCCATTTACAGTAGACTATCACATCACCTCTTCTTCTTTCATCCCAATGGAAATATGAATTAAAAAACCTTTGACATTCTTGATAAGGAGAATCTTTCAAATATTCACTGATGATAGGTTCAAGGTCTTCAAAGAAAACTAAATGAGTTGGCCATTCGTATTTATATTCAATCCCGGGACTTCTAAGTTCTTTATTGAATGGAGGAGGGAAGTTCTTGAATAAAAACAATTGAGGATCTTCATAGAAATAATCAGATTCATCTTTATAACTCTCAACCAGTGAGCTTGAATTAGCAACTCCTAATAGGTGTAATGGAGGTTCACAAGTTAAGAACCATGCTTCCAGGTCCTTTTTGTGTAGGTATGATTGCCATGGAGTTGAATGACATGGCGTTAGGAATCCAATTGATTGGACGTCAGGGTCATATTTCAAATATTCTATAACATCAATGACACCACGTTCATTGACTTGTGTGAAGAAAATTGAAATCAAAGTGTTTAATATTATGATTAGTGTGGTGATGTATTTGATGAATGTTGAATGATGGAGGTAAACGAAGTAGAACCCATATGCTGATATCAATAATAAAAATGGTTGAATAGGATATAAGAATCTGAACTCTTTATGATCAATTAATGAAAACAATCCAATGATTAAAACTATCAACAATTTTAAAGATGATTTTTGATATTGAACGAATCCAATGATGAAGAATGGTAAATAAAACATAAGGATAATAGGAACACTTTGCAAAATATGGAAATGCCATGGAGAAACACCATAAAATTTAGATAATGAAGAGATTGCATTGAATTTAATGAAATTCCAAATTGGAATAGTTAATTCACCATAATACCAATAATCTATACCAATATTAATAATAAACACTGAAATACCAATGAATAAAGTATGAACCATCAGTTTCAACTTATCTTGGAAATTCAGTCTATAAATCAATCCAATTCCAAGATATAACCAGATCAATCCATTTGTAGGTCTAATTAAACAACTTATGGCACTCAAGGCCAAACTCTTGTCTAATTCATACCAATCAATAATAATAACACCATCCCAATTCCAATAACTTAATGAAACACAAGTCAATGCCAATTCCAAAGAATTTGAAAAAGTTCTCGTACTAACAAACCAATTGAAAGCACTTATAACACTTAGACCTAAAGTCCATTTGGCCAATTTTTCATTCCTAGTGAATTTATAAACAAATTGATATAAATAGTATTCACCAATCCCAGTCAAAACACCTTGGAATATTTTGGGTAAGTATAACACACCAATATCACCTAGTTGTAACAAATCAGATATGTAATAAGGCACAGTGAATAATAAAGGATGGATGAAACTTCTGAGACCGACTTGCCATTCCCATGTTAGAAATCCATATCCATATACGAAATGATGTGCTGGTTCTAATGATTGCCAGTATTCATCCGCTTGGAAAAACGTGGATATTGTTAATGAGTTGATTACTCGAAGTGTGATGAGGTACGGTAGGACAAGTCCCTTGGGTAGGTGCTCGTCTTGTGGTTTTGTGGACATGTTCGTGATTTATATGAATGTGTGTGTTTATATGAATGTGTATGTTTATATGTATGGTGTATAATTAATAGAGAGCGAAAAAGTTATATAGTGATATTTTATTTATAGAGGGTTGGAAATTGTTGGGAGAGAGATAACTACACGAGGTCAATTTATATGGTAAGGATATATCGATTAGTCTATACATAGATCCTTTGGATACTTTATACAAGATTAATTTAAAGAAAAGATGTCTTCCACAAGCGAACCGATTCCCAGACGGTTTCCAATATCAAAAACATTATATAATAATGATTTCAATAAAAGAACCAGGAATCCGATTTTAAAATGGACAAGTATTGTACCTTCTTCTCCTTTCGGCCATTTGTGCACTAAACTTCATACAGATGTAAAAATGAGAGCGCTGGTACTCCGAAAGTGTGTAAAATATGTAAAGAATCTTTTAAAAAGTTGTTTGTTCTTTGAAGAAATTGTTTCTGAAAATTTTTTTTGTACAAACTCGACACTAATAAGAAAATATTATGTAATCATTACGTAATTGTGTGTGTTAGGGCTTTTGTATGGGAATTATATAATCTATAATTTTATATAGTGATAATATGGATATATGGATAAGATATATAGTGGAGTATGGTAGTAAGTGTAGTAGTAGTATATTGTAGTCTTTATATAGTGATTTTAAAGTGATTTGAAATTGGAAATTCCAATTTGAGAAATGCTGAACCAACTCGAATTAAATATTTCGTATTTAAAATGCTGAATAAATTGGAAAGGTAAAAATTTAATTCTCAAATAATCACTAATAAATAGCACCATTAGAAACCTTAGACTTTACTGAATACAAATATATACATAATATCACTAATTAATGGCATTTAAGAGTATTTACTCTATGTAAATATGTACTATATAATGATTACATAATTAATACACAAAACAGGTAATATTCGCGGAAAGTATACCAGAAAAAAGAAAAAAAAGTGACAAATTCACCAAAATTCAAAGGAAAACAACTCAAAAGAAGCACAAATATTCACAAATAATCACTACTTAAACTACTCAATACTCACTATTCACTTATAAACTAGTAATCACTTAACATTAACACTCCACTTAACTTTCTGCAACGTGGTTTCTCTTTTTGTTCCTAATTTAAACGACAACTCAAAAGTTCATACAAGTTCAAACACATACCACAAAAGCATATACAACTGAAGACAACTGAAGACAGCAGAATGAGTTCTTATAATAACGTAACACCAGCAACTTTAGGTTCACACACGGCAACGGTCCCAAGAACAGTCCCTAAGTCCCCTTCTCTACCTGACTCCCTAACTAAATTCGTTCAAGATTGTCATGACAAAGCTGCTGCTAAGAACTTACAAAGAGATGATTTCGCTGTGATGCAACTTCAACTGAGACAGTTGATTGAAAGAGCTAATCTGCAAGGAAAGATATGGATTAACAATTGGTCACAACAAAAGCTACCCATTTTCCACCCTGGCGCTCCATTAGATTTGGCATGTAACATTTCTGATAAGATATCAAAGAAACCTGAACCAAAATTAAAAAGACAACTGGATGATAAAAAGGATGAGGATCCAATAGCATCGAAAGATAGAAAGAAAGCACGCGCCCAAAGGTTCGAGAGAGAAAATAAGTTTGTTCCATCAATATCAAGTAGGGTTGAGGATGATTATAGAGCTGATAAAAATCAACCAATTAGAGGTACTTGTCAAATATGGGAGAAAGGATATCTAAGATTGACTTCTGATCCAGATCCTTCAAAAGTTCGTCCTTTATCTACCTTAGGAAAAGCCTACGACTCAGTTTATAAAAAATATAAAGAGGGAGCACCTTATTCATACGTTTGTGATCAATTTAAATCCATGAGACAAGATTTAAGAGTTCAACTTATTGAAAATGAATTTACTGTTAAGGTCTATGAAACACATGCCCGTATCGCATTAGAAAATAAAGATCTTGGTGAATTCAATCAATGTCAAACAGTTTTAAAAAATTTATATCAATCCTCTGCAATCATGTTTTCAAACGAAACAGAATTTCTAAGTTATAAAATCTTGTATCATGTTTTCACAAGAAATTATGATGTGATAACACTTACAAAATTAAAACTTAGTGAAAAGGAAAAACAAGATCAATTAGTGATTCACTCTTTGGAAGTTCTTAAAGCACAGTTATCTAATAATTATTTCAGATTATTTTATTTATATTCAAAAGCAAAAGCTACAACTAGACATTTAATGGATTGTTTTATTAACAATGAAAGAGTTAAAGCACTTGCTATAATATGTCATTCATATAAGATTCTGAATATGGAATTTTTATTAAGTGAATTACGATTTGCAAATGAAGAGAAATGTATGGAATTTATAAATGAATTAAAACTTGATCAATTTATTGAATTAAGGGGTGAAAACATTTATTTAAATACTGCAAACGCAAGAACAACTGTTAATCAAGCTTTAGCTTTGAAGAGTAAAATTGATATCAAAGGACAGGTTTAGAAGGGGGAGGGGAAGTTCTTTGTAATGAGAATATAACTACTAACTACATTTACTTAGGTAACATTAGCTTAATTCAGCTATATATATATAAATGAAAATTTGGATAAATAGAACACATGGCAGTGATTTAAGGATCAACATCACAAGTTTTTTGATATAATTCATTGGAATGAAGGAGCCAATGCTATCAAAGAAAAACTATGTTTGTTTTCATCATCAGCCAAATCTATATAAGTTTTAAATCTTTCAAGCAATTTATCTTCATTTAAAATATCTTCAGTATCAAGATCTTGTACTTTCCCTAAATCAAATGGACCTGATCTATTTCCATCAAGTTCATAAAGATGACCATCTTTCTTGATAAAAGCTATAAAATGTAAAATAATTTCATCATCAGCACCAGGAGCATCAGTTTCACCTGAAGTTGCAGCATCTGTATAATCTCTTTCCAATTCATCAATCAATTGAGAAACTTTATTCAAATCTTTGGAATTTTCTCTGAATTTCTCAATTCTGGAATTCACTTCATAATCACTTGGTGGTAAATTTGATATAGAATTCAATAATGCATATAATCCACAAGCATTCTTCACAGTTTGTTTAAACCAAATGACATTCTCTGCTGCTGATGCTGCTGCTCCTTCACCAGCTTTGGCTGATTCTTCTTTATCTCTGAATGCTTGATAATCAGCACTGACTGGGAATAATAGGATCACAGCAGGACTAGGTCTTGGAATGAATGATAATAGTTCTTTATCAGTGAGGGAATAAACATCATGAAAGACGTATTTCTGTTCAAGTCCCAATTTATGTGCGAATGTGGTGAATATATCAGGATTGGATTCAAGTGGGATGACTGATTTTGGCATTGTTGTATTATTGGGTTGTCTGGGGTATGTTTTATGAAGGTGGCACTGAGGTGTTTTCTATGTTTTTTTATTGGATTGATTATTAGGTAATTCCGCTTTTAATGTACAATGCAATTTAGTTTGCTTTGCTATAATTTGATTTGTATGAGAAATGTAAATGATTGTAGAGATTCTGTATGTGTGATATATGGTGTAAGTACTTGGTTATATATGTGTATATGTTAACAATTAGAGAATTGTCCGGAATAACTATGTATAAAAGCTAAATGTTTAGTTTGAAGAACATACTAAACGAGTGCTTAATGTTGATTAACAAAACATGATCTTTGTTCAAGTATCTCGACTATAAAGGATCACAGATGTGAGTGCTTATGTCAAATAGATGGTACAAAGTAAAGCGACAACTCTATGGCTTATCCCTACAAGATGGCATGTTTATGTAATGAATGTTCAAGACTTCGTAATTCATGGGCTATATACAATTATATTCTTGATCTAATGGCACTTTCGTGGTATGTAAGTAAGCTCTATACTTTGATCATCTACTGTGGTCTCAAATAGGAGAGAAGATATGGAGGATAAGCTTTTAATACTTAGCGCTTGATGGCTATTTGTGTTCACAAACTAAAATGGTGTAACCGAGGAAGTGGATTACTAGTTGGACTACATACGTATACAAGGAATTTTAAGGCTACAAGAGTTTAGGAAAGGTCCAGATTTCAGGTCCCAGGGGTATTTCAACACTCTCTGTGATTGATTAAGGGGTCATTTAACACTAGTTACTTGTAGTTGCAGCAAATCTCACGTGAAATTCAAAGCTGATTAGTATATTTGAGATAGTTAGTAGGACTTAGTAATTTAGCGTATCCCAAACGGGAAAAGAAGATGATCTCTAAAACTTCTCAGTTCTCGGTGCAACATAAACAGAAACAGCAACAGAAACCGTTTAGTAGTGTGTTATATACTGTGATAGGTAGTTTGTAGGCAGCTCCATAACACATATACATTGACAGAGAAGACTCAAGACTCAAGACTCAAGACACCCACTAAATTTAGCGTGGAATGTTGAGATAATAAAGCACAGTACATGCCAATACATAACTCCACAGCACACTAAATTATAATTAGAGTTTCTCCTTTTGAGGGTGTCAACATTCCACATTCCACAGAACACAGAATTTCTCTTTATCTTTTAGTAGGTTCTTCTCTCTTTTTCTCTCTTTCTTTCTCTTTCGTTCACTTTCTTTCACTTATATCAACTATCACCAACTATAATATGGAGACATCACCAGAAATACCGCCTTCTGTTAACATCGAGAAGCTACAGCGACTCACAAACAAATGCAGTAAGAAGTCTCCTACAAACTTTCTCAACTTCTCTCAGTTTGCTTCCGAGAACTTTGGACAGCACCTCAACTTCACGGCGGGTCCAGTGCCTTCACATTCCTCAAGTGGAAGGACCAGCAAAAAGATATCTGCAAAGGCGTTGTACAATGAAGTCCAGAGGAATGCCGTGTATTTTGGCATAACCGGAGCAGAAATGAAGGCATTTTATGAGATGAAGACTCAAAAGTCTGAGAGCGGAAGAGAACCAACAGTGAATATTCAACCAAGTGTTCAAAGCACACCAAAACAAGCTACATCACATCAAGAAGTCCCACCAGACTTACGCCCCTCCAATACCATCACTGCCACACCTGCAAAAGCTTCAACAATCAAGAGAAGTGACACACCCCAATCAATAACTGATGAGGAAATAATAACAGACATACCCAAGACGAGTACTCAAAGAGTAAATAGTGATGTAAGTGGCTATCAAAGTTTCAATGGTACACCTGAAGATAAAGAACCTCTTCTCTTCACTCCAAAGAAAAGAAATGATAGTCCAATATCAATATCATCTAGAACCTCAATCACAGACTTGAGAGGTCAAGACTCAAGTCCTGGTCAAAGATTACTTAGAAGAGCATCAACTAGAAGCTTGAAAAACCTTTATAACCGATCATCAAGACTCATGAGATTGAACTCGTCTACATCATCGGCTAGTTTGCATAGAACACCATCTAAAAGAGAGTGTCATTCAGTAGAGGATACATTACTAGCAGATGAAGATTTCAAAGACTTTAGTGTTCCTAGAACAGGATCACCATATTATCCATCCTCCATATTAGATTCACCATCTTCTTCAAGATCCAGTTCAGCAAGACCATCAACAACACATCAATTGGGTGAAGGATCAGTGGGGTTGGGTGAATTTACCAAACCAATAACACCTGTGATTAGTCGTAGGTCCAGAAGTATGACTTTCAGCTCACCAACTGTCTATAATTCACCATTGGGACAGAGTAGGAGATCAGTCTCTGGTCCTTTAGATAGGGTCGATTTAACACCAATACCATTCAATCTAACCATAAATGATAAACCTGCAATCAACATAATCACCGAAGAAGAGATTCTGGATGACTACTCTCGATTCTGAGTACCTTCATTAAGCACTCTTTGCCTAGTTTCAGCTGCCTTTATTGTGTTGATGGTTATATAAACCAATTCGGGAATAATACCCCGGCTTCTATATAAGTTGCGTATAAAGATCCAACGGACTACAAATTATAAAGTGAAACAGAGAGAGAATTGTCCATGAATCACCTATCAATGGACTCAAGACTAGAACTGTGACACCATAAGACCACACAAAACTCTGATTGTTGCTATTAAATTTATATAACCTACCTTTACTTACAGATCTACGTCATTTCCGCTTAAATAATGATAAACACACTATATTTGCTATAATGTACAGAATTGCCATACAAATTGAAATTGTAGATTTATCATAAGTTTTTAACTTTGTTCCACTACCTCAATTACAAATTAGACACATTAATAACAATACAAAGATGTCACACACAGTAGAAAAACTCATCAAATTGAACTCAGGATACCACATTCCATCAGTTGGACTTGGGACTTGGAAACTCTCTAGATCTGAAGCTCCTGAATTAGTTTATCAAGCTTTAAAGAAAGGTTATAGACATATTGATACTGCTATTCTCTACGATAACGAAAGAGAAGTCAGTAAAGGAATAGCTAAATGGTTAAAAGAAGATCCTGAACATAACAAGAGAGAAGACGTGTTTTATACTTCAAAACTATGGACTTTTAACAACTACTCCCAAGCTAAGAATGAAATTGCAAAAGCATTGGATGCCGTTGAAGATCAAATCGGATACATCGATCTATTACTACTTCATTCCCCTGTTGCTGGTCCTAAAGGTAGATTAGAAGCATGGCAAGCATTACAAGAAGTCGTCGCCACTGGGAAAGTCAAATCTATAGGTGTGTCTTCATGGGGTAAGAAACATCTTGATCAATTATTCGCATGGGACGGTCTTAACATCAAACCTGCTGTTAATCAATTCGAAGTCACACCTTGGTGTGTGAGAGAAGACCTTGTGGAATATACCCAATCCAAGGGGATAGTGGTACAGGCTTATTCTCCATTAGCACAAGGTTCAAGATTGAGAGATCCTACTGTTGTTAGAATTGCTCAAGAACATGGGGTTTCACCAGCTCAGGTGCTTATCCGTTGGAGTTTACAACATGGTCTTGTTCCAATTCCAAAGACTAAGACTGTTAGTCGTTTAAGTGAGAATTTGGATGTTTATGGGTTTAGTCTATCTGAACAAGAGATTAAAGAGTTGAGTCATCCTGAAGTTTATGATCCTTTGGATTGGGATGTTATTGATCATGTCTAAATATATAATTTCTCTATAGTTTAATCAAGTAACTCCCACACACTAAAATGTATTTATTTTATGAGTAGTGACGCTGTTCTGTACCAACAGTCATATAGATGTAAACTAAATGGAATTAAGAGATAATAATAGCTACTTTGAAGTAATATTCTAACAATTCATTAAATAAAAACTATCCATACAATTAAATAACCAAACAAATAATATACAAAATCATTTGACAAAAAAACGAGCTCATTTACTCATAAAATCAAAGATACTACCCATATCCACATAACGACGACCACAATCACTCAAATATTTCTGTACAACACCTCTCCATACTTCAAAGACTTCCCTATTTTGTTCACTTAAAGCATCAACTTGTCCCTTTATCAATTTTTCTGGTTGTGCCTTATCATCTGGATGATATAATGGTTTCAACTCTTGTTTCTTGTTCTTTTCAATGTCAAATAAGGATTCGAAATATAATAATTGATTGTATAATTCTTTATCACTATAACGATATCTCATGACACCTTTACAACCAGCTGATAAACATCTTTTACCATAGACTGAAATTTGTTTAGTCACCATACCACAAGTTGAATCATCACAACTCACAATACCTTCATAATAATGAGAAATGAAACTTCTAATTCTTTGTTCGACTTGACTTGAAACTGATAATATACTTAAAACTTCTTGACATTTTTTACATTGAATACCATTGAATGTCATTTGATAATCATTAGAAGCAGTAATACCACCAAATTTGAAATCAGAACCACATTTACAATGTAAGGTCAAGTTTTTAGAGTCTTTGAATCTTTCAGAATCAGAAATGGTGGATTCTAAAGGTTGTAATAATTCAATTGAGTTACCACCATTGTTTGAATGATGATGTCTTTGACGATGTTCTAATCCTAGGGTTTTGGCTAATCTTACTAGATCAATACCTTCAATTCTTTCAAGTAATCTTTCAACTGGTGCAAAGATTTGTTTTTCCAAATAGTAAAGAGGATCTGGTTTCAAAACTGAATTTTTAACTAACAATTCATTAAGTGCTCTGGCTCTTTCAGCTGGTGTACCTTCTTCACCTTCAGTGATAACAAATGTGATAACACTACCAGCTTTGATAATCTTACCTTGTTCCTTCAATCTTAATGCAACTTGAACAGCTGGCATGTTTTTACCACCAGGATAAGCTGAAGGATCTTTTGATAGTTTGGTATTAATCTTGAATTGATCTGGTCTGATTTCATTAGCTTTTATCTTTGCAGTCATTTCTTCCAAGTAAGAATAAACTTCATTCAATGCAACTTCTGGGTCTAGATCACTTAAAACTTTTTCTAAAACGAATGTCGATATCTGTTTAGAAATTGGACAATATTCACGACGTCTCATATCTAAACCTTTAACTTCTAAAGTTGAGATTTCATCACCTGCTTTGTCAAATGAAACATTCATAGCAGCATATTTCTTTTTAGCATGTAATAATAATCTCTTGAAAACATTATCAGTATCAATTTCTAATAAACTATATCTTTCATTAACTTTCATTTTAAATTCTTCAGCAATCTTCATAGCATCTTTGAAATTATCACATCCAGAATCAATCATAACAGAATCAGTATCACCATAAACAACTCTTAGTCCTAAACTTTCTGCTAATTGTCTTGTATCCATCAAGATTTCTCTACCTTTATTGGTAACCAAAATAGCTAATGGTTTAGCATAAAATCTGGAATTAACATAACCCAAACAACCATACATAGAGTTAGCAGTAAGTTTTAAAGCTTGTTGTTTGATATCATATTGGGCTTTTTCAACAGCTGTAGATGATGGATCTTTTAATAATTTCTTAACTTCACGACGACGATTGACTAAAGTTGCCAATAATCTTGGTAAAACACCTTGTTTGACTGATTTGGATGGAACTTCAGGTAATTCATCATTATCAGCAAGGTTTCTGTCAACAGTGGTGAAACAAATATTAAATTCTTGGATAATAGAAGGATACAACGAATTGAAATCCATAACTAAAACATAGTTCTTATGTAAACCTTTTTCAGGTTCAAAAACCAAACCACCTTGATATTTGGATTTCTTGTTGTTATTGGAAACTTGTTGATCCTCACCATCACCATCTTGTTGCTGTTGCTGTTGTTGTAATTGCTGTTGTTGCTGTCTGGATTGACGTGTTTCTTTATCAGGAACAATGTATCCATTTCTAGTAAACTCATGTAACAAAATAAATTCGTTACGACCTGCTCTTGTACCACCTAAAGTATGGGACCATGCATTACCAGCCAAATTAGTTAGTTGTTTGGATAATGATAAGATTTGAGTTCTGAATGCAACTTCAGCAGTGATTAAAGCATTTGTACAATTCTCTTTCAAAACCATGAAGAAAGAGTTTGGATTCTCTTGATATTGAGGTTGTTGTAAATTGATTTCCATAGAGATATGTTTCTTCTTGCAAACAACTTCATACATTTCACTTAGATCCCATGATTGACATTTTGATGTTAGGGATTGACCCATTTCATTGGCAATATCACATAACAATCTACCAGCAAATACTTCTTTCAATAAAAAGTTTGAATTGTAATTGGATTTACCAAATTTATCTGGCCATGTTTTTCTATTACGACGACCAAATGTACTGAATGTAGGGACTTTCAAGTCATACATACGATGAAGCAAGATATCAAATGAGATGTTTTCCAATCTATGACCAATGAAAATATCTGGATCAGCAAGTTTAACTAAAGCAGCCAAACAGTTTAACAAAGTTTTTTCATTGTTGAAAATTCTAAGAGGTAATTTGTTTTTGTCTGCAATAGCTTTGACACCAGGTGGTAATGAAGCACCGATTGGTCTTGTAAGTGTGACTAAATCTGTTGGTCTTATGTTTTCGTCAATTGGTGAATCTTGTGGTAAGTTTTTATAAGTAGCCAATGTAACAGCAACAACTTCTTGTTTATTTTCCTTTTGATTCATCATTGTTTGAACAGAAATAGAACAACATGTTAATGGAGGAGCTGAGACTTGGAAATCTGCTGTGGATTTCTCAATTGGCGTGATGCAGTTTGGAGATTGAACAGCAACTTCAACTTTACAATGAGAAGAATTTTGAATTGCACTAAAATCACCTTTAGAGACTTCTAACCAACATGGACCCATGATGTTTCTTTGTAGAACAAATGATTCAAAGATGCTTGAACTTGTACCAAAGACTCTTGAAAATGTTTCACCTTCTAAATCTGGTGGTAAATTGACTCTAGCGTTTTTTGGAGGTTGATAAGGTAATAGAACCTTTAAGTATTCTGATTCTTTGGGTATACCTGGTACTTCAAATGCATATTTCTTGGTTTCAGGTTTACATTTTAGAACATCAAGTCCAAATTTATCCATAATCAATGGTGAGATTTCATCATAGATATCCATAATTTCAACCTTTTCATCTGTGTCTTCACCATCAACTTTCTTAAACTCTCTTGGTAGGAAGTATAGTTCTCTGTCGAAACCTTTGATTTGAACTAAACCAGAAACTAACTGTCTATCTTTTGTTAAAATCTTACCAAATAGTAATAATGTGTTATCAACTTCAGCGTAATCTAACCAGAACATTTTGAAAGTGTTTTCATCTGAAGAAATCATATCTTTATCAAACTTCTCACTGGATGGAAGAGCACTGGTATTGAATTTCAATGGTGAAGAGCTTAGAACACTTGGACCAGTTTCAACTTCTTCTTGTTCCCTCTTAGCAGCTGAAGAGGCATTCATGTTAACTGAACGTGATATATTCATAGTTGAAACTCTTGGTCTTTTAACAACAACAATCTCATCATCAGACTCATCGTCTTCTTCATCTTGTTCTTTCTTCACTGGTTCTGAAGCCTTGGTTGGTTCTTTAGTTGGTGTATCAACAACTGGGGTAATGGTGGTATTGTTGGTTGTTGCTGCTTTAACTGCTCTTGTTGGAGAAGAGTCCATTGATTGGAATGAAACGTCACCAGTATCAAATGAAAAGTCATCATCAAAGTCAACAATAGGTTTGGTAACCTTTTTCAAAGTTGATGGTTTATTTGATGAATAGCTAAAGAAGTCACGACCTGTATTGTTAACTTTGTTGGTAGAGTTGAATAGGGGAGTTTTGGAAACAGGAGAGTTGAAAAGGGTTGAAGTTTTCTTCTTTGGAACTTCAAAGTCAGCTAGGATATCAGTGAAGTCAGCATCCAGCTTCTTCTTAGGTGCCGCTGAGACAGACGCGCTTGGTTTGAAGAATGAGTTTATCTGTGCAACTTTCTTAACCACTTTCTTCTTCTTCTTGGATGGTTCTTCGGCTAGATCGTCTTCATCTGAATGATATTTGTGTCTTCCACTGTTATCCCATTCATCAGCACCAGTATCCACGTAACCTTCACCATTATCGTCTATCACGAAGTCATCTTTCAATAGATCTTCACGTCTCTTTTCTCTATATTTATCTTCATCAATTAAATCATAGATATCTTCAGGCTCTTCATCAGCATAGGCATCTTTACTATGACCAGCAGCCCTGGCGGCTCTCAATGCCTTTAATTTGTCGGCTTTACCCATCGCTGAAGAGACTTGATATGTTGTTGGTATCCACTAACAGGCTCTAATTGAAACAAATCAGCTAAAATTCAAATTTTACAAAGCGTGTACTTTATGTGTAAAAGTGAATGTGAGCTCAAGCGCGTTTTCGCGGAACTCAGACTGGAAATTTGAATTTTCGCGTCAGTCCTTTTGAAACAGTCACGTGATTCGACCAGAGTCATCGAGTGGATATGTATCAAGCGCTAAATTAACAGTAATTAACATCCAACACCTGCAGAGTGCAGAGGGAAGTTGAGTTAGGAGCGTCTACGTAAACAATAACTGTCAACACTAACATATATGGATATTGGCTCTACGAGTCTACTGAGAATGCTACAAAGTGAAGATTAAACGTTATGATTAAACCAAGCACACGTATAGTGCAGTATAGCATTAGATGGAATGAACTATACAATCATGATTTGGGGTGATCGTTAGATCAAGAAGGTAAATAATTAGTATAAATAGATAGGGAAGTGTCGAATGTAGACACCTCAATAGAAGCAAAAGAAGAAGTCATTAATATCACGAGCATATGATCAAGAGAAGTTGAAGTCATCAGAGCACAAAGTATTCACATAATAGTACACTTTTCATCTTGTTCACCTTGACCTGCAGTTGATGAACTAGTGATTCTATTACTCATTTTGGAAGCTCTCTTTGCAAACTTTGATGTTGAAGACGACACAGATCCGACTTTTGGAATACCCTGAGATGGACTATTAACTAAGGTTGTAGCAGATGATGCGGATGAAACACTAGAGTTTCTTCCCGCTGGTGTTAGGGCAGCTTTTTGTAACTCTAGTTGAGAAGGAACAGGTTGGACTGTTGAAGTTCTTCTGAAGACAACATCGTTGTTGATCTTATCATTTCTTAACACTGGATCAATACCGAATTGTAATATCGAGTTGGCTAAGTAGGTATATAGTCTAGCCCAACATCTTTCTAATTCCAGTGTGAATCCGACTGGACCAAATCTATCTCTGAAAGTCTTCAGTAGAGCAACACCCATTAGTTCGAAATGTGGTGGATCAATACCTAAGATTCTTGCATGTCTTTTTCCTAGGTTCATAAGGTAATCATCTAGTACTTCCAATGTTTCTAAATTAATGATTGCTGTGGATAACACACCGGCGAATGAGATGGCTTGATGCTTGATAGAAGGGAACATTTTCTCTAGATTTGAATCCATCGCTAGTAGATTAGAGTAAAATTGTATGCAGAATAAGGAGGAGGCGATTGAAGTATATGTGCTGCTTGATTTATCATTCAGACTCTTGTTCAAGTCATCTGAAATCATCACTTTCCATGTACTCGTTACAAGCTCCACTTCTTCCTTTGTGAAATTCAGTTCGATCTTGATCTCTTGTTCATTATCGTGGTATATATCTGAAGAGTGAGAGTATTGTGTAGATCCTGTTGAAGATCTGGATAGTTCATTTATGGATTCTAGATCAGGTTTCTTCTGAAGCTGCTGGAATTGCTGTGGTTGGTATAGAGAAGAGGTCTGTGACATGTTGGAATTGGACATCTCGGAAGATAGAATGCTATGAAGGTTGTGATTGAAGGGAGAATGTGATAAATTTTCAAGAAAAAACCAAATCAGAAACCTTTCCAGATCTTCGAAGAAGAAATAGATAACAGGATATGAATATATATTTATAGATCCTTCAATCGGGAACGATGTGTTTCTCTCCAGATCACAGCATGCTGTTCATCAAGATTTAACTTGGTGCAAGTAAATTTTGAGAGGTTGCATTTGCTTGCTTACTGTGATGTACCTTCCTGCCATTATCCATGGAATGATGCAGGAAATAGGACCGCCTCAGCACTCATGTATTCTAGGCAGGCTTTTTTGCCCTCTTCGGGCTCTTGCCCAGCCTATGACTGTATTGCACTCGCAGCCGGGCCCACAGCGTACCTGGGCAAAAGAAAATTAAAAACGTTGAACGGGGCCTGGAGAGTAATCTGTTGGGTTGGGGGGACCTAAAGAGAGAATGCTATCTAAAGAGAGCGAAGAAAGAACTACTGCAAAGACTGTGGGATATTGATGACAATGCAACCTGTCGATCTATCTACCCGCTCTGTTTGGTCTAATGCCCTCTATCTGAGTGCTACCAGCTACATTGTACATACCAACAAAACTACGACATTGTGCCACAAAAGAGAATTCGGTCCGCATACGTTAAACTACTCGCATTTCCAGATCAACACTTTGGAAACCCATAAACATTTTCAATGTAAAGCCAAATCTCAGATCTTTGTGTTAGTAATAGTTGTTAAAAACATTCCATAAAGATATAAAGTTATGGTCTAAATTCCAAAGGATATTTGGGAACAGACTAGTGTGCTCTTTGCATTAACTAATGAGTATGATCAACGGCTTATGGACTGTTTTTTTAGGTTCCCCGTACAATTATAGTTAATCGTATGATATTAGTATTTAGACTCCGGCCAATTGGTGGAGCTAAACGGTTATGCCGCAAATTATACTAGTAAACAGTACATGAGCTACGTCTGGAAGATACAATGGAAAATGCCTCAGGCTGAGCATTGACTGCATGGTGTGATCTCAGGTGTATGTCAATATATTCAGCTTGTTAATCGCTAATGTTATACTCTGCACTCTGTTTATAAGCTGGTAATTTAAATACGAGATTCAAAGAAAAATTTCTGCTGACGTATAGAATAAAGTGATCTATTACAAGATTATTTGACACTTTAAGACAAAATATAAGAGTAAGGCTGTACTTATGCTTGTGTGTATGTAAGTTTCATATCATGGTTTTTTGATTTATTCATGGTTTTCAGATCTCAGTATGAAGTACCAATACGCAGCTAAGCCCAATGATTTTTTAATCCGTACTCACATACAATTGTTGCCGTCACCATCGAGTTATTCAACCAAAAATAATATGAGAACATATCTGAGCCATGCTCGGGACGGGTATTCATACGTTTAAAGCAACGTACTGGTAGATAGCCGGTGTGCAGTGTATGCTATATCATAACTTGATGTATATACTGGCGACGTCATCGATTTGTATAAGCTGGAGTAGCCCATCAACTGCTCATCATATGTCATATATAGCATAAGTTGCCTTGCTTCGGATCAAGGCTGAAGTTCACTCTAATAAAGTCACATAACATTGATGTCAGACGCAGCTAATCACAGCCTTGTAATCCAGATCCCATTTCGTACTTTATACGGTAAATTCATGAGATAAAAAGTTGATCACCGGGATGCTTCCAAATCGAGAAAATATATTAATTACGTCAATGGTTTCATTCTACGCGTCGTTCTCTAACAAAAGCTGAGATCTGAGATCTTAAAGAGAACTTATACAATTAGGTCAGGACCAACATCTGCTTGATGCTGCTACTAATTGTTCTTCTATTAATTGAACTCTCATGTGTAAACTGGAAGTGGGACACCAGCTATTGATTTAAACTATAAGCACCTGTAATCGTTGTGATATACACTGCCAGTAAACATGCGACAATAAGATCTTCTTGACTAGTGCGATGCTAATCCCTGACCTTGAAGTCTGGAGTGCTCTAGTAGCAGCACTCTCATCTTCTACCAAACTCATCTTCCACTTGTATATTCGTAAATCGTGGGTATGCGTTTAAATTACACGCGTCTCAGTCGGAAATTTTCCATCAGTTGTTTTTACCCAAATAGGCAAAAGCTAATTAAATAAAAATAATTAAAATACACAAACCGCAGATCGTTATCACTAATCTTTACTTAATGCTTCATCGCAGATTCTCTTTTAATATCTGCCCTTCATCTCTGAAGTTTATGGACCAATTAGCTGGGCACGATTCGCGTCATGTCAATGCAAGCGTTTCTTCTGTGACTCTGCGCTGATGGCCGATCAACCATAAATTACGAGCATTTGAAATGCGAGATTCGTTCAGTCTAGAATCCCACAGTCCACTCTTAGATCTGTGAACGGTTGATCATATAATATTGTTCAACTCGGTACCTGATGTTGTAGAAAGCTGTATATATTGAACCTCATTTCAGATATATATTCCAAACTGACGATCACTGTAATGATGATACCTCTTCTTCAGTATGTAATAATGGATCATATGCGAATAGTTAATGTAAAGTTGATCTTGTAGAAATCCGAACGTACCCTAGGCATACCGGGATGGATCATAGACTAGCTGTTGTGGCAACATAGCCACCAAGCTTGGTTCTAGACTATTATAACTGACAGTTTCTAAGTGAGGGGCTCTACTAGCTAATAGTGGTTATATCTACGTCGTTCACGTGAAGTGTACCAGGAACCAGAAGTGTATAATTTTCCCGGTCAGCTTCTCAGCACATCCTAGTGTGTACTCGGAAGCCTGCTTGTACTGGCAAACAAAAAATTCTATAACTCTTTAAATTTATACGAATCTTACTTATAGTGAATTAATATACTATTACCAGATCTCTCTTCATCTAGGTCCTAGCTTTCAGCTCATGAAGACCCCGGATTGAAGAGTTATGAATAAATTTGTTTCAAAAATCTAGACAGTATAGATTACGTAATCTCGATATATGTATCTCAAGAATTAAAACATGCTTAAGTATGGTTTAAAGGGCTGAAATATGGCTTGGAATGCTGTTTGACCTTCCTGATATTCATAAAGCATCATTAATGCTGTAAATTAAGCTTATATTAAGATTTTTATGAAATATTTTTTTGAATTTGAGAAAAGCTGGACGAACTCAAAATTTAAAATTTGAAAGATCATTAAGTGTAAGCTATTTTCTCAAAAATTAAAATTAATTAATATAAAAAATTGAAATTATAGGTTTCTAGAAGTCACAGATGATAGAGAGTGGTCTAATTAGTGTATTAAGTTTCTCAAACTACTAGACTGTATTATTTATTTTTGTATTATTTTGGAGATTAAAGTTTCTCATATTACCGGGATCTTAACTACTTTCCCATATAATAGACAAAATCTTCGGCGACACAAATGACAGAAGTCATACTTGATCACATGCAATATACTTAATACTACCTAAGCTGCATTATATTCGGCTAGAGAGTACTACAAGCATTTTATATATTTGAATATTGCATGAATTATAACAAAACACATAATCTATATAACACAATCATGAAATGATCTCATCTTGATTGACATAAACCCAACAACTACCACATAGACAAGTTCTTTGGAATGCAAAAGGCCAATATTGATTCAAGTTTGGACCCAATGTATCCTTTGGTAATATACCAAACTCATCACTATTTCCCTCAGAGGTGACGTATTCACATCTAACACATTTCTTTAGCTTATCTTTCTTGATTATTCTAATTTTTGTGATATCGTCTATTATTTCTTGATTTAGATTGAAAGACACTGGGATTTTATCATCTGGAGATAAGAATGTTTTAGATGGTGGGTCCAACTCTTTGATTTGGAAGTTTAGCCATTTGGTATCATGGAAATATAATGCTGAGAGATCCAGATCTTGAAATATTTCTTGAAATTTGGTATATAATTGTGGGATTAATGCTTTAAAACTATCAGGCACTTGATTTCTGAATATTAAATCCTGTTCAACTTTCACTGATAAGGCAGGATCACTTATATTTTTGATGAATATGGTTTCAATTTGACTCAAGAATTTTTCGAAAAGATCTAGATCCACTATTCCAAGTAAGTATTTTAGTCTAGAGTAACTGTGATTAAGTAAATCAAACTGTAAAGCATTATTTGGATTCTTGATTTTTGAGATCTCTTCAAGCTTATTACTTAACAGACCATCAACTCTTTTAATACCATGAAGTGAGTACAGCATCAAAGATCTTGGAATTTTGGATAATAATAATCCATAAATGATTGTTTTATGTTCACGGTTAGCTGATAGTTCAATGAATTCTTGGATTGTAAAAATCAAAAATTCAATAAACCAATTAATAGCACCAATGGTGCTTAACAAACTTTCACTTCTGTAAATAGAAT
Source organism: Wickerhamomyces ulmi (assembly GCA_030569675.1). Classification (NCBI taxonomy): domain Eukaryota; kingdom Fungi; phylum Ascomycota; class Saccharomycetes; order Phaffomycetales; family Wickerhamomycetaceae; genus Wickerhamomyces; species Wickerhamomyces ulmi. Next base: position 135,878 of record JAJMLN010000005.1, read on the forward strand.
CTGCCAAATTCTCAACATTCCCCTTACGAGCAATTCTTTGTTGTTGATGGAACAAAGTTCTCATTGATAACATTATACTGAAAGAGATCAATCTCAAGTTCAGAATACCTAAAGCAATGGAACTTTGCTCATTTGTAGCAACGTATTTACCCAAAGAATACTGCAATGATAGTAATTTTTGAATAGGTGGATTCACCAAAAGCTTATCAATATGGTCTTTTGAATGTTCCAATGAGAAATTCAAACCTCTGTGACTTTCTTCCAAGATTTTCAAAACAAGTTTGCTTTTAATTGAAGGGTCTTTGATCTTTGAAAGTTCATTTTGAACAACAATAATTAGTTCATCTGCAGAGAAATTTGTAAAACATGCAGTAGCAAAAGAATATGAAATTCCACCAGCTACTTGTGTAATGGCCTCATCTGTCCACTCAAGATCATCAGGTCTATAAACGTTGTAAAATCTCAACTTGTTGTCGGTCAAAGTTAAGTATCCACATAAACAAGATGAGATGGATGTTTGCTGTACTGGTTCTTCTGGTTTTGGAAATTTGAAACCCACATCAATCAATGAAGAGACAGATGCTGGATTAGTGGCATGTTCTTTCAATGATTTTCTATGCCTTATTTGGACTTCACCTTTAGATGTAAATAAGATTATTAGGAAATCAAAGTTTTTGAAAGCGACGTTCACAATTTTTCCATCAATGATACATTGTGAGATTAGTTGTAAGTTGGCAAATCCATCAATATTCTCAGGACTGGAATCTTTTGCAAATGTGAAACCTTTAAATTCATTTGAGATTTGAAATTTTTGTAGAAGAGATTGACCAGGTCCAACACCATCACCTTCAAAATTTAACAATATATCTAGTTCAGTCTCTTGAGAGAAGTTAGGCGATATAATATCTAATGATGCAAGATTCAAACTTAAACCGTTTTCACCAATTCTTGGTATGTTTTGCTTCACCAATCTATCAAGTTTCAAGACTGGATTTAATTTTGTAGTACTTGAAGTTCCATAATCAACAACCACTTTGTAAACATTCAAGGAGTTGGTCAATGCACTGAAAGTAGCAATAATCACTGAACCATCTCTATTGTAGCCTATACTGGCATATTTCAACCAGTTGTTATGATCATTCTCCAAGAACAATGTTACCTTCTTGTATTCAATAACTGGATTCAAAGTTTGATAATAGAAGTTTAATGATCCATTTTTCCTTATGATGAAGAGCCCCGACTTACCTTGAGCCGGGTGAACTGTACCATATGACTTATATTGGTGGACAGCATAGTTGTAAGTTTGGTTGATTCTAGCAGCAGGTGAATTAGATATCACAGGTTTATCAACATTAAGCCATTTGAAAGCGACGGCGCTTGTGAAAAATTCATCTGTTTTTAAAGGTGTCTTAGTGTTGTTATTACTATAGTCAGCAATATGATCCTGATATAAGATCTCAATATCCTCATAACATGCTAATTGTGGTGGTGAAGTGGGATTTGGTTTCACTATACCAGTACCTAAGATTGTTAAATTACCAGCGGTATCTATAAGAGCCAGGTCGTTTCCAGAATTAGACCATTGTACAACAGAAAGCTCACTAAGTTTAGATGTGGGGCTTGTTTTTATCTGGTATGTCTTTTTAGGTGAGATTCTCCAGGTCGACCCCTTGATTGATTCTAGTTTTGTTATTGAAAGGTTTGTCGAAGATGATAGATCTGAATAAGCTATGAATCCATTCTTGGACCAACTGATTCCCCTTGAGATTGAGTGTTAGTAAACCGCCTTGAGTAAATACTTCAGTAGTCCCATAATACGTACGAGTTGGTGCCCATCGGTGCCTAATTGATATCTTTGGTTTTATCAAGACTTTGGACTGGGTGACCAACAACAATGTGTTTGATATGTACCACCAACAAGCCCAACTTAGAAATTATATAATCCGTTTTTCGAAGGAAAACATCCGTACACCGTGAAATGATTATGTAATATCATATACTAATTTACAAGTTGATTCAAATAGTAATATACTTGTATTATAGTCATTGAATAAGTAGATAAAGCAGGAAACACTACAAATGTTCAAAAAAGAAAACAATTATTTATAAATTCATCGAGTCGTTCTGTACAATATTCATGAAGTAACGTAAATACACATTTTTTTATGTCCATAAGCGGAGTCTAGTCATCTAAAAGACATCACCGTGAGCAAACATGGCATCGGCAACTTTAACGAAACCAGCCAAGTTAGCACCTTGAACTAATGATGGTAAAGCTTCTTTGTTAGTTTCTTTGGTGTATAGTTTAGCGAATTTGATAGATTCGTTGAATAAAGCAATCATTCTAGTGTGTAATTCTTCATCAACTCTTTCAGCGGTCCATGGAACTCTTTGGGAGTTTTGAGCCATTTCTAAAGCGGAGACTAAGACACCACCAGCGTTAGAAGCTTTACCAGGACCGTACCAGACAGCTGGGGAAGCAATAGAAGCATTAGCGGCACGAGCACCTTCGAAGACATCAATAGCTTCTTGAGTGGAACCCATATTGGAACCTTCAGCAACGAATCTGACACCAGCAGCGACTAAAGCTTTAGCTTCTTCACCAGAGATTTCGTTTTGAGTGGCAGATGGTAAAGCAACATCAACTTGACCAACGTGGATCCATGGTCTAGCACCATCAATGTATTTGACTGGGTTGGAGGAGAAAGCAGAAGCTTCACCAATGATTTCATTCAAAGATTTGAATTTTAGTTTAGCAGCACCAATGGCTTTGATTTGTTCTGGGGTAATACCAGTTTCAGAAATGATAGAACCTTTAGAGTCAGATAAGGAGACAACAATACCACCTAATTCAATAACTTTTAAGGCAGCGAATTGAGCAACGTTACCGGAACCAGAGATAGCAACTCTTTTACCTTTGAAATCTTCTTTACCTTGGGTAGCGTATTTAATTTGTTGTTCAGTGTAGTAAACTAAACCGTAACCAGTGGCTTCAGTTCTGATTAAAGAACCACCCCAGGTTAAACCTTTACCGGTTAAGACACCTTCGAAGCTGTTTTTGTAGGCTTTGTAGGCACCGAATAAGTAACCGATTTCTCTACCACCGACATTGATATCACCAGCTGGGACATCGGTATCTTGACCAATGTGTCTGGATAATTCTCTCATGAAAGCGTAACAGAATCTTCTGATTTCATTGTCGGAACGACCCTTTGGGTTGAAGTCAGAACCACCTTTACCACCACCGATGTTTAAACCAGTTAAAGCGTTCTTGAAAATTTGTTCAAAACCCAAGAATTTCAAGATGGATAAGTTGACGGTTGGGTGGAAACGTAGACCACCTTTGTATGGACCTAGAGCAGAGTTGAATTGAACTCTGTAACCTCTGTTGACTTCTAATTCGTTTTTGTCATTTTCCCAGGTAACTCTGAATTGGATGATTCTTTCTGGGATACCAATAACCTTAAGAACTTTTTCGTATTTTGGTTCTTTCTCGAATAGAGAAGAGTCTTTCAAAGTAGAGATGACTTCGTTGTAAGCTTGTTCGAATTCTGGTTCTGATGGTTGGACCATTGTGTATGATGTATCTATTGTGGTTTGAGATGAGTTCAAGTGAAACCCAAAGATGATAAAAATTGGCTGATTTTACATCCTTTATAACGTTTGCAGAGTTGACATCGGTTTTAATTCAGACTCATGCAACTGATTTTCGATTCTGTGTTGTGATTGGCCAGAGATTATGATTAGGAGTGGGCCAACCAGAAATAGCTACTTGGAAATCAAAAAAGAATCGAAAAATGGCCGAAATCCTAAAAAAAAGAAAAGTGCGGTATCCTGGGTCTGAGAAAACCGAGATCTATTGGTCTTCTGATAGAGCACTAGTTTACTCGTTTTGTCGGAACTGCATACTGGGGTGAATCCGTTATCGGTGAGCGAGACAATCATAGGCTGACCTTGTGGTTATCAGCCGACAGCTACCAAGTACCATGTGTGGAGTCACGGTATGATGAATGATCAATGATCAATGATATTGAATGTTGATTGTTGAATGTTGTCCTCTATAATTAAGCTAAACTCAATATGCAACCAGCAGAAGAAAAAAAAAAATTAGCCGGAGTTACGTAATAAAGCTTCTCCTGTTCAGGACTGAAACACTTATATTCATCAAACAAGATCATCATCGCTAAGATCAAAAGGAATAACAACTCTGGAAGTCATTGTATAGAGAGTCCATTGGAGCTGTATAGTACGTCTTGAACAATTTGAATGGTGAACTAACTACGTTTTTCAGCTTCATTTTGAACCAAGTATGACGTGTATGTTCTCACATGTAGTTGATGGATTTAGTGCTAACTGCTAAGTATCCAATCACGTGTACCGCGTATGGTTTCTTACTATAACGTCGATGAGGATTGATCGTAGCATAATTACACTTTACAGGTCAATGGTTGAACATAATGGAACTGAGCCTGTCAATTGTAACCAGGATCAGATATCATTGAGCTTTATATCAATATAATTACCTCTTGAGGTTAGAGTATCCGAATCCAGAAGGACAAGCCCCTAGGAATTTTTCAGTCTTGCAGCTTTGTTGAAAAAGCTAGACTAGACTTCCTGACAACGCTAAAGATATAAAATGGACGTACTATTTCAGCATGAAAAGAAGCTGTGATTAATGTTCATCATATTGTACACCACCATATTGTTGATTGATAGCACTGGTTTCAGCTGGCTTGAAGAGGTACCAGTTTCGTGAATACGACTAATTCAGGTCTTAGTCTCTTGTCGACCAATTAGACTGAAGGCAAAGCAGTCAATTTCAATTCAACAGCAAAACGTCGAAATATTATAGCGGAAGTACCATCATGTACCTGACTCTGACTTCCACGTATGTGCTAAGTTATTGGTACTAAAGAGCAGACACTTTTTTTCAATAAGCGAAATGTTTTTCAGCGATATGCATAAAATCGGATTTATTTTACAAAGCCGTATCGTACGTTACAAAGCCGTATTGTAGACATGCTGCAGTATGCAAAAAAAAGAAAAAAAAATATATATCAGATTCACATTTCACTGCAATACGATCAAATGCTTGCCAGTAATATAGACTTAGTCATCACTGATTCAGTTATAACAGTAATCATTATAACACTTATCACAGAAAGCAGGACGTGTGATATCATTGATCAAGCTTAAGTTTCTTTCCTTCCTATCAAACTCTCTTTTGATCAATATACATCCGATACATTTCTGATAGTCTTCATCAATGGTAGAGTTACCATAAGTTGCGATACTATAACCATTTTCTAACATTCCTGAAATTTCATCATAGTCATAAGTAAGTTTGAAGGTGGAAGTATTAGAACTATAAGAGTATTTCATATTGGCAAAATATCCAATGATAGGAGGTAAAAACTCATTAACAGTTGCGTTTGTTGTATCGTTTCTTCTACCATAATCTTCTAGGAAACACCCAAAGAATGTAGGCTTCTTGTGTAACTCTTTTTCAATGAACTCTTCTGAATCAGGGATTTTGGGAAACCTATTCACATGATACGGTGTGTTGTCGATACTTATTCTAACACCTTCATGAGAGGAATGATTAAACCTTAGTGCAGTGTTCTGTAGAATTGTTCCATTAGGCCATCCATTAGCATCAGCAGTAGAATCTAATGCAAAGATAACATCAATACCACGATCTTTTTGTAAAAACGGCACAAAGGGGATATTTTGACCATCTTCTCCTCCATCAACCATATACAATTGTTTAGAATTGTAAATCTCACCTGATGGATCACCATATCTGAAAAAAGGATTAGGTGTATATAATGCATAATCTGGATGTTTCTTCGAATTATTAGCATCTTGTAATGATGTTAGACCAAATGTATTTAAAACTGTTTTGATAGCTCTGTAATTGTTTTTGGAAGAAGTTGATGCTAGTTGCCATACATATATGAACACATTATTGAATAAAGAAGATGAAGTGCCTGTTATAAACCCAGCATTATCAAAGTTTGTAAAGCATATAGAATGCCCTGATAAATGGAATGAGGGTCTCCCATTAAAGAAAAGAGAACCAAGATATTTCAAATTGACAAATAATTTCATATCCCATGATCCAAACTCAAAAGGTGTAAACTCGAAGATATTTGAATTTAAGCTTGTTTTCACCACTCCTGGCTCCCTTAAATCAGATAATACTATTGGAAAAGGCATCATGAAAGATTCAAATGATCTGTATTTGATGATGTCTGAGAAAGTGACATTAGGAGATCTGAAGTTTTTAGGAAAGACTCTTCTAGATAGCGCACGACCCCAATAATCAGTAAAAGAAACGGGGAAACCTTGAGATTTCTTTGCACGAACTTCAACATGTAAGTTCTTATAGAAGTTGAAGATCTTTTTCATGGACTTCAATGAGAGGTCTGACGATATTGCAATATGTGGTAATAAGTTTTGTGTAGAGATTCTTGGATCATCCTTTTTCTTGAATAGATCTTTAAAGAAGGCTTTAAAGTTCTCAAACCAATAATCTTCCTTCTTTTCAGTAGTTTCTCTCTTAACAAATTCACTTTGTTGTGGGTTATCCTGCATAAACTTATCGAATCCTTCCCAGAAAGTATCAAAACCATCTGCACTATGTTGACTTCTTTTTTCTAACGAGTTTAAAGTATCATAAAACTGTGGATCTTCATCTTTAAAATCTGCAGGCAAGACTTGAACATCATTCCTAGAAACTTCAAGATTTTGTAAATTAGGTACACCTTCTAATAGCGGCTGGAAGATATCCCATTCATGCCTCAATTTGACAATGGGCCTCATGTCATTCAATACACAACTCATCAAGATCCAGGACCCGCCAGAGATACCAGCTATGTGACTAGTTGCTTGAAGTAAGCCACCCAAGTGTCCAGACATAGTTGAGTTGAACGTTCTATCATCTAATGCAGACAAGAACCCAGCACCATTCAAGAATGAGCGATAACCACCACCACTGATCGCAATACCCAATCCTATTGGCTTTTTCATGGATAAGAAAAAGCTGGTGACATTAAGCCCTGGGATCTGGGATCTCTGCAAGAAGTACCTCAATGACTGTTGGGTAAGATGATGGCGCTGTTCAATGTAAAACTGTTCTTTCTTATTTATCGACTTTCACAGGTTAGTAGACTAATCAGCAAGAATAGCGTGATAAGATTCGGGTTATTAAGATACTGAATCCTGGCGCAAAAGCGGGAAACTTGGACAGTGAACAGCGGTTGGAGCATAAGTCGCAAGTACTATAGTAAGCCAGCTAATTGCCCAATAATAAGCCACTTTCATGATGAATTGTGGTTCTAATGGTGTCTTTTGTGTGGAGAAGATGAACATAGTTGATCTCTTCTTTTTTTTTTTTTTTTTTTTTTTTCTTAGGTTTTTTGGTTTTTTGGTTTTGACATGAAAATTTTTAGAACAGAGTATACAATCAACACTTGGAAAGAAACAACAAAAAGCCAAACAAAGAAACAATGGTGTTGTCAGCTACTGAACGCTCTTATCTATACGAGTCCTTGAAACAGGCACCACCAATTAGACCAGATGGAAGAGGGACCTCACAGTTCAGTCCGATGGAGTCACAGGTTGACTTGGTCGATACCAGTAATGGAAGTGCACAAATCACATTAGCAGATGGAAGTCAGTGTCTTGTGAGTGTCAAGTCTAAAGTTATCGAGACATCGAAGAACCCAGACCTTGTCGAAGTCTCAGTTGACATCGATGGATATAAAGAAGATCAAACTCTAGTGCTGACTATCAAATCACTTTTAACAGACTTATACAAACAGAATATAGATCCTAAATCATTAAAACTTACAGAAAGATTCAGTTTCAAAATCTACCTAGACGTCCTAGTTATTGCAAACTTTTCATATCCACTAACGCTGATCTCATTCACTTCGTTCTTAGCATTAAACCACACATATCTACCTAAATTGACATCCTCTGTTGATGATAAAGAGATCGAAGAACAACCACAATTTCATGATTACGAACTAGTGAAACTTCAAATTCAAGTACCAATAATCTTCACACTAGCGACTATCGAAGATAATGTGTTGATTGATCCAACTTCAGAAGAAATCACAGTGTGTGACAACTCACTGATAGTCAGTTGGTTCCAAGACAAGCCAATCTCTCCAATCACAAATGTCAAACTAAATGACCAATCAAACTTGAAAAGTATCAGACCAGAACTTATAATGAAGAGTGTTGAATTGGTGAAGAAAGTGGGCTCAGAAGTCGTAAAGTCTTTGAGTTCTATATAGTATAGATAATAGACCTACAAAATCAAGATTAATATAGATGCCATGCGTATTCATTCGTAACCATATTCATTAAGTCATAACATATTCAGCTCAGCTTGAGTAGACAAACTTTGTATACTCGATTCCTCTGTAAGTTTGTTCGTCTTCGACGGCGCTTATTCTACTTGCTTGGTTATTAGCGACAATCTCGTTCTCGTGTACGATATTGGAGAACAAGGAAGTGTCTTCTTTAGAAACATCGAAATAGTCTTCGTCTTCTTCTTCATCACTGTCGTTGAGAGTGGAGTCAACGTCATTCTTTGGTTCTTCCCCAATAAGTTTCTTTAGCTTATTGTTTGTTCTGATCAATTTGGATATCGATTTCACAAGCTCTGCCTTGATTGTTGCTAGCTGTTCGTCCGAAGCATCACGTAACACGATCTTGAACTCCTCGATTTGCACAGGTCTTTTGATAGTGGACATTGTTTTTATTCTCTCTTGTTAATTGACCCTTTTAACCACTTTACTTAGAGATCTAGAACAAACAAACAATGAGTGACTTTTGAAGCGCTTGCTATCTAAACTAATTTCGCGAATAGAACACTTTCGCGTATTTTGTTAACCCAACTGAAAACGTCAACATTAACAAAGAGCACAAGTTTTAACCACAACAACAAACTCAAGTGTTCGGCGGCTAGTCACTGGAACTGGAACATGTCTATAAGCGCATCACTGCTAGAGAACCCTGCTGCTATCAACGAGCGTATCCAAGAGCTCGAGAAACAGAGAACCTCACTGCACAATGAATCTGAAAATGGAACACACACAGCTACTAGTGAAGCTGATCTAGCTAAGGCCAATGAGCTATCAAACAACCTTCATCTCGCTATCAGAAACAATGATCTAGCTACACTCGATGCTCTGATTACTAGCTTTGGGGAAATACCGTCATTGAAGAGGGCTCGTGATCTTGTTAAGTTCAAAGCAACATTAGAGAAAGAAAGGTTTTATCAAATTGAATATACTGAAATTCAGCAACAGCTAAACAATAACATTTTGGAGTTTGATTTTGAAAAGCTATATGCAATCAAACAACAAATCGATGGGTTGGACTCAGATGTATTCCGTGACAAGGCAAGAGCCCAATTGATTAATATTATTCAATCTTTCAAGCCAGACTTAACTGAAACATTCAAGGAATCCATCAATGAATCGAAATGGCTACAGACTGGTGTCATCACAGAGGACATCAAACGCAACTTCACAAATTTGATCAATCTACAATCTTTAGCTCTGGAAGATGAAACTCCTTTATGGGCATTTGAAATACTATCATCAAACTTCAAAATTAGTTTCGATTATCATTTTAACACACATCAAGAAACTAATAGAATCGATAAACCTGAACTGTTCTTCACATATCATTTGAACTACCTTGACCAGCATCTATCTAAAATAAACAAAGTGTGGTCATTACACCATACAAACCTTTCACATCTGTTTGCCCACACCGAGTACATAAAAGCCTCTTTAAGCCCAATAATAGATAAATTTGAGAAAATCCTTAAGGTCATCAGAGACAATACAGAAGATTCATCTTCTACTGATATTTTGATCCACTTAATTAATGAAACTTTACAATATGATGAAAAATTGATAAAGAGTTTTTACTACGATCCTTTGAATGACGGAAAGTGGGCAGGTCTATTCCAAAGATTTGAATACAATGACCTTGAAAAATGGTTGATTAGAGAAATCCAAATAAATCAAAACACTTTTGAAAACATTGTTAATTCTCAAAACTGCTTCCATATTGATTACACATCAGTCAATCAAAGTGATCTGAAACCAACCATATCTGCTATTAAACTCAAGATTTTATTTGAAAATATCACAAAGACATTCTCCAAGATTTTCAGACCATATTATAGTTCACTATCACAAGTGAGTAAATTCAAATTGAAGTTCTTCTCCAAAGTTTACCTAAACATACTTAATCTATACCTGGCAAGACTAGTTGATGGATACGATGCTTTCAATGAACTATTCAAGTCTAGAAAGTCAGCTTACAAAACAGCTGGAATTGATATTTCAGGAACTAATGGTCTTGAAAGGATATTCCGTATCTATGGATCTATCAAATTCATTTCAAACTCATTGAGATTATGGAATCAAGAACCTGTTTTTATTGAGTTGAATCAATTATTCAATCAATTCTCAGGATCATTACAAACCACTTCATTATTCACGTCAATCCTAAAAGAATATAAATCATTAGAGATTAAAACTTGGTCATTACTAGAGAGTTTTATAACTAAAGCCATCCAATCTTTATCCAAAAACTATACATCCATCAACAATTGGGGATCAGAACTATCCAATACTGATTTGAGTGTCTCCAATGAAATCTTACCAATAATTGATGTCCTTAATGAATATAACCTATTCATCAATAAGATCATACCACCACGTCAATCCAAAATCCTTCAAAATCATATATCTTTGGAAATCAGTGACTTATTCTTCAACTCAATCATTAAATCCAATCATTTCAACCCTGCAAGAGTTAATCAACTTTCATTAGATGTCCATACAATTTGGGAAAAAGCTTCTCTCAGTACAGGATTCCCATTATATTTCAAACTTATTGAAGCGTTAAAAGTTTTGAGCTTGACGGAATCTCAAGCTTCTCAATTCACAAACTTTACATTAAGTCAATATGCTAAAAACGGTGAATATAGTGATATTAGAGAGTTTCTCTCATTACAATTCCTAGGAGACAATGATATCTTGGATATCCTACTTAGAGTTCGTTAATTTTGTTTGATAAATAGAATTAGCAAATATATCTAGTTTCATAATAAATAAAGGTGTAATTCACACAGACTCTATTTTTCTTCTAGTAGCGTGTATATCGATGCAATTATTTCTCATTGTGATATTAATAGTTAGTCAATAAAGCCCTTGTGCTAAGCTTTGGATATCTTCCACACTTTCAGTCGTTTCCTGTTGTTGTATATTATTCTGCATCATATTCCACGTCTTGAAATTATCAAAGATCTCATTAAAATTAGAGATCAATCCAGTTGGTCCAACATCAAATAAACTCTCCTCAATCTTTGTGTTCACCCAATGACTATCCTTAGATCCAAGATCGATCTCTTCAGGTTCACTTAGAAGTACTTTCAATTCTTTTGATGGCTCATCCTCAACAGAGGTGGAAACATCCCGATCTTCATTAGTATCAACTTCTGCGAAATGATTCTCAATCAAATGATCAATGACACCCCATCCGTATGCATTAGCAAATTTTCGTCTCACAATTATATTGTTATGTGCATCAGGTTCTAACTTTACTAATACTTTCCTCCATGACATTTCTTTATGCCATAATCTTGCAATCTCATCTTCCAAATCATGGAACCCAACCATTGGGTCCAATGAATCCATGAATGTGGTTTTACGTTTAGTAGGTTTAGGTGGTAAATCAGCTTCTGTGTAGATTCTATCGTGTAAAATAACATTTTCTCTTGTATGTGGATCAGTGATATATTTTGTTGGCGGTAATGGAGGAATCAACACCGAAGTAGCTGATTCTATCATTGATGTTTTAGGAAAACTACTTCCTTCTTTATCTGTACCTGCCATTGGTGCCCAAAGACTCATAGCCTTTTGAATAGGATTAAAAGATTCTGATTTAATCTGAGGTTGATCATTCTGGACATTTGCCACTTCTTTCAAACCTTTCCAATCCAAAAACAATAATGAAGATGTATAAAGTGGAACAATCCCATCATTGAATGCGTTTGCATATAATGTTCTATTACTGAACCTTTTGAGGATTTTATGTGCAGGCCCAGTAGGCAGTAATTTTAATAAAGGTTGCTTAGTATCTGTGTTGCTTTGTAGTCCTAAATCCTGACCCGTTTTACCAACGATACCAAACATCAATGCAGCTTTCACGTATGCAGGATTATCAGTAACAATTCCCAAGAAAGGAGTAGCTAATGTGATAAAGTTACGTGGGGTGACTTTCTGAAAGAACCAAGGGAAGTTGATTTCAATATAAGCAATTGCAAAAGTTTGGACTAATCCACCTAACGAGTGTCCAATGAATGAAATATCACTAATTCCTTCGTTGTATAGTTCATCTATAATGTATTTAGCAAGTCGTACCCCTAAGAACTGTACCCCCTTTTCGGTCTTACACACATTATCATGATATCCTCGAACTATCAATGATTGACCAGATTTGGCGGCAATGGCATCTAACTGTTCTTTCAAATAAAACATATCAGCACCAGTATTACTGTGTAAGCCATGTGTTACTATCACCAAATGTGTCTTCTTTTCTGGTATTTGTTGTGGCAAGTTCCATAGATCTAATGTATCTTTTCTATTAACGACCAATTGTTGATCAAAGCTTCCCAATTTTTGAGATTTGGAATCCAATGACTCTTTTGAAGGTCCTATAAGCACTTCAAATGTGACATCTGTTGTTGAACTAAAGATGATTTGACTCACAATATCCAATACCCATACGTATTTTGGCTGGATTGTATGCATTGATAACTCGGTGGTGAAACTTTGCGCAGGACTCAAATTAGGTTCAAATTTAGGCTGGTCTGCTGTTATGAAGGTAGCATCGTTATGATGATATCCTTCTTTCCGTACGTCCACATAAAGTATATAAGGACCTCGTAGAACAGCTGCTCTGAGTGTGATGTTTTCTGTGTTTCTAACTTTCAACCATAGCGATGAGATGGCTCTATCTGATGTTATTTGAGATTCTGTTGGTTCAAAAGAAATAACGAATCTTTCAAGTTGACCAACTTTAACTTGACCTTTTGCACGATACAGAAGCTCATTACTTGACATTTCAACCAAAGTTAAAGCTAATACTTTAGCCAATGAACAACTTTAACGTTCTTTATAAACGAAACATTGTGTTTTCGTAATGTATAAACATAAGCAAACTGTCAAACGACAAACCAAATGAGGGTTCGAAGCCCCCGCGAAAATACCCAAAATGCCTAATTATTGCTTACAAAGTCATCAATCATACTTATAAATATGAATAAATATAGAAGTCATGCTCACACACACACTATACAGCAACTATACACACACACCAGAACCTGTCTGATAGCTTTGTTTAGAAGTACTCTTTGAAGAACTTATGAGTCAATTCAACACCAACAAAAGTTGCTGCGTTTGCTGGGAAGGATCTCAACAAAGCAGGACCTAGACCAGGGAAGAACCCTTTGATACCACCTTTTTGGTATATGGATGAGATTGCTTCTTTAGCAGAGATCTTACCATCAATGCTGTTTGTCAATCTTGTCTTGATGGTATCAACAGGGAAAACAACTAGCCACATGGACATACCAGCCAAACCACCAGCAGTTGAAACTGATAATAATGATAATTCACCATTCTTTGCTCCTGTTAATTTGGTCAATTCTTTCTTAGCAACTTCATATGTAGCGAAATATAAAGCAGAACCAGGACCATCACGTGCAAGTGTAGCAACAGAACCTCTGAATAAGGAAGGTAACCCACCAGTTTTTAAGATTCTTTTAACAGCATTGAACATAGATTTGTTCGCACTAGCTTCTTGTGTTTGTAAAACAATTTTAATTCTTTCAAATGGAGCAGCAACTAAAGTTGTTGGAATAGCACTTAAGAAACCAGCAGTACTGATTTGTCCAATGGAAAATTGACTAGCTGATTGGCCGTTGTAATATGAAGAAACAATGTTTTTACCAACATCATAACCCCAGAAACTAACTGCAAACATAGGTGTGACCCCAAGTAGTGGAGGTACAACACCTCTATAGAATCCCAGAGGACCGTTTGCTTTTAAGATAGACTTGACGGCACTCCCCATGCTTGTGTATTGACCACTCTGTAGACGAACTTTGACTAGATCGAAAGGATGGCCGGTGATAACAGCTGCGATACCACCTACCCCACCGGCAACGACTGATTTAACATTTTCAACTAAAAGAGAGTCTACTTCTTCGCTCATTGTAATAATTCTATATGATCTGTAAACGTGTTAACAAAAGGGAAGGAAAAAAGGATATGAAAGTTTTTTTTTGTATCAATTGAAACAAATCAAGACATTTTAAGCGCTATTAGTTCGAAAACTGAATAACTGGGGTTACATCTTTATATAACTGTGAGATTTTCTATTTTGTGATCTTTTTTTTTTTTTTTTTTTTTTTTTCTTTTTTCTTTGTGGGCCCCAGTCACTCATTCTCACCCGCTAGAAAGGGCAGAACTCTAGGCAGTGAGGGTCCCCCTGGCCCACTGCTGAATGGTGACTCTCTGGGCTTATTCCAGTGAGGCTACAAGGGTTTCGGTACACTCACTACCACCAACTGACACTTTTCCCTTTCCCCAGAATTTTACCGAGGCCCTAATGTAAGGCTGATTAGCTAACAGTGGGACAAGTTTGACTCAACCGCAGGATAAAAGGGAAACCGGTGCGTTAGATCTTCATTCAAGGTGTTCACTTCCTGGCTCATGAGGATCGAGACGTGGGGTTCTGGGTGATCACTAGTTCTTGATTGGATACTTCAATTGTAATTGTGCTTGTGTTTAGACTTTTTTAGTGGTATATATTCGGTAACAAATTGGTGATAGTACTAATAATAAGCAGTGCTGTATATACAACTAAATTAGTAGTAGAAACTGTATAATAAACGTCTCGAAATTATACTGTTGCTAGAACCACATCAAAACTGGAAAGAATGACATCATACATGGCCAAGCTAGTTTTAATTCAATTTTGATCACGTCGATACAGCTATATATCATTCACACTTCTACAAAGTTCAACTCTATAGCTTTATAGACTCTACAACAAGCTGCTTCCATTTTTCATATGTGATTATATTTTACTAGAACTCTGTATTTATACCCTCAGAGCTAGTAGCCAAATTATTATATACCTTAACCGATTATTCCAGCAAGTGCCCCTGCACAAGCTAAACCCATGAATATATGATGATAAATAAGTATGAATGTAAGTAGTGTGTTGAGAGTGAAACTTCAAATATGTTTTAATATCTGACAATATAAGAATGTCCTAGTTGAGTCTCAATGCTATCAATCAAGTTAGATTTCTCGACTGTGATGGATTCAATATCCATAGAATAACTCCAAACATCTTCAAATTGATAACCTTCTTCTTGATCTTCTAGTGATGTTTTTGAATTGTTCATTTGGAAATCTAAACCTTTTGATGATTTCTTTATTTGCGAGTTGAGTTGATCAGTGGTTAACCGTATTGACATCTCTTTGATGATTTTATCATTATGGAGTAAACCAACATAAACTTTGATGCTTGATTGTTCTTCATTGACACTAAGGTCTAGATGTCCATTGGGTATCTGGTCAGATTGATAAGACTTTGGTTTATTCACTAGTTCAAGTAGATCTTCAGTCTTGACTAGTTCAGATAATGCAAACTTGATTGATTGAGAATCAGATGTTGATGTGTTTAATGAAGTTGTTGGATTCAACTTGTAGTATAATTTTTTGTTTTGAGGTTTTGAGTTGACACAAAATAGACTAACTGATAACGAACCATCTGCTAAGTAATGCTGAAGTTTCTGGTTGTTGATGTATTGAGTCAAGTTGTTCCATTCTTCATTGATATTTGTTAAAGAAGCTGAATCACTATGTGATAGCACTGAAAGTTTCACCTCAGTAGGTAACTCGGAGAACAACATATTATCTTTTTAGATCGATTTATGTATTTGACGATTGATTAAAATATTAGCGTGATGCAGTATTACAGATGAATAATTAAAGCACTTCGTTTAGAGGGGTGAACGAATCGAAAACGAGAGTAAATGAAGTGATGAGATAGTTAAATACACAACTATCAGCACCTGATTTCAAATAAGAGAAATATTTGCTTATTTAAACCTCTGGTGCTGGCCCATTATGACTCTAATAAAGCAGGCAATTTTATCGCTATACAAAACGGTAGATGCCGGGTGCATCGAAAATTGCAAAGAAAAAAAAAGCGCCGGAAAAAGAAAAGAGTCCCGAGACTCGGGCTAATCTTATTGTTAGGAGGTGAAAAATTCAACCAGTGGGAAAAAGGTTCAGATCAGGATTCAGGTGTCAGCTAAGAACAACATACAGAAAGGATAAGCGAGACGAACACCTTTGCAAGAAGTAACAGGTTTCTGTTTATAATTCTAGGTGTAGTTCGAGACACTTGTAGACATATAAATAACGAAGTTAGGAGTTGTGGGAGACGCCGGGCGATATGAATCATTAGATGTACCTTACCACCGAGAGTGATGACCCACCTGGCGATTACAGCACTCCTATCAAAATAATTCAAGCCCTGGCTGGCGAGTAGCGATTGTGCGATTAGAGTTGGTCTCGGAAAAACTCGTTTGTGACACCCACTCTGGCACTCTGTGCTTATTGTTATGGGCCAGTGGGCAAGTGGGTTGGCAACTTCGATTCGCCCGTCGCAGTTAAGCCAAATCAGGAAGTCCATGAGTCAGTCATGTGCTTTTATGTGTCACGGGTCTGTTGATCTAACGTTTTCTGTGACACACTTATTAACTTTAGCTGAGTGTATTCATAATAGACTTATAGCACTGTATGGGTTAGACGGAGCTTTTATTCGTACTTTAGTGGCTGCTTTATTTGTACGTAGCACAAGGGCCAGAGAGCGAAGCTATATTATTATCAGCTAATTATAGGCGCAAGTGGCAAGAACGGTGTTTGTGTCATGTTATGTATGATGGATCATTTCGCGAATTTTTATCAGCTGGTGACTTCGACCGAGCTCAGCTCAGTTCAGCTCAGCGGGCATGAGAGCACTTGACCTGTCTGATGTCCTAAATCGCAACAGCTAGTACCAGTGTAACTAAACAAGTTATTATCTTTAGCTAACGGCTCTAAACTAAAGAGGATCTTGGCATACAACTCTATTCTACAAAAAGCAAGTGTTTTTCCATATAGCAATATTCTGCAGTTTTCATCATATTGACGTGTGGCCTCAAAAGCAAGTAATAGATAGACAGACAGGCATCATACCTAGAATATTCAATCAACACTAGTACGCTTATTTTTTGACTTTCTTGTCAGCACCATAAGATCTGGTGGCGTATTCACCTTCGAATAAGATGATATCTTCTGGACGGTAGTCGTTCTTTCCAGTGAAGTATGAAGTTAAAATGTTCTTAACACCTTGAGCGTAACGAGCTTGAGCATCCAAGTTAGAACCTGAAACATGAGGAGTCATGGCATTACCACCACCATACTTGTTGGTGAATGATCTCCATGGATGATCTTGTGGAGCTGGTTGTGGATACCAAACATCACCACCGTAACCTCTTAATTGTCCTGATTCGACAGCTGCAGCAACATCTTCAGCAACAACGATAGCACCTCTTGCAGTGTTGACTAACAAAGAACCTGGTTTGAACTTTGCAAGTAATTCTTTGTTAACCAATCCTTTTGTACCAGCATGTAATGGTGCATTGATTGTAACAATATCAGATTTAGCTACCAATTCTTCAATTGTATCAACTCTCTTTGCACCAACTTTTGCTTCTTGTTCTTTAGATAATGGTTGATAATCGTAGTACAATAATTCTGATGGTTTGAATGGAGCTAGTCTTTCCAAAACTTTGTAACCGATACGACCAGCGCCAATGGTTGCAACAACTTTACCTTCCAAATCATAAGCATCTCTTGAGATCTTTGCAATATCCCAACCTTTTTCATTAACGGCATTTTCATGAGCTGGAATGAAGTTTTTAACTAAAGCAAGAATGGTTAACAAGACATGTTCTGCAACTGAAGTGGTGTTTGATCCAGTAACTTCCAAAACGGAGATCTTTCTACCAGACTTGTTGATATAGTCCAAATCGATATGATCAGAACCAACACCAGCAGTAACTAACAATTTCAAGTTCTTTGCACTTTCAATACGTTCTTTGGAGATATAAGCTGGATTGAAAGGAGTAGTGATGATAACTTCAGCATCCTTGATATGTTCATCAATTGTGCTCTCTTTGTCAGCAGTTGCAAACAATGTACGACCATTGCTTTCAATAAAAGATTTCAAACCAAGTGAATTCTCTGCAGAACCGAGAAGTTGTGGAGTGTTGTATTGACCTCCTTTGAATAAAACGGCTAAAACTTTTGACATGTTGTTGTTGATATATTAATAATTGATTAATTGATTGATAACTAGTGAGTTCAAACACATTTGGAAGAGAATTGACTGGTGATTGAGGGGTGTTTAAATACTAGTTCATACACAAGTCACACAAGGGTTGGGTTATTACTTAAGCTAGGTGTTGATCTCCCCTATGAGGTTTATAAAATAGCTCGATCCGTGGAACAATAAGGTTACAGGACAGGCTGCATTCTCCTGAGATGACATAATCTCAAGCCCCCAAGCCCCAAGAGCAATATTGAAATTGAGTGTGTAATTTAGCTGCTGGTAATTAGTTGTGATGGACTGGGTGTTTCCACCAAAATGGTAAAAATTGTGTCAAAAGTAGGTGTCATGAATTTTCAAACGGGGTAAATTGGGGTTTTTTTCTTAGTAAAGGCAGAACAACTCTAACAACTAGAATACAATTATCGCGGGCACCGGATCTTTAAAGGCATGCAGTTAACAAAGGAATGTGTAGTGACTGACTGACTGACTGTATTGACTATAGACTACAAAAGGTGTACCTGATCTCCAGTGGGGCTAGTTGAACGGTTATAATAGAAGAAGAGCTGGATGTTGTCCCGTTCCGAAAGCAAGAGTGTATCTTCCGAATAGAACGTACTGTGTGATTGAACATTAATCATAATAGACCTGTCATATAATGCTGGTGCTGTTACTCAACATGTCTTTTCTCAGCGATATAGCCGTCTCAATTGAGCTGCAAATCTCCTAAAAGTTGTATAGCTGTAAGTTTGCTAACCAAATGACCAGCTGGTCAATTAAAGGGAACGGAAGAAATGACGTTCTACATTCTCATTGGGTAGCATATAGCCTTTATTTACTGGTTAAGGTACAAACAACCCCTCGCTGAAATATATCTTGGATTAACAAAACAGATTTGAATCATTCTGGTCTCTTGTAGACATGACTAGCTGATGCTTGATCAGATGGGAACACTAATAATTCAGCAATAACAGTGTTTTGCTTTCTAGAAGTAGCAAACACAATCAATTCAGCAATATCTTCACCAGTCAATGGCTCACGACCTTTATAAACGTCATCTGCTTTAGCTTTATCACCATAGTTTCTAACAATGGAGAATTCAGTTTCAACAGCACCTGGTTGAATTTCAATGACTCTAATCTTGGTATTGATCAATTCTTTTCTCAAAGCATCACCAAACCCTCTAATAGCAAATTTGGATGCATTGTATAAAGATCCTTTTGGATAAGCATCTCTACCAGCAATTGAACCTAGTTGAACAATATCACCGGAATTTTTAGCTTTAAAGATTGGTAAAACAGCTTGTGTTACATTAATCAATCCAATAACATTTGTGTTGAAGATTTCTTCAATATCTTGTTCAGAAATGGTACCAACTTCAGCATTACCTAAAGCTTTACCGGCGTTATTGACCAACACATCAATATCTTTGAATTCTTCAGGTAATTCAGCTAAGAATGGTTCAATTGCATGTTTTTGAGAAACGTCTAATTTAGCAGCATATGATTTCAAAGCTGGATATTCGGCTGTTAATTCCTTTTGTAGTTCTTGTAATTTCTCTAGTCTTCTAGCAGCTAAGATCAATTTGACATTACCATCTGAAGCTTCAGCATATTGGAATGCAGTGGCTCTTCCAATACCAGAAGAGGCACCAGTAATAAAGATGGTTTTACCAGCGAGTCTTTGTAAAGCAGCTTTTCCGTATGACATTGTATTAAAAAATTTCAATCAATTGAGTGTTGACTTTATAGATCTTACTATATAGGAGAGTAGTGATTAGTTTAAAAAGACATTAATAAACATTAATTTAGTAGACTGGTTGGGCATTTCACTGTGTTGGACTGGGGCGCCAATATAGTAACCTAACCGAGCCGGATGAAAGTGTCTTTTGTGGCATGAGGCGGAGAACAAAGAAACTGACGAAATCACTGGGAAAATGTATTACATAAGCACATTACGTAATAAATTCATATGAAATATTCCATTTTGAGTAGTTGCCTAATTGAGGTTAGCAACAAATGGTTAGAGCAACACAGGTGTATTTCGCTGTCGTTTAATTAAAATTGTCCCACGGCCAAACGAGCAGCAGTTTTCGTAAACGAGCAAACGGCAAACGACAAAGAATCACCAAAAGGTGAAAAACGTAAACGCGTGTTACGTGCGTACATTAACAAAAATGTCACCAGATTGTTCGTTAAAGCAGGTCGTAAGAGATTATTACCAATGTGACATGTGTTGGCGACACACTCGTACGAACAATGCCCAAAACAGCCAATACGTCGCCAATCACGTACGATTAATATAGAATTACCATAGTAACATCTTATAATCCTATTAGTAGTTTTCGCGAATTATTAGAATCAGTGTGGGCTCATCCCATTTTCCTAAACGAGCTGAACGAGCACGATTTTCTTTTTTGTCTTTTGTCTTTTTGTTCAAATTTATAAACAAATAATTTCCTGCTTTTATTGTGATACTCACTCTGAATTACTAAGAATCATTGGAAACCACCGAAACAATCATTCAGTATTCTTTTCAACAATGTCTCAAGTCTTCTCTAATTCAACATTAGTGGAATCTCTTCCAAAGGCTCTTAACTACTTTGACTCCGTCAATGTCATCGCATCAACACAACCTCAGCTACAGGTGCTAGAAAAATACTGGGCTGCTTGGTATCACTACATGCAAAACGATATCTTAGCAACAGGTTTGCTATTCTTCGTTCTTCACGAAGTCATGTACTTCGGTCGTTGTCTGCCATGGTACATCGTTGACAAGATTCCATACTTCAGAAAATATAAGATTCAACCAACTAAAATTCCTTCGGATAAGGAGCAATGGGAATGTTTCAAATCCGTGTTAATGTCACACTTTTTAGTTGAAGCTGTTCCAATCTGGACTTTCCACCCAATGTGTCAAAAATTAGGAATCTCAATTCAAGTTCCTTTCCCATCGATACAGAAAATGATCTTCCAAATTTGTGTCTTTTTCGTTCTTGAAGATATCTGGCATTATTGGGCTCATCGTTTATTCCATTACGGTGCCTTTTACAAATATATCCACAAACAACATCATCGTTATGCTGCTCCATTCGGTCTAGCTTCTGAATACGCTCATCCTGTTGAAACTATGACTTTAGGTTTTGGTACTGTTGGTATGCCAATCATTTACGTTTATTTGACTGGTGATTTACACTTATTCACTTTATGTGTATGGATCACTTTAAGATTATTCCAAGCCGTTGATGCTCATTCAGGTTATGAATTCCCATGGTCATTACACCATTTCTTACCATTCTGGGCTGGTGCCGAACATCATGATCTACATCATCATTACTTCATTGGTAACTACGCCTCTTCTTTCAGATGGTGGGATTACACTTTAGATACTGAAGCTGGTCCTGAAGCTAAAGCTGAAAGAGAAGAAAGAATGAGAGCTAAAGCTGAACAAAAAGCTAAAAAATTGAAATAGACGATGATGAAAAAAACAGAAAAAAGGGTGCAACACCCCAGAAATGCCACATATATACGATGATTTTTTTTTAATTGCATGGGTTTGCTTTGTATACTACTTCAGATGATTTTGCATCAATAATCCATTAGGATTGTTCTGGATTGAAGTTTTTTGATTTCATACTGCAGGTCTATCTTTAATAACGGGAAAAAGGGGTTATTTCAATATTTATAATAATACGAACATAGATCTAAATTATAGCTGTAGTCGTTCCCATGCATGTATATTACTTGCCCTTTGTAAACAGATCCTCTTTTGAGATTTACTTACATCATCGAAGTCCATATCTGATTTTCATGAGCAGTACAGTGACTGGGTCAACGTCATCACCAATAAGATTAATTTTCATTTATAGTTAACAAAAGTTATACACAAATTATCAGTACTAGCATTTTATCAATCAACTTTTATCTATGAACGCTTCAACACTAAGGTTGAAATCATTTCCATCTTCTAAACACTGATAAACAAACTCCGAGTCCTTAATATTTTTTTCTTTTCTTCATCACTTTCAAGTTTAACGACAAGCATCAACAAATTGGATCAATCTCTTGACACCAACTAGCCAATGACCACCTTCACTTGAGTGATTAGTAGCAATATCCAAATAAACATTTTGAGCATCAACTGTATTCTTCTCATTCAACAAATCAGCCAAATTGCTCAATTTACCAATAACAACCTCGGATAATAAATCTTGATTGTTCAAATGATCATAAAGTATGTTTAATCTCTTTGCGGTATCAGCAACTTGTTTAGAGAAATTTTCTGGGATGGATGGTTTTGCAGTGTTGAATTCAGCATCAAGAACTTGATAGATCTTTAATTGAGATTCAGGGATATGAGAACGGTCTCCACTTGGATGTTTTGGTTTAGCCTTTTCTTCAGCAATTTGTTGTTGTTCAGCTTGTTCAACAGAAGCAGCAGCTGATGTACTACCTCTTGGTGGACCAACTGGTGGAGGACCAACTTGTTGAGGTGCTGGTTGTTGAGGTTGAGAATAAGCGTTTCTTGGTGGAGGTGGTTGAGTGGCTTGTGGTGGAGGAGCATAAGCACTTGGGACACCTGGTGCAGGAACAGAATTAGCTGGTGGTGCATATGGGTTTACTGGTGGTTGTGATGGGGTTTGTGCGCCAGCAACAGGTGGTGGTGGGGCATATGGATTAGCAGGTGGAGTGAACTGGTTAGCTGGTTGTTGAGCTGGAATAGCATATGGGTTTACTGGTGGTGCTAATGGTGTACTGTTACCATATGGTGGTTGTTGTGGTTGAGGTGGAGCAGCAAATCCTCCATTAACAGCATCGGTTGGTTTTGGAGAGGCAGCAGCTACTGGTGCATAACGACTGTTAGCAGGAGATGGGATGTTTGGTTTAGCCTCTTGTAAAACTGGTGTTTTTCTAGATTTAGAAACAGATCTTGGAGGTGGAGGAACGCTTGGTGGGTTAGCGAATGATGAAACACGAGACAATGATGGTGGTGGGGTAGCACCTCTTTGAGCACCATTAGTGACGTTAACAGCAGCAGCTGGTGTAGCAATACGAGGTTGGTGGAAAGTAGATGGTAGATCATTCCAACCGTCAGTTGAGATCTTTCTACCATTCTTTGGTGGTGGTGGTGGTGGAACAGGAGTTGGATTCACAAGTGGGTTTGGTGCATCAACTGGTTTGTAAGGGTTCACAGCAGCAGCGGCGGCAGCAACTGGTTTATATGGATTGGCTGGTGTAGCTGGTGGGAATGAACCTGATGGAGCAGTAGCTTGAGGAGCATAACCAGAAGGTTGAGCATATGGGTTACCAGCAGCTGGAGCAGGTGGTTGACCATATGGAACACCTTGAGCAGGTGGTTGACTGAATTGGTTGCTACCTGGGACAGAGGCGACATTACCTTGAGGGAAGTATGGGTTAGCAATAGCTGGTGTACGTCCTCTAGTAGAAGCAGCTGTGTTAGGAATTTGATTGTTTGCAACAGCACCATAACGAGCAGCACCGGTCTTGGAAGCTGGCTGAACAGGTTTGTTAGTGATTCCTGATGCAATAGCAATACGCTCTTTTTCAAGCTTGACAGCAGGGATTGAATCTGATAGCAAATTCAAGAACTTGCTAGCTAGTTCGAATTGACCATTGGTTGAAATGATGTTAGTGTATTCCAAAATGGTTGAGATGAATCTTTCTGATTCATTGATTGGAGTGTCAAGTTTCAAGACTGATCTGTAGGCACTGAATTTCTCAACGAATTCTGTTAATGAATCAAAGTGGGCATCGTATGCAGAAGTTTTAGCAGAATCTAAGAACTTAGCTTCAACAGTCTTCAATTCATCAGACCATATGTTGGCAGCTTTGTCAATGGAAGAAGCATTGATGTAGTTGATAATAGCATCATTACGATTAGCAACAGGATCAGCAGCAAGAAGCCTGTCACCCAATTTTGTGAAATAGGTTTTGTAGATGTCTTTGTTATCAGAAGTGTAAGTTTTAATAGCAGTTCCAATTTCTCTCCAGTTAGAAATATCACCATTCTCAACAAGATCAGAAACATTGTCTGAGGATACACTGTATAATAGACGAGCAATTGAGTCTTCACCAGCAAATTTGTTAAAGTAGAAGTTCTTGACTTTGTTCTTTAACTCATCTGGACCATTCAAGGCAATAATCAATGCCTCAACTAGTTTTCCATCTTTTAGTGAAATGTCAATAGCTTTAGAAAAGTTTTTGGATAAAAGAGCGTTTGTTAAATCTTTTGAATCACTGGAAACTTTGAAGCTACCAGATGGCGCATATTGATTTGGTTCTTCAGTCAAATGAGTGAAGAAGTCATCATCAGTGCTCTTTTCAGCCTTGGTTTCTGTTGCATCGTCCTCTAGTTTCAAGCCAATGAATTTCTCAAAAATATCAGTTTCACTTGATAGACCATTTAGCAATTCCCAGTCTGGTTTGTTAACATTTTCAAATGAGTTTTCCAAACGAGAATCGATGATCTCTTTGTAGTCAGCTGAATCTAAAGCTTTCTTCAAAGCTTCATTACCAGAAGATCCTGGAAGTTTAGAGTCCAAAACCTTGATTTCTGAAGTTTGTTGACCAGTGGCTCCAACAGTAACGATCTTACCACCAAATCCAAAAGCAACCGAGCTTTTTCTACCGTACCAGTTTGGTGCTTGTGTGGTGAAATATTCTGGTTGTTGAGTCTCATTTTCAGAGATTTGAGTCCAGAATTCAGATTCATTGGCGGATTGTGTTCTTTTGGAAATGGGTGGTGATGTATCTTGTAGACTTTGAACAATAACCTTTTTATCGAAACTGGAAGTAGCAAAGATATCTGGAGTTGATGGTGCAAATCTAGTTTTGAAAGCCCAATTGGCAGTGGTTGGATATTGGGCAATTTTCTCAGAAGTGATTGGGTTCCATAGAATAGTGGTGTTGTCTTTACCACTTGATAATAATAGACTAGGATCTCTAGCGTTCCAATCTAATGACAAAATTCCTTTCTTGTGACCAGTCAAGATAGTTTCTGGAGCGTTTGAGTTTCTCAAATCCCAGGATAGAATTACTGGAACACCATCTGATTCTGAAGCAGTGAGTAATTTAGTGCTTTGGGTTGGGTGCCATGCGACTGTTGATAATGTGGCTCTTGATCCAGTTGGTGATGAATAAGATAAATGTAGAACTTCTTTTTTAGCTTTCAAATCCCAGATGGAAGTATAACCAGCAGTTCCCGCAGCTGCAAAAATATGAGAGACGGAGTTGTTCCAGGAAACAGAAGTAATTGTATCCATTGGAGTCATAGCAACACCAGGAGCAAATGGGGCTAGATTAGTTAGTTTGTTGGTATCCCAGATGTATAATTCACTGTTGGAACCACCAGAAACTAAAATGTTATGCTGGATAGGATTGAATTGAAGTGATTTGATCAATGCAGTATGTTTTTCTCCTGTAGCAACGGCCTCCACTTTCTTTGATGATAGATTTTCAGTATTCCAGAATTGCACTTTACCATTTTCCAAAGCACCAGCTAACAAGCTTCCATTTCTTGACCAGTCTAGATCATAGAATTTTGATTCAGCCTCCACAGATAGAAGTGGATCTTTACCATATAGAGAATAGAAGTTCAATGAGGATGAAGACGAGAAACTGTCGTCAATAACTCCAGCAGCGGTTCCCGTGGCCAAAACTGGAATTGGATCATGGGAGAACGCAAATGTTGCTGTACTCTGAATTTCGTTGATTTTGACCATTGTTGGACGCGTTAGTGAGCAGAGAATAGAATTCGGTAGCTAACACAGCGAGTCAAGAATGAAACTTTCAGAGTTGAATTTTCTGGTTTGTTTGTTGTGTTGTTTGGTCTTTGTTGTTGACAGTTGTTATGAATTTGGATCTGGATTCTCGACTGGGCTAAGGATCCAGCGTCGCGATAGTCGGGCGGGTAATCTTGGTTCTTGTTTTGGCAGTTTATTTTTGTCATATTTGCGCAAAGTCGCGAAATGCTCTGTCGTAAATGTGTTACCGGATCTGGAACTGATGGCGCAAAGTGAAAACTAATAACAACTTGGTTCTTGTATTAATCATTCTCTATACAAAGAGTTCACTACAAAGATGTCGAATGATCAATCAAGAGAAGATCCAGTGATCGATGATGATGAACCTGATGAGTGGTATGTGAAGCAGCAGCTTTTTGCATATAGGAAACTTTAAGCTACTAACATTAGCTCGTTACAGGGACAAGAGAATAAATAAGACAGGTTGTGCCGGTATGTTATTACCATACATGATGCTATAAAGCCGATCTCTCATACTAACTCTTCTATAGATGAAAACCTAAAATTGACTTTGTGCCATGCTGACACTGGAGACTGGCGTCAATGTACCAAAGAAGTGAGTAACAAACCACTTTATACATAGTTGGTTATACTAACATACATGAATAAAGATGATAGCCTTCAAGAAGTGCTGGGAGCAGAATCAAAACAACTTAAGAACATCAACTGTTGATAACCCTGATGGAAAGGTTTAAACTGCTTTATCTCTTTGCTTTATGTATATAATCGAGCAATTTCTGTACATAGTTGAATCTACAAAATGAACAAACAGCACATAAAATATTATTCCATAGTATGAAATATAATGGTGACTAGAATCTTGGTGTACTGCTTACTGGCGTCCAACAGTAGTGGGAGGCTCGCTGCATCTGTAAGATCTTTGCTGAGAACACTTATGATCTACTTTATTACTGATTTCAGCTACTGGTTATGAGCCAATGTAAATTACTCGCAGAAAATTCCAGAAAGATGGAAGATGGTACTACTCGCCAATACAAAAAGACTGTTACAACCTGATCTTGAACTTCTGTTAACTCTGGCAAGTCAAATCAATTGAAGTATAACATAATGTCTGAATCTACTCGTCCAAAAGTCTTTTTCGATATCACTATTGGTGGTGAAGCAAAAGGAAGATTAATCTTCGAACTATTTAATGACATCGTCCCAAAAACTGCTGAAAACTTCAGAGCTTTGGCTACTGGTGAAAAAGGAAAGAATACTGATGGTATTCCACTTACTTACAAAGGATCATCTTTCCATCGTGTGATCAAAGATTTTATGTTACAAGGTGGTGATTTCACTAGAGGTAACGGTACTGGTGGTGAATCTATCTACGGTGAGAAATTCGAAGATGAAAACTTTGAACTTCAACATGACAAACCTTTCCTATTGTCCATGGCCAATGCTGGTCCAAATACCAATGGATCTCAATTCTTTATCACTACAGTTCCAACTCCACACTTGAACGGAAAACATGTTGTCTTTGGTAGACTTTTGGCAGGAAAACCAATAGTGAGAGCCATCGAACGTGGTGCTACTGATCCTTCTGATAAACCTTTGAAGGACGTTATTATCAGTGATTCTGGTGAATTACCAGCTGATTATGTTTTAGAAGAAGCTGCTCGTCAAGACGATGGAACTGGTGATGTTTATGAAGATGTTTTGGCTGATAATGACATTGATCTTGAAGATGCCAATGCTGTATTGAAGATCATCAACACCTTAAAGGATATTGGTACCAAGTTATTCAAAGCAGGTGATATTGAAAAGGCTTATGCTAAATACAGCAAAACAGCTCAATACTTAGCGGATTACTTCCCTGATGATCTATCTGATGAGCACATCATCGAAGTTAACAAACTAAAAGCATCTGCAAACCTGAACGTTGCTTTAGTCGCATTGAAACTCAACAAAAACACAGAAGCATTAAATGCTGCTACACAGGCCCTAGAAGCTGAAAACATAGATGATAAATCAAAAGCCAAAGCTCTATATCGTCGTGGAAGTGCCTACCTAAACTTGAAAGACACAGCTAGCGCACTAAATGATTTCCAAGAAGCCCTTAAATTATCACCATCAGATGCTGCTATCAAGAAAGGTCTCGAAGATGTCAAGAAGGTTGAACAAGCCTACAGAGAAAAGGAAAAGAAAGCCTTTGGTAAGATGTTTAAATAGTCTAAATAGGTTGGTTGTCTAGGTGATAACTAAGATATCAATACATATCTGCGTAATATTTAGACTAGCGAGCGTAATTTTCAGAACCCTCGTAATCGCGAATTTCTCCAAAATCGTCGGATTTTTCTGTGTTGTTTTGAAAAAGTGAAAAATTCGAGAAAGCGCTAGTAGTTGGGGGCAAACAATACACTCAAAGGAAACTTCACCAAATTTGCCAAAAGACATCTTAAAGTTCTATCAATTTTGATTCCCTAGATCTGCAGCTACTTATTGATACCAATTTTACTGCAACTTACATCAATTTTGTTAGAGAATTTATCGTGTTCAAATTTGAAGGTGGCATTATCATATCAAAACAACTTGATTACAAATAATCAGAAAACAGACATAACAACTCATTTGATTGGTGTTGTTGTTTTTGATATCTTATTGACTCACAAGAAGTACCAGTTTTAACTAGCAATCCCATTTGTTTGCCTGTATTTGTTGTCATTTTTTTACTTGTTGTCCATTTTTATTTCGTTTTGTTTGTTTTGATACGAAATCTATTAATCAAACTACATAGAGACAGTTTCGTTGCCGGAGAGCATAAGACAAGGATAGAGTCTCATTTTATTTATCACAAATAGTTACAAAAAAGGTTTAGATCCATACCATAAAAAACCCCAAAAAAAAGAAAACTACTAATTTACTTGCATCGTCTATAAAAGGCTCCAATTAAGAAAAAGAAAATCTATAACTCATAATGGTTCAATTTCCATATTCAAGTGCGCCTTTGCGTACCGTGAAGGAAGTCCAATTCGGTCTTCTATCTCCAGATGAAATTGTGAGTGATGAATTGGTATATAGTCTTTTGATTCGTGCATAATTACTAACATATTCATTTAGCGTGCTATCTCAGTTGCCAAAATTGAGTTCCCTGAAACCATGGATGAAACTCAAACTAAACCAAGAGTTGGTGGTTTGAATGATCCAAGATTAGGTTCCATTGATCGTAATTTCAAATGTCAAACATGTGGTGAAGGAATGAACGAATGTCCCGGCCATTTTGGTCATATTGAGTTAGCAAAACCAGTGTTCCACATTGGTTTCATCAATAAGATCAAGAAAGTCTGTGAATGTGTTTGTATGCACTGTGGTAAATTATTACTAGATGAAACAAATGATCAATTCAAACAAGCAATCAGAATCAGAGACCCAAAAAAGAGATTTAACGCTGTTTGGAATCTATCTAAAACCAAAATGATCTGTGAACCTAACTATCCACAAGAAGACAATGGTGCCATCGTATCCAGAGGTGGTTGTGGTAACTCACAACCTACTGTTCGTCGTGATGGTTTGAAATTATGGGGTACATGGAGAAAAGGTAAAGAGCTAGAAGAAAATGAACAGCCTGAAAAACGTTTACTAACGCCAAGTGAGATCCAAAATGTGTTCAAACATATCTCACCAGAAGATTGCCGTAAATTAGGGTTCAATGAAGATTACGCTCGTCCAGAGTGGCTAATCATCTCTGTTCTACCAGTTCCACCACCACCAGTTAGACCTTCCATTTCATTCAACGATACTCAAAGAGGTGAAGATGATTTAACATATAAACTTTCCGATATCATGAAGGCCAATATCAATGTCCAAAAATTGGAAATGGATGGTTCTCCACAGCATGTTATCAACGAGTTTGAATCTTTGTTACAATTCCATGTTGCTACCTATATGGATAACGATATCGCTGGTCAACCACAAGCTCTGCAGAAATCTGGTCGTCCTATCAAATCCATTCGTGCTCGTCTAAAAGGTAAAGAAGGTCGTATCAGAGGTAACTTGATGGGTAAGCGTGTTGATTTCTCTGCTCGTACAGTTATTTCCGGTGATCCTAATTTAGAACTAGATCAAGTTGGTGTTCCAAAGAGTATTGCTCGTACACTAACTTACCCAGAAACAGTCACTCCATACAATATCCAAAAATTAACAGAATTAGTCCGTAACGGGCCAAATGAACACCCAGGTGCTAAATATGTCATTCGTGATAACGGTGATCGTATTGACTTGAGATATAACAAACTTGCTGGTGATCTAGTTCTTCAATATGGTTGGAAAGTTGAACGTCACTTAATGGACAATGATCCAGTGTTATTCAATCGTCAACCTTCTCTACATAAAATGTCTATGATGGCGCATCGTGTGAAAGTTATGCCTTACTCCACTTTCAGATTGAATTTGTCTGTCACTTCTCCATATAACGCCGATTTCGATGGTGATGAAATGAATTTACACGTTCCTCAATCTGAAGAAACAAGAGCCGAATTAATGAACATTTGTGCTGTTCCCCTACAGATTGTTTCTCCACAATCCAACAAACCTTGTATGGGTATTGTGCAAGATACTTTATGTGGTGTCAGAAAGATGACTTTACGTGACGTCTTCATTGAGTATGACCAAATGATGAATATATTATACTGGATTCCAGATTGGGATGGAGTTGTTCCACAACCAGCTATCTTAAAACCTAAACCTTTATGGACTGGTAAACAAATGTTATCAATGACTATTCCAGGTGGTATCCATCTACAGAGATTCGATGAAGGTACCACACTTTCAAGTCCAAAAGATAATGGTATGTTAGTTGTTGATGGTCAAATCTTATTTGGTGTTGTTGATAAGAAAACCGTTGGTGCAACCAATGGTGGTTTGATCCACACTGTCATGAGAGAAAAAGGACCAAGAGCTTGTGCTGATCTATTTGGTAAAATTCAAAAAGTTGTCAACTTTTGGTTACTACATAATGGTTTCTCAATTGGTATTGGTGATACCATTGCTGATGACTCCACCATGAAAGAAATTACAGAAGCTATTGCAGTTGCCAAAGAAAAGGTCGACGAAGTCACCTTAGAAGCTCAACAAAACAAATTGACAGCCAAACATGGTATGACTCTAAGAGAATCTTTTGAAGATAACGTTATTCGTTACTTAAACGAAGCTCGTGATAAAGCTGGTCGTTCTGCCGAAGTTAACTTGAAAGGTTTAAACAATGTGAAACAGATGGTTAGTGCCGGTTCCAAAGGTTCTTTCATTAACATTGCTCAAATGTCTGCATGTGTTGGTCAACAATCTGTTGAAGGTAAACGTATTGCTTTCGGTTTTGCTGATCGTACTCTACCACATTTCGCAAAAGATGATTATTCCCCAGAATCTAAAGGTTTCGTTGAAAACTCTTATTTGAGAGGTTTGACACCTCAAGAGTTCTATTTCCACGCTATGGGTGGTCGTGAAGGTTTAATCGATACTGCCGTTAAGACTGCTGAAACTGGTTATATTCAACGTCGTCTAGTCAAAGCTTTAGAAGATATCATGGTCCATTACGATGGTACTACCAGAAACTCTATGGGTCATATTATTCAATTTGTTTACGGTGAAGACGGTCTTGATGCTGGTCATGTTGAAAAACAAACCATTGATACTCTTCCAGGTGAAGATGCAGCATTTGAAAAACGTTACAAAGTTGATTTAGTTAATGAAAAGACATCAATCAACCCTGCTTTATTAGAAACTGGTCGTCAAATTATTGGTAACACTGAATTACAAGCTGTCCTTGATGCTGAATTCAACCAATTATCCGAAGACCGTAAGTTTTTGAGAAAAGTTTTCGTTGATGGTGAACACAACTGGCCATTACCAGTCAACATTCGTCGTATCATTCAAAACTCTCAACAGATTTTCCATGTGGATCGTTCCAAAGCTAGTGATTTGACTATTCCAGAAATTGTTCATGGTGTTCAAGAGCTATGTACCAAACTAATGGTTTTACGTGGTGATAACCCTCTTATCAAAGAAGCTCAAGAAAATGCTACTGCATTGTTCCAATGTTTGATCCGTTCTCGTCTAGCTACTCGTCGTGTCATTGAAGAATACCGTTTGAACTCTACTTCATTCAAATGGGTTCTTGGTGAAATCGAAGCTCAGTTCCAAAGATCTATTGTCCACCCAGGTGAAATGGTTGGTGTTTTGGCTGCTCAATCTATCGGTGAACCTGCCACACAGATGACACTGAATACTTTCCATTTTGCTGGTGTTGCTTCCAAGAAAGTTACATCAGGTGTTCCTCGTCTAAAAGAAATTTTGAATGTTGCTAAGAACATGAAGACCCCATCTTTGACTGTTTACTTGGAACCAGAATATGCTGCTGATCAAGAAAAAGCCAAAGAAGTCAGATCTGCAATTGAACACACCACCTTGAAGAATGTTACTGTTGCTACTGAAATTTACTATGATCCTAACCCACGTTCAACCATCATTGAAGAAGATGCTGAAATGGTTGATTTGCATTTCGAAATTCCTGATGAAGAAACTGAAGCTACCATCGACAGACAATCTCCATGGTTGTTACGTATTGAACTAGATCGTGCTGCTATGAACGATAAAGATTTAACCATGGCTGAAGTTGGTGAAAAGATCAAAGAAACATTCAAAGATGATTTGTTCGTTATCTGGTCTGAAGATAACGCTGAAAAATTGATCATTCGTTGTCGTGTTATCCGTGATCCTAAATCAATTGACGAAGACTCCGAAGCTGAAGAAGATCAAATGTTGAAGAGAATTGAAAACAACATGTTGGAAGCTATCACTCTACGTGGTGTTGAAAACATTACTCGTGTTGTTATGATGAAATATGACCGTAAAGTTGCTGATGAAACTGGTAAATTCGTTAAAGTTCCTGAATGGGTTCTTGAAAGTGATGGTGTCAATCTTGCTGAAGTTATGACTGTTCCAGGTGTTGATTCATCACGTATTTACACTAACTCCTTCATCGATATCTTACAAGTTTTGGGTATCGAAGCTGGTCGTGCTGCTCTTTACAAGGAAGTTTACAACGTTATTGCCTCAGATGGTTCTTATGTTAACTACCGTCATATGGCCTTATTGGTTGATGTGATGACATCTCGTGGTCATTTAATGGCTGTCACTCGTCATGGTATTAACAGAAATGATACTGGTGCATTGATGCGTTGTTCTTTCGAAGAAACTGTCGAAATCTTGTTTGAAGCTGGTGCAGCAGCTGAGTTAGATGACTGTCGTGGTGTTTCTCAAAACGTTATGCTTGGTCAATTGGCCCCAGTTGGTACTGGTGCTTTTGATGTTTTGGTTGATGATGCTATTTTGAAGAAAATCCCAGCTCCTAATGTTGTTACTGAAGAATTTGATGCTCCTCAAACTGAATACAATGATGGTGGTGCCACTCAATATGACAGTGGTTCTGCTGCCACTCCAGGTTATGGTAACTTGAACTATGGTGACGCAGTTGCATTCTCTCCACACCATACCGATGCTGGTCAACCATCAACTACTGGTGGTTTCACTGAATACGGTGGTGCTACTGACTATGGATTTGCCGCTTCTCCAGGTGCAGGTTTGAGTGCTACTTCTCCATACAGCTCTGCTGGTTATGGATTTGGTGGTGCTACATCCCCAGGCTTTGGTGGTAACGCAACTTCTCCTGGTTATGCTCCAACATCACCAAGTTACTCTGCTACTTCCCCAGCCTACAGTCCAACATCACCATCATACAGTCCAACATCACCATCTTACTCTCCAACTTCACCATCATATTCACCAACTTCCCCAAGTTACTCACCAACTTCCCCAAGTTACTCTCCAACATCACCAAGTTATTCACCAACCTCTCCATCTTATTCTCCTACATCTCCAAGTTATTCCCCAACCTCTCCTTCATACTCACCAACTTCACCTTCATACTCTCCAACATCTCCATCCTACTCACCAACCTCTCCTTCATACTCACCAACCTCTCCATCCTATTCACCAACTTCACCAAGTTACTCACCAACTTCTCCTTCATACTCTCCTACATCACCATCTTATTCTCCTACATCTCCTTCATACAGTCCAACATCTCCATCATATAGTCCAACATCTCCTTCATATAGTCCAACCTCTCCTCAATACTCTCCAACATCACCACAATATTCACCAACATCTCCTTCATACTCACCAAAGGAACCTGAGGAAAAGGATAAGAAATGAAGTGAATGATTTGAACTATTCTTCCTAAAAAGAAAAAAAAAAAATAAGAAATTGAAAAAATTTTATGTGTTATATATACGATCAGACCTTATACCTTGGTGCTATTTGCAATAGCGTTACTATCGTTTTGATGTCTGTTGTTCGCGATACCTATTCGTGTGTTTTATGTTCTGTAAATTAATTGGAATACAGATAAATTTAAAAGATTGCACCTATGTATTGTTTTGCGCTAAGATTATTGTAAAAACTATTAAACATATGATTTTTTGGAAATCAAACCATTGAACATATCAAAGGAGTTGCCATCAGGTTGTAGGTGGTATTTTTGACCTGTCAATCTTCCACTTCTATCAACTTCTTCAGCAACTAATAAACCATAGTCTTCAGTTATACCAGTGATTTTAGCTCTAACGTAACCATGATCTTGTAAGTGAACAATTTGATCAGTATGGAACCAATGTTTGTAGTATATTGGTAATAATGTTCTGAAACCTTGAGCTTTGAATTTCTTGTATAATACATCCAGGTGATAAATAAACCTTGCTAGAATTAACTCAGTAGTGAATAATTCTAATTTAGGTAGTCCTTTTTTCACACGTTCTTTATTAACTAAAGTGATTGTAGAGTTGACTGAAGTAGTTGGGAAAGCATTTGATAAGTTGAAACCTGCACCAACAACACATTTATACGTATCTTTCAAGACATTAGTGTTAACTAAAACACCACCAATCTTGACAAAAGATGGTTCAACATCTTGAGGAAGAATCTCTCTACCGAAATATTGAGGCAATAAAGCATAAATATCATTTGGCCATTTTAGTTTGATTGGTAGATCTTCATAGCCTTCACCATAACCTTTAATAGCTTCTAAAACAGCCAAACTTGTTAGATATTGTAAGAAAACAACAGGAGCATGTTTATAAGAAGTAGGTAGGTCAAGCACAACAGAAGCCGCAATAACACCTGGTGGATTAACCCAGACATTACCACCTCTACCCTTACCTGAAACTTGGACATTGGCAGTGGCAAGTAAACCTGATGGTAATTCTCTTAAAATGTTCAAATTTCTATCCAAAATAGTGGATGTTGATGTGACAACTTCACCATATAGCAGGACTGAACCGATTTCGTTGATTGTTAGATTTTTACCATGTAGTTCTTGTAAAAGTCTATAATACTTTCTAATATCAAAGTAGGAAGTTGTTTTTCTATCTGGGAAACCATCACCAATGACGATTAGTTCCTTTGTAGCAGTATCTGGATCTTCAAATTCCTTTTGTTTATCCATGTGTTGTTGGAAACCGGAATCTGCATCGGTATGTAAACGGAATGTATCGTTGTTTCCTGCGATTAAGTTATTTTCTTCACCAGTTAAACCAACTTCAGCGACAACTTTCTCTAGAATTTCTGTAGCAGCTCCTGGAACAGGTGAAGATAAGTATAATGGAGTTATTCTTGGTCTAACAACTTCATTATCGTTGACTTTTAGTCCTAGTTTTAGTAAACAAGCTTTCAAGAATTGTTGACGAGACTTGTTATGTTCATATAAATCTTTGATGATTTGGTTATAGTGTTCGTCCTCATCGCTTTGACTTAGAAGTTCTGGAACAAACTCAGGATGAGTACCAATCAAGACAGCAGCACCTTCATTCACTGTACAATAAACAGCTGCTGCTTTTGATGATCCAGAATCAACTGATAGTTCACCATCGTATTCAGCTAAGATGGAGACAGAAGGATATTGATCAGCATCAACAAAGACACCACCACCGTTGTAATAGT
Organism: Wickerhamomyces ulmi; assembly: GCA_030569675.1. Taxonomy (NCBI): domain Eukaryota; kingdom Fungi; phylum Ascomycota; class Saccharomycetes; order Phaffomycetales; family Wickerhamomycetaceae; genus Wickerhamomyces; species Wickerhamomyces ulmi. The sequence goes on from JAJMLN010000005.1 coordinate 172,191, forward strand.
TGTAAGCGGTAGAGATATCGATATCAAGTGCTTCTTGGTTGATATTGATTTTAGCAAGTTTTGAACCAACTTCACTACCATAATCAAACCCACTAAAAGCACAGCCTCTAGCAATACCTGGGAAGAACTTCAATTCTCTTGGACCACTAACCTCCATGACTGGGTTACCTACTTCGAATTCGACTTTAGCAGAACCATAGTAACTTCCAGAACAGAACCCTAGATATTTACCACCTTTTCTAACGAACTCAGTGATGGCTTTATTTCCGGCACCATTAAGTTCTTTACAGACTGGCACATCGGCACCACCTGGCATAACAATCAGAGATGTCTTTGGGGCCCATGGTTCTTTCACTATAGTTCTGGCATCAACAGGAACAACAGCGTAGTATGGAGATAGGTATCTTCTCAAGGACTCCAAACAGTGCTTGACTGAGTCCGGTGTTGTACCCGGACCTGAATAGACTAAGACGTTCATTCTATGGGTATGTAATAGACGATATTGCTTGTTTATAATCTGTTTAGTTTCTCTCAGCATACACAATCAGCACAGTTAACAATGAACGGTGAAGAAGAAGAAGCAGAGAACAGTGGACAAAGAATCAAATGGTGATCCTGTGAGCTATTTATATGGAAGTGCCTTGTAGTTCCTTGAAGTTCCTTGAAGTTTCTTAAAGTGCCTCAAAGCAGCGTTGTCTGGCACCGTTTTCAGTGGTCTCAAAAGTTTCCCAACGGCAGAACGTCTGTTTGTTTTGGCTGTCTGGCGTAAGCAGTCATCTCGAAAAGCACGGGCTTTTTGGATTCGGTAATTTTGGTGAGTCGCTGTTGAACTCGGCATGAAAACTTGTTGGAAAAATCATCAAACTCCACTGCGAACAGACAGACGCTGCAAACGAACGGCACTGGCCTGACTCAATCGTGCTGTCGTTGGTTGCTTGACTCAAAGTGTTGTTGGGAGCTGTATTCTGAGTTCTTTCTATCCACTTCCATTCGCCATACAATGCTCCGTCTCTTCCCTGGGATACCTGTTTCCAGGTTACAATTGATTGGTAAACATCAATCTATAACAAAGACTTTATTACAAAGAGGCATAAAGACACCATCAAGTCTGACGACCGCTAGATTGTTCAGTATCACATCTTATAATCTATCACCAAATGGCAAACCAACACTCAAAGAGAAGATCTCAAGCATAAAAGAGCCAAAAGTAGTCACAAAGTCAAAAGAGAACATCGAAAAGCTTACTAAACCTATCAAAGACCTGATACCTGAACATGAGAACATCTACACCATTCCAAACATACTGACATTTACAAGACTTATAAGTGCTCCAGTAATAGGGTTCCTCATAGTGAAACAACAAATATGGTTATCTTTAGGATTATTCACTTATTCCTGTATAACTGATTTCGTTGATGGGTTTATTGCTAGAAAATTTAAAATGCACTCTGTTGTTGGATCCATCATTGATCCAATGGCTGATAAGTTCTTGATGGTGATATGTACCGCTTGTCTTACATCTGCTGGTCAAATGCCGTTATACCTGTGTACTCTTATCCTAGGAAGAGATTTCTTATTAGCGCTTTCGGCAGTCTATTACAGATACATTTCACTACCACCTCCAAAGACATTTTTGAGATTCTTCGATTTCAGTATACCTTCAGCTGAGGTCCATCCTACAACTATCTCCAAGTATAATACTGGATTTCAAATGCTTTACATCGGTGCTGCTGTTGTCAAACCAGTTTTGTTGACTGTCATTGATCCAAGTCTGGTACCAGTACTAGAATCTTCATTTGATTACTACGGATATTTTGTTGGGTTAACTACACTTCTAAGTGGTTTATCCTATGTCTTTTCAAGAAATGCTGTCAAGATTTTAACAAAAAACACTAAATAACAATCTTGCAGAATAGAATATTCTTATTTATATAGATACATCTGATTTTTACTACATATACATAGAACATACAAAGGAAGATGTATTTATTTGGTATGATAACTGCTAAGAACCTCTTTGTACACTGCATATTTATCGACTGATAGTGATATCATCAATACGTAGGATAGATTTGACGGTTTCAGCAGCTAAAGTGATAGCACTAGTACTAACCAAAACTGGTTGTAAAACATGTTCTTCATAAGTATTAGTAGCACCTGAACGTCTAGCAGAAATACCAGCAAAACGTTCACCATTTTCATGTTTGTTACGTAAGTCAGTAACAACATTTATACTGTTCAAACCGGCATTTTCAGCTAATGTAGTTGGAATCACTTCTAATGATTCAGCAAATTCTTTCCAAATAAAAGCCTCAGTACCAGACAAAGCTCTAGATTCTTTCATTAAAGTTCTTGAAACTTCAATTTCTGGAGCACCACCACCGGCAATTAGGGCTTTTTGTTTAACTAAACAACGAATGACACATAGAGCATCATGTATAGAACGTTCAGTTTCATCAAGAACTTGATGATTGGCACCACGACAAACAACAGAAACAGTTGGAATGGCAATGTTTGATTTGACACCAGTAATTTTAACAATTTTTGAACCTGATGATTCAATTTCTTCAATTAAATCAGCTTGACCTAATCTATCTTCTGTGAATAAATCAATATCTGAAATTGGTTTACAACCTAAACTTCTACTTAGGAAATCAATTTCATCACGTTCAATATCTTTGATGACCAAAATTCCTAATTTTGCAAGGAAATGTAAAGCTAGTTCATTAACAGCATCTCTTAAAATAGATTTTTGAATCAACAAGACATTACATTTAGCTTTTTTGATTTTTTTGCAAATGTTTAATAAGTATGCTCTTTCTTCTTTTAGGATTTTATCCATTTGTCTATAATCATTAACAACAACATTGTTTTCCATATCTGGTTTTGGTGGAGATATTTGGAATTGAACTAAAGCAATTTTAGCCTTTTCAACTCTAATTGGACCACCAGCAGATTTAACAACATTTTGAGTCAAAACAACACCATCAACTAATTCGGTATCATCAATGGTTCCACCAACTTTCTTGATTAATCTTATATCATTCAAATCAACATTTGTAGCATCTTCATCTACTATTCTCAAGACTGAATCAACTGCTAATGGAGCTAATAGATGACTATGTTGACCAACAATTTTAGAACTTAGAGATGTACTAGCAGCACGAATCAAAGTTTCACGATCACTTAAAGAAATTTTGATGGACATATCTAATAAGATCTCAACAGATCTGGCAGCAGCTTTTTGGAAAGCTTCAGCGATTATAGTTGGGTGAATACCTTTTTGTAATAATTTTTCAGCTGCACCTAATAAAGCACCAGTCAATATAACAACAGATGTAGTACCATCACCAGCTTCAACATCCTGAGCACCAGAAACATCAACAAGCATCTTAGCAGCAGGATGTAGAACAGCCATATGTTTTAGAATGGTATGACCATCGTTAGAAATGATGATTTCACCTCTACCAGTCTTTATCATTTTATCCATACCTTTTGGCCCTAATGAAGTTCTAATGGCATCGGCAACTGCTCTAGCGGCCAAAATGTTGGACTTTCTCACCTCTTGAGGTTTTTCTTTGTTTTTGAAAGTCGCATTGGACGGGGTAGATGCAACTTTTGCGGACATGTTTTGCAACTCTTCTAAAGATTGTGATAAAAGACTACTCTTTCCAACTGATTTAATGCTGATTTTAATGATTTCTTCAATTTGTTTTTCGACGCGCCTCTCAAAAAATGAAAATACTGCGATGTGCTTATGTAATGAGGGAGGGTAACACCTAGTTCCGCGAATGGGTTTTGGCGATGAGCTGACAAAGCAGGATTTAATAATTTATATGTCTTTAAACAAAGAACAAAGTCATTGATGAAATAGTGATTAGTATAGACCAGTGGATATTACCGAGGATGTCTGAAGCACATGTGTTCAACGAAATAAAAGTATCACGTACACAGATCATTAACTGTACATTCTCATCGTGGTACCCAAAGTACAAAAAGCACGTACCTAAAGCTAGAATCATTAGACCTTTACCTCAAGCATTCATAGATTATTTAAGTAGTGATGGTATTGATCTACCTGAAGATGGTCATTATGAGGTCGAGGTAGGAAATGGTGATAATGAATACAGTGACTGGTCTGAAGATGAAGCTGACGAACAAGAAAGTGACAGTGATGATGATGACGAAGAAGAAGAACCTAAACCTAAGAAAAGACCAGTTGCTGAGATCTTTGCAGAATTCCAAGAAGTTCATGAAGAAATCAAGTCTATAATAAAGGAATGGGGTCCAGTGACACCAAAGTTGAACTGGTCAGCACCACAGGATGCCACATGGATCATGGCTACTAATACTATGAGATGTGAAAATGCATCAGACGTTTATCTAATACTGAATGCTTCCAATTATATTATGCATGATATCTCTAGAGCATTTATTGATGTTGACGAAGATGAAGATCAAGATGGAAAAACAACAGAACAAGGCTATGAACTGATCTTGCGTAAGTGGTTTAACATTAACCCAGCGCTGGAGTTCAGAGTGTTTGTCAAAGATCGCAGAATTGTTGGTATTACACAGAGAGATTTAAATTACTATGACTATCTAGAGAACTTGAAAGATACTTTTATTGAATTGATCGATACATTCTTCGAAGATGTTTTGGCTGATACCTTCCCTGATCCAGACTTTGTGTTTGACGTATACTTGCCTCGTCCATTTGAGAAGGTGTATCTGATTGACATCAATCCATTTTCAAGAAAGACAGACTCTCTGTTATATACATGGCATGAGCTCTCGCTAATAAAGAGCGAAGATGAAGTTGAGTACGATCTAAGACTAATTACAGAGACTAACAAAGGTAGATTTGCTGTGAAGGAGCACACCGAGAACCAAGTGCCTCAAGACGTGGTGGACGCTTCCCTGGATCCAAATACAATGGTAGAACTTGCTCGTGAATGGCAGGAACTTCAAATGAAGTCCGAAGAATAGACGGAACAATTCTAATGTTTTTTTAATTGTCTTTCTAAACAAATCTTTGTAAGACGTACTTACAATTAGCCGCCAACACAAATTAAACATGGATGAGCCAACAGAGAAGCAGGAGTTGGTCCTCGAGAGTCAGGGACAGACCACATTGGTACTTAATAGCGATGGACGTCAGTTTGGCGGATTGTGCCTTCATATGGACAGCGGCTGTTTGACTTTAATAAAGAATTACGACAATAGCGAAGAAACACTAGAATCCATCTTAAAAGTTCAGGAACCATCAAACGTGGCGCTTACGGTAAGGATGGATGCTCAGATCACAGAGTACATCAAGAACAAGTCAACGGAAAGAAACTTCACTTTTAATATATTTCCTTCGAGCTCAAAGCTATTCGATAAGAATCGCAACAGTAACTCCCTTGATAAGCTTACATTGACCGCATCTACTCTAGTTGTTCCTCTATTACATGAGCTCAAACATTCCAATGAATTCTCACTTGCAGTATGAGCAATACTATACCATAAATGTATCCACCATAATATGACAAATCTAACAGTACAAACGAAGAGAACTTGTTTTGAAGCTTTGCTAGCTTCAAGTGACCCAGAAGGCAGTATCGAACTTCATGAGTACATTGTAAGGGCAGAGATCCTTGTACTAGATGATTTTATGTACCTTGATGAAGACTCATACTATGCTTTGAAGATCTTCAGAGAGAACTCACAGCCTAAACACTCGAATTACGGTGCGGGATCATGTTTATTCGATATGTATGCATCATATATCAAAACTTCACAAGGCCACAAACAACTATTAAGATGGTTCAAAAATCCACTAAGAAACAAAAAGTTTATACAGAAAAGGTTTTCCAATGTTGAAGCCTTGTACAAAGCCAAAGACTCTGGTAGACTTGAAGATCTAGTGAGATTGTTGAAGAACTGTGGTAATTTTTCCCAATCATTGCATACATTCAAGCAAGGTACTGGTACAATATCCACATGGATGAACGCACAACGGTTTTGTGAGAGTGAGGTTGAAATATACCATATGGTTGAGTCAATGGCTCATGAGAATCAATCTGAGTTCTTTAAATATTTTCTTGATGTCGTGAACTGTTCTCTTTTAACAGAGTTGTCTCAGAAAATCAGACATGTAATTGACTTTGAGTCTTCAAAAGAATGGAAAAGAATTTATGTTCGTGATGGATTCAGTGAATACTTGGATAATCTAAAACAAGATTATAATGATCTTGAAATAAAACTCACTGATGTGACTTTGGAAGTCTCAAATCAGTATCCAAATATTGCACCAGACGTTATAAATGTTGTTTATATTCCACAATTAGGTTATTTGGTTTCAATCCTGTGGGATGAGAACATGACAGCCTCTAGCATCCCTTCAGATTGGAATGAGGTTTTCAGAACCTCTACACATATATACTTCAAAGAGGAAATTATGGATGAATTGGATGAGAACTTTGGTGATATATATCAGCTTATGATTGACTGTGAAATAGAGATAATATGTGATTTACAAGCTTCTTTTCTAGCGAATAAAGAATCACTAGTTTTGGCTAATGACCTTATTGGCTTTCTTGATTGCTACTGCTGTTTTGCTAGTATTGCACTAATGAAAGATTTTGCAATGCCAAATATTGATGACGATCCAGTCTTATTGATAAAAGGTGGTAGAAACCCAATACTTGAGGAGGTTGTGGAGCAATATATTTCAAATGATACGTTTATATCAAAAGATACTGTTCAAATTATCACAGGTGCTAATGCATCAGGAAAGTCTGGTTATCTATCTCAGTTAGGAATGATCGTATTTCTTGCTCATATTGGATCTTATGTACCTGCCACAAAAGCTGATATAGGGATCACAGATAAGATTTTGACAAGAATGATAACTAGAGAGTCAATCGATAAATGTGAAAGTACATTTTTTATTGACTTACAAAGGATGTCTAAAGCGTTAGCTTTAAAGACAAACAACAGCTTGTTTCTAGTTGACGAATTTGGCAAAGGTACAGACTCCTTTGGAGGTCCGTCATTGTTGGGTGCTATTATTGAAAAGCTTTCAACTTCAGAGAATTGTTCTAGGTCAATCTTCACTACACACTTTCACGAACTATTCAAAGAGGGTGTATTAAATGAGGCGAGTAATATCAGACATTCTCATATGCATATATACTTCAATAGATCCAATGAAGAAGACCCCTCTTCAATCACGTACCTATACAGTCTAAGAGAAGGTTTGTCAGAGAACAGTTTTGGATTACATTGTGCGGAAGTTTGTGGTATACCACAATCGATCATACAAAGAGCTCATGATATTTTAAAGCTTGAAACGAATGATAAGAATGATGCTCAAGATCCAGAAGAGATTAAGAAGTTGAAGATCATTACACGTGAGTTTCTCTTATGGGATCTTGAAAAAGATGGATCATTGTCTAATGAACAGGTCTGGAATAAACTTGATACAATATTAAAACCACAAATGTCCAATTAAGAAAATATCATTAAGATGTTCCTATATTATGATTTATAATGCAACTAGATAACTGTAGAAAAGAAATGCAAGATATCTTAACCGTTGAATTTAACAGATTTGGATAAGTTCTTCTTGATACCTGTTTTCTCACCATCGTAAGCACCTGAAGGAGCAGAATAAACAGCACGGACAGATTTAAGTTTCTTTTGAGCTTTTTCATACTTCTTTCTCTTCTTAACACGTGAGTTTCTATCATCTTTCTTCTTATGAGCAGTAAGACCTTTGTTCTTCAAGATTTGGTAGTTGATTGCACGTTTACCATTTTCACCAGCTTCTTCATTCAATTCAGCTAATCTACCTTCTTTAGCTGCTCTAACTGCTTCCAAATGAGCTTCTTTACGTTCAGCTTGATCTTTCAATTTGGAAGATTTCACAGTTTGATAGTAGGAGTCGTCAAATTCATCATTAACGAATTTAGCATCATTTGCGTCTTGTTCATCAAATGATTCATTGTCATCTAAATCAGCACCGTTTTCATCTTCTAGACCACGCTTACGTGCTTCTTCAATCAATCTTTGTTGTCTTTCGAATAGACGTTCTTTGTATGGTAAGTCTAAATCACCAGTGTATTTCTCATCCTTCTTCTTATCTTGTTGATCAATTTTAGAAGTGTAGAAACGTAGTGTTTTCTTTCTGGCTTTCTTATCTTCAGCATCAACATCAGCAATACCACCTTCAACAAGATCATCGTAATTTGTTTGTTTGGTTTTCTTGAAGACACGAGGTTTTGAAATATCAATATCAAGATCACTGTCTGATTCAGAACTTTCTTTAGCATTCTCTTCCTCTTCCTCATCATCATCACTAGATTCTCCCTCAGATAATGCATTTAGACTTTCTTCTGCAGATTGGAATGCATCACCATCTTCATCAATTTCCATATTTTCATCTTCTTCATCATCAGATACATCTTCTAATAAACTAGCTTGTCTCCAAGTCTCTTTCGAGCTCAGTATGCTTTCCATAACTGGATGTTCTTTCATTGTGAAAGGTTCTTGTTCTTCTGTGAAGGCTAAGAAGACAGCCAAGTACATCGTTATAGCACCTAGATAAGCTGATAGGGCAATAAACTTCACATTAGAGACTTCGTTTTTATCTTTGACAGTTGAAAGCTCTTCAAGAACAGGTGTTAGCTTTGTCAATTCTTTTGTTAATGGGACATATTCTGGATGGGCTGATGTGATGTATTTCTTTCTGGATTTTGGATCTAGTTTCGTTATATCTGAAACAGCTTTGGAATCTTCTTCTTCTTTTTCCAAAATATCACCATAATCGTGAGATTTGGCTTTTTTAGACCATTCTTCTTCAAGATCTTCATCGATATAATCATCCATATTTAGTTCTTGTAAATGTTTCTTCTGTTGACGCAAAGCTTCTTCTTCAATTTCTTTTGCAGCTTCTTCGTCATCTAATCTATCAGCACCATAGTAAGCACCTTTTTTACTACCCCATGCACCCTCTTCCTCTTCTTCTTCTAGATCTTCATCTTTCTTTCCGAAAAATTCAGCATCGTCATCTTCATCGTCTTCTTGTGCGAATTCTTCAGCATCATCAGAGTCTGAAGCATCTTCAACATCTAGAACACCAACATCACTGTCTTCATCATCATCTCTTTGTCTTCTGTTACCTATCTTTGTTGATCCGCCTTCTTCTAAAAGAATTTTCTCTTGTGCAGCATGGAAGGAATCCACTTCGTCTAGACCGAAATCTTGTTCGACTACTCTATTAGATCTTCCTTTCTTTCCTTTGGCCATTTTAACGCTTTCAAAGCACTTGTACTGATCTATGTTTGTCTGTTTGTTTTGGCTTAAAGAGCTATACAATAAAAAAAAAAATTTCAGGCGATGAGCTAAAATATTCCGACTCAGTCAGGTGACTGAAGCTGACATTCCGGGCTAATACTAGGAAAAAAAATTACGTACTATCACAAGTAAACAGAGAATTAGTGAGTACAAAGCTCAGATCACTAGAACCAAGCATTGATAGACCCTTGGAAATGTCTGATAAGATACCCACAACCTCACGTTTAGATTCGCTGTCTCGTCGTGCACCAACAGCTTCATCAGGTGCCAAACCAGGTCTGAAATTCAAACCTAAGGTTGTTGCGAGAAGAACACAACAAGAAAGAGATGCCGATGCTCCTGCAACTCCAGTAGAAGCTAAAAGATTTCCAAATAGAGGTGCACCAAGGGGTAGAGGTAGTGCTACAAGAGGAAGAGGTGGTAGATCACTTCCTGGTGTGCTACAAGTTAATGAAGGTACCACAGCTGGTGGTGTAAGCAGTGGTTTATCCAACCCATCTTTTGCTAGAGCACGTACTTCCTCACCAACTCCTGAGTTTATGGCTCAACTACTTAAGAAGGAAGGAGGAACAAGGGAATCTACTCCTGGCCTTGCCTCTGATGATGAAGACGATGGACTCAGTATCAACATGAATGACCAAAGTTATGCTGCAAACAATGAATTTTTCCCAGTAAGAGCCCTAAGACTTGAACATGTTGCTACTGGTGAGAAACAACCAGAGACTCAAAGCAGCCGTTCTACCACTCCAGAATCTGTTAATACTGATCGTTCTGGAGACGTTACAATGGACGATACACTACCTACATCAGTCAAAGACGAACCAACAGATGCTGATGTTGACACATTACTAAAACAAAAAGAAGCAGATCTTCATAAAAAACTACACAGTCTACAATTGGATGTATCCAACCTATCACAAGCAGTTGAAGTTGAAACAGCCGAACAGGAGCTTGAAGATCAGAAAGCTATTGTCAGCAAACTACTTGCTACTGATAACAAAGACGATAAATTCCTTTTCTTTCAACTTCCTAGAATATTACCAGAATTTACTACACCAACACCTGTTCCTTCTGAAGAAGAGACGCCAGCTGTCAAAAGTGAATCCAACGGAGGTGATGTACCATCATTAGAAGGGACTATCGGTAAACTACGAGTGCATAAGTCTGGTAAAGTTACCATGAAAATAGGCAATGTCATTCTTGATGTTGGAAGAGGTTCTCAAACTAAGTTCCTACAACAAATAGTTTTAACTGAAAAAGCAGAAGGAGAAGAGCAGGAAAAAGGATCCAGCTATCTTTTAGGACATATCGAAGACAAGATTGTCGCGACACCCAACTTTAATTAGAGAAAACGAATAAACACAAGCATTAGTCATTAATTAGTTAACTAGTTTTAGATAGTTTATCGTATTGTGCGCGAACCGATGAGATAACGAATTTTGTGGAAAGCAAAAACAATAACAATAACAAATTAACCATTGCCACTACGGCGCCACGGAAAAAGCACTACACAACTGTATTAAGGAAGGCTCATCACACTACCACTGGCCTGATTAATGGAGTGCTAGCAAATATGTCATCTCAACAGCCAAATACGTTCTTGTCAAGAGTCTTTGGCGTCAACTCAAAGTATCCTGGCGATGAAACAGAACTGTCAAGCATAAGGAACAATACATTCAATTCTGATGAAGAGAGCGCAAGGTTCTTGAGGAAGGCTAATCGTATACAACGTGATCGCTCAATTCTTGAATCAGATGAAGAGCTCTCAGGATCAGAGGCTGAGCACGAGGAATATCATGGTAACAGCACTAGTAACATGAGAAGTATCCGTTTCAAGGAGGATGGTGATGAAGATTACATAAAGTTTAATAAGGATATCATTAATGATAATGATCACGACGATAATGAAGATGAATCCCATGAAATACTGCATCGTGGAAGTCTTGACCATGAGGTACCTTTGTCAATCATGGTACACTCACCTCCTAAGGAGCATGATATATTTTCCAACCCACCAAAGCTAAAGCTATCAAAGGCTCACCATGACAATCCCAGCACTACTTCTCAGAGCCCTCCAAAGAATATCACATTCAAGAAAACTACACCATCTAATACAAATACATCATCTGCAGGTCCAGAAGATGAACGACTACGCAGAGCTAAACTGGGTATCTTAAATCCTAAAGAAAGAGCATTATGGAAGTGGGCTAACGTTGAGAACTTGGACAAGTTCGTACAGGACGTCTACTCTTACTACTTGGGTAGCGGGTATTACTGTATTATACTGAAGAAGTTCTTTGATCTTGCAACTTTGGCCTTTGTGGTATACTTCACAACGTATCTCACGTCTTGTATCGATTATTCAAGGTTGAAACTACCCAGTACTAAAAGACTAGATGATATCACCGTTGATAAATGTTACTCAAATATTAGTGGTCTAGGAAAATTCTCTCTATGGATTTTCTTCATATATTTCATCTTGAAACTCTTCCAGTTTTATATCCATGCTCAAGAACTTGCAGAAATCCACAATTTTTACAAATATCTACTTGAGATTTCTGATAAGGACCTTCAAACTGTATCATGGCAAGTCGTTGTAAAGAAAATCATGCTTTTGAAGGATCAGAATGCAATCACATCAGACGTCTCCAACCAGAAATCTAAGAAACGAATTGATGCACATGATATTGCAAATAGAATTATGAGACAAGAAAACTACTTTATCGCATTATACAACAAGGATATATTAAATTTAACACTACCAATCCCTGGGTATAGAACGAACGTGTTAACGAAAACTTTGGAATGGAATCTCCAGCTCTGTATATCAGGGTTTGTATTCAACGAACATGGACAGGTGAGACAAAACATATTGAAAGAATCAAAAAGGAAGGAAATGTCTGAAGAACTAAAGAAAAGATTTATGCTAGCTGGTGTCTTGAATATTATCTTGTCACCATTATTGGTTTCATATTTTCTATTGTTATATTTCTTCCGTTATTTCAATGAATACAGAAAGAATCCTGGTTTAATTGGATCGAGACAGTATACACCACTTGCAGAGTGGAAGTTCAGAGAATTTAATGAATTATATCATATTTTCCAAAGAAGATTGAATTTAAGTGTACCAGAAGCTTCAAAATATGTTGATCAGTTCCCGAAAGAGAAAGCCAATATAGTTTTGAAATTTGTTGCTCTAGTGTCTGGTTCATTTGCTGCTGTGTTAGGTATCCTATCTATTGTTGACCCAGATATGTTCTTCAACTTTGAAATCACAAAAGACAGAACTGTTCTTTTCTATATCAGTTTATTCGGTACTATATGGGCAATCTCGCATGGTGCTATTCCAGAAGAATATCAAGTGTATGACTGTGAGTCAAGCTTGCTAAAAGTAGCAGAATACACACATTATTTGCCGCAAAGCTGGGAGGGAAGATATCATACTGATGAGGTTCGTGGTGAATTTTGTGAGTATTTCACTCTGAAAGCTGTGTTATTATTGAGAGAAATTGCAAGTTTAGTATTGACCCCTTTCATTCTATGGTTTTCCTTACCTGACTCTACAGATAGAATTGTTGATTTCTTTAGAGAATATTCTGTTCATGTTGATGGATTAGGATATGTTTGCACATTTGCGATGTTTGATTTCGAAAAGGCTAATTCAAGAACCAAGCGAAAAACAAAATCAAATGGACCACACTATAATTCAGGAGAAGAAAAGATGAAGAAATCATATCTGTACTTCCTTGATAGCTATGGTGAGAACAACAATCAAACACAACGAAATGGAGGAGGTTTACCAATAGTACCAACCTCAGCAAAACCACAAACTGGTTTAAACCAATCAGTTCTTGGAAGGTACCCACCGACAACAGCTTGGACTGATAAAGACCATGATTTCAACGATCACAATATTGCTGGATCTTTTATTACATCATTGCCTAAAACTGATGTTAATGAGTACGAAAATGGTAAAGAACCTGGTGTTCTTGGGATGGTTAATCAATTTTACAAAGATTATCATATCTCTCATTGACAGTTTAATTTATTCTCGTTACTCTTAATTATATGTTTAAATGAATACGTAATAATATGAATGCCTATGATAAACTAATGCAATTAATGAACTATACAGGATATTAAGAACCTATTATTTGTTATTTTTTCTTTGTTTCTTTTCTCTTTCGTATTCATTCTTTTCAGCACCTTCAACAGTATTAATGGTATTCATAATCTTAGCCATCTTAGAGTGGTAATCACTGTATTGTTTCTTCTTTTCAGCAATTTGTTGTCTTGCTTCAAATCTAGTATCTTTACGTAATTCCTTCATGGTGAATTTACGTTCTTGTTTGATTTGTTTTCTCATCTTGTTCATTTCTTGTCTTGTTCTATCTTCATCATAAGATTTCTTATCAGGGTTGAAGTTTTCTTCGAATTTTGGTGTTAATGATGCAATAGCAATCTTCTTATGTGCTTGTAATGTTAATGGTTTTCTATCATCTTGAGCAAAGTTCAATAATCTCTTTGTTTTCAATGATAAGGAATCAATTGAACTGATTGATCCAACTTCTGAAGTTATAGCATTAAGTATTATTTGGAATGGAGTGAAAATCTCAATGAAGGCAGTTTTATCTTTCCATGTATCCATTGATTGTTCAATGATTGACAGAATTTTGTTGAATAAGGTGAATTTAACAGATTGAGAATCTAATTTATTCAAGTTATTGATTTCAGTTACTCTTAAAGTGATTTCTTTGGCATCTTTGAAAGATAAGTCTAATTGAGTATCTGGTTTAACTAGGTTTCTATCACCATATAAAGCTTTTGGTGTTATCAATGTCAATAAAGCTTTTTGTAAGAATGCAGAAACTTCAGGGATGTATCTCTTAGAGAATCTTTGATATTTAACAAAGATCTCAGTGATAAAAACACCACTTGCTAGATCTTTCAAGGTTTCGAATTTCAATTGGTTCAAGATTTCACCCATGATGATTTGAATTGGTGTGACGACCAAATGGTAGTGATCTGATGTTGAATAAATTATACCGACAACAGCGAAGAATACTAGATCTGAAATCAATGGGAAAGTATCATCTTCATCATCATCGTCCTCAAGTTGTTGTCCATTAGCTAATGTTTCTTGGATTCTTTCGTGGATTTCTTGAATCTTGAAACGTAAGAACTGTGTTAACTCACGGTTGTATTTTTCTGATAGTCTCTTCACTATGTTGATCAATTCTTCTTCAATTTGTTTGAATTGTTCGTCATCATAATCTTCAAGAGATTTGTATTCAGCAAGATACAAGATATGTTGGAATAGAACAATGGTGAAACCTGCAGTCTTCTCTTTGTTACCTATTTGTAAACGTGGAGCATATGTTTCTAGGATCTTGTTCACAATCTTGATGGTATCAGCAAATTCAACATCTTCCAAAATGGTTAGGAATTCTTCATGTTCAGTAGGACAAGCGATAAGCTCTTGTTTAGGAGTAGCTTTTGGTCTGAAACCAGATTGCTCGTATTGGCCAGATGTAGTTTCAGCTTGCTCCTCATCATCAGAAGCTTCTTCAACATCATCATCTCTGATAGTGAATCCTTCTTCGTCACTTTCTTGAACCCAAAAGTCATCATCTAGATCATCAGCACCTTTTTCACCTTCTTCAGTTTCACCTCTCATACGTCTCAATCTAGCTTCTTCTAATTCTCTCATTTTAGCCATTCTTTCTCTTTTAACTTCATCTTCAGTTTTAGTTCTTTCAGCTGGAGCAGCTCTTCTCTCAAGGTTTAATTCTTTGATGGATTTTTCATAGTTTAGACCATCAGCAGAAGAAAATTGTTCTTGGGAACGTTTTTGTTTTGGAATAGAACCTAATTCTTGCATAATATCATCCATTTCATCATCTAATTCCATGATTTTCTCCTCATTTTGTTCTTTCAGTATTTGACGTTGTTGTTTATAGAATTTGGATTTGGCAATAACTTCTTTCATGACTTCAGCTTTTGTCTTCTTTCTGGTTGGGGCTTCTGGAACTTCTGGGATACCATCTTCGTTGAAAGTAGCATCTTCAAGAGAACGTTTTTTAGGTTTGAAGATTTCATCATCACTTCCATTATTTAAATCATCATCTTGTTCAAAATCATCGTTTAAAGATAAAGACTTACCATAATGGGTTAAACCACCTTCAAATTGGTCTTCTTCTCCATCAGAGTCCAAATTATACATGTTTTGTTTCGAAGACTGTATTTGTCTTTCTCTTGTGAATCTTTCCAACATCTTTTGTTCTGGAGTTAAATCAGAATCTCTTTCACCAAAACGTTTATCTAATAAGGCACTGTTTCTACCTTTCTTTTGTTTTTTGGCTTCATATGCTAACTTTCTTTGATCTTCACCAACTTGTTTAGAGATACCTGGTTTACCTTGTGCACCTTTCATAGAATGGTAATCTCTATCGGATTTTTGTTTATTGGTTTTCACTTCAAATGGATTGAATTGATCTCTCAATCTATTAATGATTTCTTGTTTATCATCACGACGTAGTTCAGAAGGAGCTCTTTTGGTATTCTTCTTCTTGATATTTTGCTGGCCAGTTAGACCATTTTCTTTCAAGGCAGCTTTAAGCTGTTTCAACTGTGATCCTGCCATATCCAATCACTTAACCGTCTATGAACACCGTATTGTAATGTATTATACTCAAGTAATCGGTATTAAAATTTTTTTCTTATGGAGCTCATCGATTACGTAATTTTTATGCTATCAAAATAATGGTGCACGTGACCAAAATAGATACTATAATAGATAGACAAATAGTCCTTATATTTGATGAAGTACTTGATCATTGAGTAGTACATGTGGTGGTTGGTTTGTCAATATAGCTCTAGATATCGTAATAGATAAGTTGGCATATCTATTGCTTCATGAGTTCTTTGAACCGAGAATAGTGTAGCTACACTGTTATAGTTGATTCACTACATACTTAAATATATGAGTATTTCACTGATCTAAGTCTAGTAAAAAGTAAACAGAACGTATGTATCATCATACTATCACACTACTCTTTACACACCCATTAACACTCCCCTAAACAACCCCAAATAGCAGAATATATACAACTTCATAGATTTAGTTATAGTGAAAATGATTACATAACCCGCGAATTTCCCTATTTTGGACAAGTCAAAAATCAACAAAACGGTTCAAACCAAAATCAACAACAAAATCACTGTTTTAGTGGCAAAGTGACCAGTAAACAAAGACTCAATCGCTGCTGAAAATGTCTAGAGACGCTCCGCTTAAGGCCGAAAAGGACTTCACTGAAATTTTGAACGAACAGTTCCCACAAATTGAGCTTTTAGCTAAAGTATGTGTTTTTGTTGTATACTTTGAACAGTGGCAATAAGTCAAATAGAATACTAACAACTTTTAATAGTCTGATTACAATTCAGCTTTGGAAAAATATTTATTTCTAGAGAAACAAGTCCGTCAATCTTCTGATCTTGCATCATCCAAACGTGTACTAGTTAAGATTGCAGAATTACTCATTTCAAACAATGATTGGGCTAAATTGAATGAGGAATTGGTGTTACTATCGAAGAAACATGGTCAATTAAAGATTTCAATCCAAACTTTTATCCAAACTATTATCGACCATTTAGATGAGACTCCAGATCAAGACACTAAAATCTCTGTTATTGAAGCCATTAGAACTGTTTCTGAAAACAAAATCTTTGTGGAAGTTGAAAGAGCCAGAGTTACTAGAACTCTTTCCAAGATTAGAAGAGCAGAAGGTGATATCAACTCCGCCACTGAGCTTTTAGTTGAATTACAAGTCGAAACATATGGTTCAATGACTTTGAGAGAGAAGATGGAATTCATCTTGGAACAAATTGAACTATCTATCTTAAAAGGTGATTTCAACCAAGCTGCTATCTTATCAAGAAAGATCTTGGTGAAGACACTACAGCAAGAAGAATATCAAGATGTTAAATTAGAATACTACAACCTTTTAGTCAAGATCAATTTCCACAAGAGAGATTATTTGGAAGTTGCTAAAAACTACTTATCAATCTATGAAATCAAAGATATCTTAGCCAGTGAATCTAAATGGAAACCAATATTGACCAATATAGTTTATTTCATAGTACTTGCTCCATATGATAACCTACAGAGTGATTTAATTCATAAGATTGCCCTTGATGTCAACTTAAAGAAAATCGAACTTCAATATCAATTAATCCAATCCTTTATCAAAATTGAATTAATGAGATGGCCAATCATTAAAGAAATATATTCAAAAGAGTTGAACTCTAATGATTATTTCAAAAATGATCAAGAATTATGGGAAGATCTACGTAATAGAGTCATTGAACATAATTTAAGAGTCATTTCAACATATTACACCAAGATAACATTAGATAGATTAAACCAATTGATAGATTTAACTAGTGCAGATACAGAAAAGTTCATTTCAAAATTAGTTAATAATGGAATCATATTTGCAAAGATTAACAGACCTTTAAAAATTGTTAATTTCAGCAGACCTAAGAATTCAAGTGAATTGTTGAATGAATGGTCAAATAACATTGATGAATTATTAAACCATGTTGAAACCATTGGACATTTGATCACCAAAGAAGAAATGATGAATGGTATTAAGAAGCATTAGATCCCGGATTGTTTGTGGTAGTGGTAGTTCCAGCACTAGTGCCAGCAGTACCAGTATTATTGGTGTTACTATTTCTTCTTTTCTTTGCACTTTCAACCAATTCATTCCATCTTTTATTCAGCCTTGTTATTTCCAATTTCAAGTTCTTATTATCAAGTGTTAAACTCTTGATTTTAAGTTCATACTGTGTCTTCATATCAACTTCTCTCTGATGAATTTCCTTCTTCAGTTGGTTTAGTTGAGTTTGAATCAATTCCTTATCTTTATTAGATAGATCAACTGATTTCAATAAACTTAATTGAAACTTCATCAATGGATCTGATGGGATCCCTCTTTTTGTATTAAGATCGTTAACGTTGGGTACGGGTATACTGTAGTTTCCATCATCATTTATAAGTTCTTCAATCTCTCTTAGCTTTGTTGTGTATTCATTGATAACGAGATCCAATGCGTTATGTATCTCTTTATTGTCTAGGTTCTTAGAAAGTGTCTCCTTAAATATGTTCACTATCTCCACGTAGTTTTCTCTGATCTTCACGAGATCTTTGTTCTTCTTAGCTAACAGTCCTTCTGTCTTCACAATCAAGTCATAAGCCTATAAATTGAATGATGTTAGTTTATTGGTACATCAACATATGATATTGGGAGATAAGAGTACTCACATCACTCAACGACATTGGGATTAATATGGGGTTATCGAGGAGATGTCACTTTTATATCGTTTAAAATGGTGATTATTTGAGTTATAATGGACTATTAATCACTTTCTTGTCTTTACTAACAGCTCGAATTAGTTTCCACTGATTTATCTGAATAAATTTACAAGTTTTGCTCTAAAATCACAGCATAATTTGGTATTAATAGAGACACAAAAATTCTCGGTGTAAATAACCATTTCACTTCGAGGAACAATAACAAAACAATTTAACTTATAAGAAACCACTAACAAATTACCACTAAACACAAACACTAAACACTCGTTTAACTCACAGTACAAAACACAGTACTTAACAACAATACAATAAGCCACTCAGTTGTTCCCATTTTCCCCTTTCAAGTGCATTCAAAATAACACAATCAAACAAGACAAAAATATGCCACAATGTCAGATGAAGACATAATATTCCCTACAAAAGAAGAGTTCCTAAAATACACACAAAACTGCATTCTTCTAGACGATCCATCACAATTCGAAGACCTCGACATTATCAACTCAAAGCTCATACTCTACTTGAAAACCGTCTCCAACCATATCCAAATTTTCCTTCATGATGACGTTGACTTTTACCAATTTGCACTATACTTGACAAACTCAGAACTGTTTGAACATAACAAAATCTTCTGTATTTCCAAGATCCTCTCCATATTGAAGATGTGTTCCGTGTCAGACTTAACTGTCGAGCTCAATTTCAGGTTCTTTATAAACTATGTTCTTTTATTGGACAGTAAGAATGATTCTGCTTCATTACAAGTCATCCTCGATTATGAAGGGTTCAAGATCATGTATTATTGTCTCAGGAACAACTTCAGAACCATATTGGAACTTAATGTGAATGAGGAGGATATGTATTCGGGAACAGTGATGCTTTTGAAGAAATTGAATGCTATACAGCTGGATTTCTTGTTCCAATTTTGTAAATATTTGACGGTTCCTCAAACTGATTTACTCGTCGTTGATAGATCCATCATTGATTATATCTTTAAATCATTAACTGTTGCATATAATGAAGAGGATTTCTATAACTCTTCCAAATTTAAATTCATACTTGCTCTAAATGAACAATACATGATAAACAAGCATGAGAATTTGGTGTTCCAAACCATACTAACTTCTAAATCAAACTCAAGGAATTTCATGGAATGTCTTTTGATCTATTTTAATAGAGAGTCGGATAAAGTGTTACAGATCATGATTGCAAAAGTGTTATATTTGATCTTTACAAACCCTGAAACAAACGAACTCTTCTATAATAATGATTTGAACGTGTTGATAGATGTTATAATAAGAGAATTAACAAACCTTGAAGGTGAAGAAGTTTCAATAAAGAATACACTTCTACGAGTTTTGTTTCCAATTCTACAAAATGAACAATTCTTTACATCATTATATAAGAAAGATCAACTACAATCACTTCTTGGATTCTTAAGTGGTGAATCAAGTGAATCATCATTTTTCAAACAGCATGAAACAACACAAAGATTGGCTAAGAAATGTCTTTCTGTTAAATGGTTACAAGATGAAGTAGAAACACCAACCCCACTCCAACTAACACAATCAAATGAATCTTCAACTTCAATCAACTCTTTAAACTCGATGTCTAAGAGAAGACCACCTCCACCACAACCTAGAAAACTTCTACATAGGAAACCATGTCCTCCAATACCAAGTCCTAGACTTAGTCGCGGCTCATGAGGTCATTTACATTCCATTATAATAAATTAAAAATATTAATACATATGTATATGATAGCCAATAAAATGTTTATCTATTGTTCAAGTTCTTCATCTTCATCCTCGTCATCATCCAAATATGTGACTTGTTCCGCTTTTTTGTATTCCTCGATTATTCTCTGTACTGATTCTCTTGAATCATTAAACTCATCCAATCCATTTTCTTGAAACAATAATCCATCACGATATCCTCCTAAAAATGCATTCTTTCTAAATATTTGATCAAATTGTTTACAAGTTTTACCAAGTAGGTTGATGATTGAAGATGAATTCGAAAGCATTAACCCACTTGCATAATTTGAATCATGTGTCGTATAAAATTGTGATTTCTTACCATATGCAACATGAATGCTTGAAGATGACCAAGGAACAAATTTCAACCTCGTTTGTGATTTTACTATGGCTTTCTGAATGTCAAGTTTGAAATCAATATCACCTTGTAAAATGTTAAAGATTGAGATATAAGATTGATGGTTTTCATGTATATCAATCATTTTTAAATTCTTATTTGGTAATTCTAATAAAATATCATACCCTGTTGATTTTCTAACGTGTTTTGCATCTGAAACATAATCTGTAGTATATGGTGTAAAACTTGGCACAATAAAATGTAAATTAGGTGTTGGAACAAGTGTTGAAACTATACTAGTTAATGTATTGTACATATAACTAGGATATCTCAAGGTATTATATGTGTTTGATATGATTGTGGATATTAGCTGATTGGTTTGTTGAATGTTTGGACTATTGCTTTGGAAAGTATCAATCGCTATCTTTCTCAATGCATTATTTTCAATAACAATATTGGCATCTGAAGATTCTATTAGTCTTTTCAAAGTTAACACTGAATTATACGGCTGTACAACAACATCTGATGATTGACCACTTTCAGGAAACACAGAATACGTTAGTGTTAGTTTCTTGTTATATCTATCACTCAGTATCTCTAAAAGATTGGAACCAACACCAGAACCTGTACCACCTGCGATAGAATGAAATAATTGGAATGCCTCAAGATTATCACATGAATCTAATTCTCTATCAATCATCTCAACGAATAGCTCTTTCTCATTTTCACTGTAATCATACCCTTTAGACCATATATTACCAGCACCAAGACCAGTAGAAGACATATGAATATTTCGATCATCAAATAGTTGATTAGAAGTCTTAGATTTGATATCTGTTATAACACCAGGTTCTAAATCTATCAATATCGATCTTGGAGTAAAACGTTTATCGTCATTTGACTTGAAGAATACTTTAGGTTCGTCTTCTCTTTTTATGGAAGGATCAGCTGTGGTTATACCATCAGCTCCAATGGCGTGTTCCTTACATAGTTGATCCCAGAACTGATAACCAACCTGGTTACCACACTGTCCCACTTGAAGAGTAACAATTTCACTAGAGCACAGATTGTTAGTAGTATTCCTTCAAATAATTCAATACACTGAGAGATTCTCCACTTACGGCATGTTTTATAAGAAGCAGCACAGGCCAAACAATCCACAATTCTCTTTGTTTCAAACGCCTTTAATTGTCGTTTGTTTACATTTTTCTTACTTTTCAATTGAACGCGAAAAACAAAATACAAAACAAAGCAAAAAATTCGCGGAGTACAATTTTCGCGGAACTTTCATAAGTTAAAATCAGTTTCTTTTTAAAGAGTTTCTTTCTTTCTAATCTAATATACAAATGCTGATCAGAGTCATGTTCAGATTCTTGTTCTTAGACCAGAGGCTGGGGCTCCAATTAGTGTGATTAGAGCAATCTTGTCCACTTTACCCTTTTCAGAAGTATGGTATTTAGCACCAGTTAGAGCATCAGTGACAGATGGGGTACCTTTGTAGATTGGAGTGAATGTACTAGCACACACTTCAAAGTCGACTTCTGGATCAAAATCAACTTCAACAGAATCACGAGAAACAGAGTCGGATTTTGTTTTGATCTTTTGGGCTTGTTGAGCACGAGGTCCGGTGGAGACATGTTCAAGGAATTTCTTAGCAAAGTAAGAAGCAGATGCGTAATTCTTATGTTTGAATGATTGAGTCATGGCAACTTGATAAGCATTGGCTCTGTGTTGTGGAATCAATTCAGCTTTAGTGAAGTATGCTGCAAGTTCTAAGTTACGTTTAACATCATCTTGTTTTTCAACTTCACGACGAGCTAACTCAATAGATAAACCAAGAATATATTCTTTGGATAATTTCAAAGCATCCAATAATTTATCTTCATCATCCTTGTTGTCAACTGCAATAACAGTTATTAAATATATCACTTTACGGAATGATGCTATAGCATCTTCCAATTTATTACCTCTGAAAGCAGCAAAACCTTCATTGATACCTTTAGAAATTTCGTCAAATCCTGGTAAGAATGGTAAGATTTTGTTGATATCATCTTCTTCAACATCAGAACGAATATATGTTTTCAATGGAGGTAAACCTTCTGAGCTAGGCAGTATTAGTTTTGAAGCTTCATAAACTTGTAAGAAGGCTGGACGTAATGGCTCAAAGTTAACGACAGCAATTTGTCTATTTAATAGTTGAGCAGCGACATCAAAGGCACCGGCGGCAACGTAACCAGCAGCTGTTTTGGAATTACGAACCCAGTTAGTTAATTCACCTGCTGGAATACCACTAGCTTCAATACCAGTAGTATCCACTTCATCTTCGACATCAACATCTAATTCTTCATCGCCCAAGTCCCAACCAGCGTCTTCAGCATCTTCATCGGCAAAGTCTTCATAGAAAGCTTCATCTTCACTACCGTCAACACTAATAGTTTCTTCAATTTCTGGAGCTTCTTCAGAAATTTGTAAATCTTCAAGTTGACCAAGAACAGCTTTTTCAAAGAATGATAATGAACCAGCTTTTAATGGCCAGTTTTGGATTGGTGATGAGACCACTGGTAAGACTTTTTCAGATGGTTCTAGTTCTGGTAATTCGATATCTTCTTCAGTCAATCCAGCTTGTTCTAAGATACTAGCAGCTAACTCTTCATGACCATTGTTCTTAGCAGTAGCATAAGCTAATGGTAATGAACCAACTTGAGCAAAAACAGCAGCTCTCTTTTCAGTTGAGTTATTGTAGAAAGTATTTTGAATCAAACTGTTAATATCACCACGTTGTTCAGCAATGGCTTCCATCTTAGCTAATTTATTCAACTCACCAGTGGTCAAATATAGGAAAGATAGTTTATCGAATTGATGTTGGTTTTGATAGACAAATTCCAAGATTGCCAAGTTACCTTGTTTTAATGCTTCTTCACCTAATTTTGTCCAGATAGAGTTTGAATTTAATGATTTGGCTTCTTGTAAAGCAACTTCTAAATCACCACATTCCAAAGCAAGTTCAAATTTAGTTTGAGGATCTTGAACGAATTGTAAAGCAACTTCTGGGTATCCAGATTTTTGTAAGTAGGCAATGATATTTTGACCAACCAATTTAGATGTTTTAATCAAACGCAAGACCTCATTGAAGTTCTTGTTAACTAAAGCTTTCTTGAAACGGTATTCAGTGTTGTCAATTTTAACAATTTCAACTTCACCATTACGGTTCAAAGTGAAAACATCATGACCACTAACTTTAGTGATGTATAGAGTGGTTTCCAAAGTTTTAATGATACCGTTATCACCATTTAGTAAAGTGTATTTGATATGGTTCAAAGTAGAGTAGAACAAAACTCCACTTTCTTCCCAGGCAGCACTTTTAATACGGATGGTTTCATGTAATGAAGTAATAATTTCCAATTTCTTGTTAACAATGGTAATAGTATGTTTACTCAACAAAGCCAAGTATTGACCATCATGGGACCAAGAAACGTACTTAACATTGTTGACTTGGACTTCATTCAAAGTTTTTCTTTGTTGAGGATCATAGTGAACAACAGAGTTGTTTTTCAATAATAAGATAGAACCAGGGCCACCGTAAACAACATCCTTGATATTTGAATCCAATTTGATAGTTTTGGTGGTTGAGTTATCTAGATCTTTGATTTCCAAGTTTTGAGTGTTCTTAGTGTATGTAACAAATCTGTTACGGGCAATGAAAATGGCAAAGTTAGCTTCACCAGTACGTAAATCTTGTGGTTCAATTGCTCCAGTAGCATCTTTTGGTACACCAATTAAAGCGTATTGATCACCAGTAGTAACCAAGATTGAACGAGAACTTGGATTATATGATAATGTTCTCAAATTGTTCCATGAGTTCCCAATCTTTTTCAAAGATAAGGTTGGTAGGGATGAAACTTGGCTATTGTAATCAAAGATTTGAAGTTGTCTCTCGTTGTTGATGTAGAACAATTGGTTTTGGTGGATAGCATGTGCTGGACGTTCACGGTCCAATTTGAAGACCATAACACCTGAATCATGTGCAGCAGCAAATAGGTTGATGTTTGGGTGAGATGCAATCAACCAGAATCTATCGTTATCTCTTTTGAATTGTTTAACAGGAGTACGTTTGTTCAAATCCCAAACTCTAATAGTTTTATCTTCACCAACAGAGATGATCAAATCTTGAGTTGGATGGAATAATACACTTAAAACATTGTTTGTGTGACCTCTGCATGTATCAACTTCCCAAGCTCTAGTTTCACTCATTCTCCATAATTTAACTTGACGATCATCAGAACCTGAAACAATCAATGGTAAACGAGGATGGAAAGAAGCCCAGTTAACACCTCTGTCATGACCTTCTAGGATATATTTGACAATGGCATCAGTGTTACCAAAAATGTCTTGTTGCTGTTGTTGTTGAGCATTTAAACGACCACTGTATAAATCATTGTCGAAATTTCTTTGAGGAGCTGAATGTTTTTGTCTTAATCCAGAAATATCCCAGACTCTAACGGTTTGATCTAATGATGCAGAAACGATTAAATCTTGAGATGGATGGAATTGAGCACTCATGACATAATGGTTATGACCTGTTAAACATGCAATTTCTTGACGGTTTTGCCAGTTCCAGATTCTAATAGTTTGATCATCAGAAGCAGAAATGATCCAAGGTAAGTCATGATGGAAATACACAGTACGGACATAATCCAAATGACCATTTAAGGTGAATAACAATTTACGGGTATCCAATGACCAAACTCTGACAGTGTAATCATCACCACCTGAAACAAACAATGGTTGGGTCGGATGGAAATCAACAGCACGAACTGACCCTTCATGATCTTCAAATCTATCAATTAAAGTACCCATTCTGTAATCCCACAGTTGGATTGTGGAAGAATGTAACGATACTAAAATCCATGGTCTAATCAATTGTTAGTAATCTTAGTCTATTTTTGTTATATCAAGAATGACAACAAAACATACCTTGTTGGATGAAAAGCAACCCCTTTCGCACGAGACGATTTGGATTCAAACTATATAGTCACAGTTAGTACAAATCTCTTTCGATGTATCAGATCGATCAGAAGACCTAGCCAGCCAAGTTCATCTAGATCAATCAAACAATGAAATTCACTTACCTTAGTTAGCATCTTCATGTTGGCTGAAGTTGTTTATTAGAATATCTTATGAGATCACCACTGAAAAACACAATTTGTCTTCCAAGATACAGATGAATCAATGAGAGTACTCAGATAATTGAATTTACTTCAGAAATCTTGATTTCACTAGCGTTTAGTTGTTGCTTGTTTTGATTTAACGCGTGGCCATTTTGATTGAGGTTTTCTCGATTTTTCAGGATCTCCCAAAGATTTGTTACCCGGATGTTAGCGGTCACGTGATATCTTCTAAAAGGCCAAATTCCAATGCCTTATATGGCCCCCACATATGATACTATGAATATGATCTATGGTTGGCAGCTCATTGAAGGAAATACATTCTGACTCCTCGGAGAACCTACAATTATTGAAATCAAAGTGTCTATTTTCGAACTATTTAGGCGGTATTTAGGGGGTATTTTTAGATTTCTAGATCAAAAATGAAGCAAGAGCTATGATCAACATAGAAGAAAATGAACTCTTAACTGAAACGTTACCTGCGTTAGCTGGGGTATTTGTAGCTGGGGTGGTAGAAGGTTGAGAACTACTTGAGGCAACAGATCTTGTAGAAGTGGCTTGAACAAATTGGGATGAACTTCTGACTGATGAGGAAGAAGCAGATGATGATGAAGAGGAGACTCTAGATGATGATGAACGACTTTGGGAGGATGAGGATGAGGAAGAAGAGGAGGATTCTTCAGATGAAGATGATGATGAAGAAGATGATGATTCTTCAGAGGATGAGGATGATGAAGATGACTCTTCAGATGATGAAGAGGATGAAGATGATGATTCTTTAGATGATTCACTTGAAGATGAAGATGAAGCGCCTTCATCAGGGTTCAAACCAGTAGCATCTTGTGATCCCAAAACTGTGTCATCATCAGTAATGGCAACAAATTCTTCAGTGAAGTTGGTGTCATCTGTGAAAACATAAGCCTTTGAACCTTGAACATCAGCAACACTTGGAGGATCGTAACATTGGATAGAGGCATCTTTCAAAGTCAAATAGTAGTAACCTTTTTCTTGCATATCTTCAGAGTCCCAGTCAATGTTACCACCAGCCCATTCAACGGTACCTGGAGCATTAGAAGCTTGACCTGCTGGCCACAAGGAGAATTGAACTCTTGATGGAGTTTGTGGGAAAGCATATTTACCAGTTGCAGCGTCGTAAGTATCTGATTTCTTCAAAGTTCTTACTGCATTACCATCAATGGACCAAGTGATAGCTTCTTCAGTCCAGTCCATTTCATAGGTGTGGTATTCTTCAAATGTGTTTGAAATGACAGGACCTTCAATCATGTTTTTCCAGTTCAAAACACCTTGAGAGTAGTAGTTAGTTTGAACAGAAGATAAATTGTAACCAACGTATTCCCAGTCAATCTCATCTTGAGCATTAGAGTAAAGAATGAAAGAACCAACAACACCGGCACCACGAGAGGTTTTCAAAGTGGCACTAACTTTACCATACCACACATATCTAGTTGATGAAAGCACTGAACCACCACTTTCCTTTGGCATAGTAATAAGAAGAGCTTTGTCATCGTCATCTTGACTTTCGTTGTTTAAGATCCAACCACTGTAGATCCAGTCACTGTCATCAGGGTTACCTAGATACTCAGTTGTTACTAGAACGTCATCAAAACTTTTAAATCTTGTTTCAACATCTTTACAGACAGGCATTGGCATACAAGCATCCTTTGAGAAGGACCAAGCTGGCAAACATCCACCCAAACAAGTTGATCCAGTACCACATACACCATACTGTGAACAACATGGAGCAGATTCAGGGCAGCTGATGGAAGCGTTACAAGGAATGGTAGTTAGTTGAGCTTGTGTAAAGGGTATCAGAGCCCCAAGAGTAACTAATGAGCGAAGAATAGTTGATGTGAACATTTTAGAAGATAAGTAACAGGAATCAGCTATATAAAATGGTTAACCTTTGAAGGCGAATGTCCTTGGGCAAACCAAGGAGAGGAAGCTCTCTCACTTTTATAGTGGGAAATGGGAATACCCTTGTTTACTTTCACACTCTATCAGATCTGTCCGCCGTGACATCTGTCTCAAGCGTTATGGTTGATGCATGCATCAAAGTTTAACGCACGACTAACTAACTGTATCGTGTGAGCTTTCAAAGGCGGTGGCTAAATCCACTAAGAGGAAGCCCATACATAAATATACAGCGGAGGATGCCATTAAGATGTTTTTTGGATCACATTATCCCAAACAGGGTTGATTTGTATGTAAAAATGGTGCACGTTATGCACGACAAATGTACATACTACATGCGTTTTATGTTCGAGTTGGCTAGATCATGGTTGAGAGTGGTGGGAATAACAACCTGCGAACATTACGGACGTTGTAATAGTGTAAATATGAATCATCAGTCTTCAACATTGGCACGTCGATGTAGGAGACAGCTTTTAGTAGAAAACAAAAACCAAGACATCGACAGTTACTGAGCACAAGATCCATCAAACTAGCCAGATCTACAACATTTTCTACTAAACTGGGTACAAACTACAGAACGTCCTAGTAGATAAGGTAGTTAGGTTGAAGCTGATTGACTGAATAGACCACAAAGGAATTAAGATGTGGGGAGTCGATCACTTTAACTCATTAATGAAGGTGGTACTAAACACTAAAGCACTTTTCTGTAGAGTCAGACGCCCTATTGTTGTGATCTTTTGAAACTCTTTTTCGTATTACGATGTACGTCGATCAGCAGAGTTTCCATTTTAGGCAATTTTTTTCTTTTTTGGGCGAAAAATAATTACTAGATGGGGCACTGTTTTGACATTCTTGACTATTTTGATTATTTATGATAAAACTAGCGTGTTCGTGAATTCTGATGCCGGGTCTGGGACGTACCAGGATGTTATCTGATCATACCTGCTGCTTCCCCATGACATGAAACTCTGAGTGATCTTAGACCCTTATTTATTGTTTACGCATTGAATATATCTCGTTCAATACACTACACCGCATGTTTATTCCTCATAGCCATGTTTTCAGCTGATTTGTACAGTTGTTTATTGTGATCCCGCAACTTGTAAACACACCTGTACCAAAGAAGTAAATATTGATAAAGTATATGCCCAGTAATTTCCGCATACGTACTAATCGTTGGGCCTCGGTATGATTCTCTGGCTAATTTGAAGAACTTCGACGTTGATTCTACACACTACAGTATCTTACTGATCCAAAATAATTGACACTGTCCTCGTAATATACGGACGTTGGAAAATCCATTAAGAAAAATGAACAGATGATCGTATAGATTAATGATCTAGCTGTACGTATGAATTTATGAACGCTCTGCATGATTAGTGTTTGTTTGGCCACTATGACTCTACCATGATTGAAATAATCTCAGAACCAGCTTTAATTTGTCAATGTTGTTGATTGGTAAGTGAACTATCTATATGTCAACAGCAACTTATTCTCTCACCACCACCAACCACATCAAGGATCATATTAAGATAACGCTATAACCTACAACCTAACCAAAGTTCATATAAATAAGTTTTTATTGTGTGTTGATATTATTAAAAAACCTCTATACAAAGGTTAAGAATGAGATAATACCTATCAATAACGAAACCAATGATCCACCAGTTGTCAAAACAATGGCAACATTTGTTGATAATGAAGTTTCTTGTGAGAATTGAACAAATCCGGTAGGTATAGTGGTAGTCTCTTCATTAGTAGTAGGGGTATCATTTTGGTCATTAGCTTCGGTGGTTGTCGCACCATCTTCGGTTGAAGTGGTTGTTGTTGCCGTGGATTCCCCAGAAGAAGATGATTTGGTTGAAGTTGATTTTGATGAAGAGCTCGAAGATTTAGAGGAAGATGAAGAAGAAGACTTGGATGAAGATGATGATGAAGATGATTTTCCTTCATCAGGATCCAAACCGGAGGCATCTTGTGATCCCAAAATAGTGTTGTTGTCTGTGATCATAACATATTCCTGATCGAAGTCTGAACTACTGTTGAACACATATGACTTGGAACCAGTGATACTTGTACCAGAAGGTGGATCATAACATTGGATAGAAGCATCTTTCAAAATCATATAGAAATATCCATGTTCTTGAATATCCTCAGCATCCCAATCAACAAGACCACCAGCCCATTCGATGGTACCAGTAGCTTTTGAGTCACCAGCAGGCCATAGAGAGAATTGAACTCTAGCTGGAGTTTGAGGATAGTTGTACTTTCCGGTTGTTTCATTATAAGTATCCTCCTTATTCAAGACTCTAACTTCTTCGCCATCAAGATACCAGGTAAGTGAATCTTCAGTCCAATCGACCTCATATCTATGGTAATTGTCGAAAGTACTGTTATCAGTTGGAATATTGATCATATTTGTCCAATTTAGAACACCTTGATAATAATAATTTGATTCTGCAGCACTTAAATTGTAACCAACAAATTCCCAATCAATTTCATCTTGGGCGTTTGAGAATAAAATAAAAGCAGTAATGATACCACCACCACGGGAAGTCTTTAAAGTGGCACCAACACGTCCGTACCAAACATATCTTGATGATGATAGAACGGTACCTGAAGTATCCTTAGGCATAGCCAAGATAGAAGCATCATCATAATCTTCAACATAACCAGAATAAATCCAATCAGCATCATCTGGATCACCTAAATAATCTTCCAGTGAGATAAACTTACTGGTATCAGTGAATTCAGTTGAAGTATCTTTACACACAGGCATAGGCATACAAGAGTTGATATCGTATGAAAAGATAGGATGACAACCTCCAAGACAGTATGATCCAGTACCACATTCACCATATTGAGAACAGCATGGAAGATCTTCTGGACAGTTTTGGGTGGCGTTACATAGGACAGCAGCCCATGAAGTCCCTATGAGTGTTGCAAATATCAGATAGACGTTAAACAGCATTCTTTGAGGTCTGTGATGGAAATGGAATTGACTTTTACGGAACTGGGTATTATATATTTCTTTTGTTTGAAAGACTTGTGCTGAAATAAAGAAAAATCCGTGAAAAATAGCAAAAACTTGAAGCGAAAGAATGAGTGATTCTAGTGATTCACAATGATAGTAGTAGAATCTTTTGGTATTAGTATCTCTGGCCCTTAGAAACTTATAGAAACTTGAAGGTTTCAGATCATTTCAGATCTAAGCATTTTTTTTCGTGCATCCTCGATATTCCGCGATAATTTCCTGATCCGGACTTGTTTATTTACCATATTTTCTTACTGTTTGTGGAAAGTGTTTATTTTTAGAGACTTTTCGCGTATTCTGGAAAAAGAAACTGGGGAACAGTGATTACATAATCATAGTAAGTGTATTTATTCAATTGTTTTATGGTACATCTAAGCTTGATAAGCTAGCAAGTTCATGGGAATAAAGCAATCTCGTTTATCGTAGCACCCTTGTTACCATTTGAGTCAATAGCATCGTTGGACTCGAATATGACGTATCTGGCTGTAACTTTCTCGTTCAACTCAAAACTAGTCTCATTATTTGGAAGTAACTTGACCTCCGTCAAGTAAGTACTGTCAAATGGTTCACTCACTTCTATTGGATATTCATGTAGCACCTTCTTGAAAGTCTGGTTTCTGAAGTTCAAAAGCATATCATCAAAATCCACAGGTTCACCTTCATAAATATAGAACGAAATGCTTCTGGCAGGTCTAGCACCCCATACAACATATCCTCTGGAGATAGATACATCAGCACCCAAGTCGATCAAGAGTTTAGCTGGCTCATATCTTGATATAGGTTGCCAGTATGTATAGTTATTTCCATCTATTGCAGATAGGGAAACTTCACCAGGTGAACCAACAGTCAAATTTGCAATAACCTGGCACTCACATAAAGAGTTGATTATATTCAGCGAAGGCTCAAATGCAGGGACTTTGAGAACTTGTCCTGGGTTAACAGTGTAATTACCAGCTTTCTTGTTTCTAGCATCAACCTCGATCAAGATTGGAGTATCACCTCTGTGATTTATTATACCTTCATCATCAGTCAATGTTATGTCAAGTATTTGATCCATGTACTTGATACCTTTAACTTGGACACCGCCTGGTAAAGTATACGCCTTAACAGGGTCAAATCTCAAATATCTCTCAAACTTTCCAGTATCAGGGCAAAATCTAGCAGAGTATCTTAGACCTAATACCCCATATACAATTGATTGTAAGTACCCACCATGAGCTGTAAGGAATGGGAATGCAGGATGTGTACCCCCATTTGTCAGAACATTGTCATCTGCTTGTTCGCTGAACTGAATGTATGGTGATCTAATGTATGGTATCACTGATTTTCTCAAATAACTCTGTGATGAACATCCGTAATCTAATAGTCTTGATGCAGCTACAGTGAAGACAGGGAATGTCATAGCAGGTCCCATATCTGCTTGCTTCAAAGAGTAGTAGAAAAGATCACGGACTGCTTGTTCTTTAGCTTCAAGATAGTCCAAGGGGAATGTTAATAACACCACATCTGCTTGCTTGATGGAAACAGAAGCATTCATTCCTGTATATTCAAGTGTAACGCCGTGCTTTGATATTGGTATATGAACTTTATCCTCAACGTCAACCCATCTAGGATTGATATTCTCATCAAGGTGCTTTGCAACTAAAATTGTAGTTTTCAAAAGTACATCAATACCACTGTTAGTGAATGCACCATTATCAACATGATTTGCATATTCATCAGGATCAGTCAAGTTTTTCGTAACAAACTCTCCTAAACTCTCATCAAACTTTGTGTATTGAGATAGGAAATCAGAGGCATCTCTTAATAACGGCCAAGTGGTATACCTCAAGTAATTCTCATCTTCTCCAACCATGTATAAAAGGAAAGATGAAAGAGCTATATCAACATTAATGTGATACTCATAGTCCACACAAGGTCCTGAAGCTGTACAATTACCAAATCTTCCTGAAGTCCAGGGATAAGCAGCACCTTTGTAATCATAGAATTTGGCATTCTCAATAGCTTGATCATGTGTATAGTTTCTATAATTCAGTACAGATTTTGCAATTTTAGGAGCGAAGGGAGCAATTCCAGGAATGATCCAAATGTCCGTGTCCCAGAATACCATACCACCATAACTATCTGAAGACAATCCAGCAACACCAACAGCTGAAGATAATCCAAAAGAATTCACTTGCGTATTAGCTAATAAATGATATAAACTGGCTCTTGCTGTCAACTCTAATAACTCACTTGAAGGAATTGAAACATCAGTCTCTTCAAATTGCGAACACCATTCAGCATTATGAGCATTATATAGTTCTTCATAACCCTTGGCTTTGGCAAACTCAACTAGCTCTTTTGCATGTCTCAACTCTGTGATAGAAGAATTTGGATCAAACTCTGTTGATACGATAGCATTATACTTGATCAAGTTTACCTTATCATAAGGCTCCAAGACAAGTGTATCTTGATGTACAACAGCACCCCCAGCAACCCAAGACTTTGCAGTGTTTTTGTAGTCCCAGCTTGAATAAATTGCAGCAACTGAGTAATCAACATTATCAGGATACACTTCAATGTAAGTACCATCCTCATCAAAACCTATATTCTTCACACTTGTTCTTTGAGAAGTTGAAGCATTCAAAGTATCCCGGATCGTCAAGTTAACAGGACCATCAAGAGATTCAATTTGAAGGTTTAATAATCCTAGAGGTAACAACTGTTTATGAGTAAGAACGTCTATCTTGATCTGGATAGAATCCAACCATATCAATTTTGTAGAAACCACCCCATTGTTCATAGAAATATTATGGCTATAATGTGACACATCGGACTGCTTTGTAGTTTGTGGGCTAAAAACAAACTCTTCTCCATTTTTGTTCAATACAAGGTCAAAGTTTGCCCAATATGGTACAGAAGATATAACACTATCATATCCATTAGCATACAACTCGGGAAAATTGGTATCGGTTAATCTCTCTTGTAATGAAAAGAAACCAGCAACAAAGGCACCTGTGTATCTCTTGTTAAACAATGGCCATCCATTCAACAACACTTCTTCCTCGGTAGAGTCGGTATGAGTGTTAATCTCATCGTAAGCGAACCCTTGGCCTAAACTTGAGATTCTAGCACCAATGTACCCATTAGCAACATAAGTCTGTCTTGAATAGACATTTTTGGAAAAGTACGAAGTACCAACAGTATGTGTATCCCTCACGTAGAAAGTGTTCATCGAGTCAGCAACAGCATCAAATAACTTTGATGACTTTCTGCAAAGCTCCATAATATACGGATCTTCACGGCAATTCTCATCGGTACTGCCTGTCAATACACTACTATATGATGATTCATTGGACTGTGATAGCACAGCAGGTAAAAGAGGTAGCGATAACCCAATGAGTCTCGGTAACATTGTAGCAGACACCAGCATTACTAGCGCCGTGGACACGATGATCAGGTTCGAGGTATAGTTTTTCCGTCTAGACCATGATGTGTCAGTGGGCTTTGAGGGCTTCGAGAGCTTCTTCTCTTTGTGGGGAACTTCAGACATTTTGTGTTTGTGGCTAGCGATGTATAACTGATAACAAAGAGGTATGGAAGAGACAGAGATATATATAGAAAGAGATAGCAAAGTACATTTCCAATTCAATTATTGTAACGAAACCCTTATGGGATAGCAAACTACATCACATAATGCTAAGTCATCTCCAGTAGCGTATATGTCACTCTACATCCAAACAAGCTTAGCATTTTTTGAGTGCTCTGCTAATTACGGAGACGGAGTTTGGTGGCCGGATGTAGAGTAACATAGACTTCCGGGCATTTCACGTGACACAATCGCGCCTGAAGTTCCCCTACCACACCGGTTTTTGTTTCGGCCAATCAAAAAACAGCTTCAGTCGAGGCCCAATGAAAAAAGTCCACCTTCTCCCATTTTCAAAAAATCCCTTTTTGAATTCACCTTCTTTTCGACCTTTTTCCCACCCAACAAACATTATTTCCAATCATCAATAATGCTATCACGTTCTGCTATTCGTACAGCTGCTAGATCTGTCGTTGCTGCTAACGCTGCCCGTTCAATCAACCGTGTTGTAAGTATCCACGCTTTGAAACTGAATGTTTGGGTGGCCTTTTAACGAGTGGTGGTTGACTTTTAGATTCATGTCAAAACATCAATAACGTACTCAATTTCTATCCAAATAGGTGCCATTGATGCCAATTACCTTCAATTGCAATCTTACATCCAATCAATTGAATCACACGTTGGTTTCTATCTTGAAAACAACCATTTATACACTTTTGGGTGTCAGTAAATTCAAAAGAACAACAAACCCTATTTTCGAGTTGATCCCCCATCAATTGAACTGATTAAAGGGTCATTATACCATCACTCAAGCACCAAACATATCAAAGTACATCGATCTCTACAAAGCTTTTACTAACAATGTGTTCATAGGCTCGTCCAGCTCTAATCGTCGCTGGTCGTCGTTTTGCTTCTGCTAAAGCCCAACCAACTGAAGTTTCCTCCATCTTGGAAGAACGTATCAGAGGTGTTTCTGAAGAAGCTAACTTAAACGAAACCGGTAGAGTTTTATCCGTTGGGTATGTTTAATCTTATTTTTTTACTATGAATTTCACTTTGGGCGTCATGAATCTATATTCAAAACGAAATAGGAGCAAAAAAAGCATCTACAATATAATTCTCAGAGTATCAGGGAAATCTCCTTCAATTACAATTGAATCATCAATTCTTTGTTCTATGGAAGATACTGTCTACTTTGTTCCCCATTTTTATGGCTCTTGTCCAATTTTTTGTCGGGTCCTTATGTTTTTCCCATGTTGTTGTTCACACCCCTGAAATTTTTTTTCCTTCGTGGAAAATCGGCAACACAAAAAAATCTTCGGAACGCCAAATTCGTTTAATGAAATAGATCTCTAAGCTCCATTTGAACCACCAATTCTATTTGTCTTGAATTATCCAGATTTACTAACAAATGTCTTTAGTGATGGTATTGCTCGTGTTTTCGGTTTAAACAACGTCCAAGCTGAAGAATTAGTTGAATTCTCCTCCGGTGTTAAAGGTATGGCCTTAAACTTGGAACCAGGTCAAGTCGGTATCGTCTTGTTCGGTTCTGATCGTTTAGTCAAAGAAGGTTCCACCGTCAAACGTACTGGTAAAATTGTCGATGTCCCAGTCGGTCCAAAATTATTAGGTCGTGTTGTTGACGCTTTAGGTAACCCAATTGATGGTAAAGGACCAATTGTTGCTGAAAAAACCTCAAGAGCTCAAGTTAAAGCCCCAGGTATTTTACCAAGAAGATCCGTTTACGAACCAGTCCAAACCGGTTTGAAATCCGTTGATGCTTTAGTCCCAATTGGTAGAGGTCAAAGAGAATTGATTATTGGTGATCGTCAAACTGGTAAAACCGCTGTTGCCATTGACACCATCTTAAATCAAAAACGTTGGAACGATGGTGCTGATGAATCCAAAAAATTGTACTGTGTCTACGTTGCTGTTGGTCAAAAAAGATCCACTGTTGCTCAATTAGTTCAAACTTTAGAACAACACGATGCTTTGAAATACTCCATCATTGTTGCCGCCACTGCTTCTGAAGCCGCCCCATTACAATACTTGGCTCCTTTCACTGCCTCTGCCATTGGTGAATGGTTCAGAGACAACGGTAAACACGCTTTGATCATCTACGATGATTTGTCCAAACAAGCTGTTGCCTACCGTCAATTATCTTTGTTATTGAGACGTCCACCAGGTCGTGAAGCTTACCCAGGTGATGTTTTCTACTTACATTCCAGATTATTAGAAAGAGCTGCTAAATTGAACGACACCTTAGGTGGTGGTTCTTTGACCGCTTTACCAGTCATTGAAACTCAAGGTGGTGATGTTTCCGCTTATATCCCAACCAATGTCATTTCCATTACTGATGGTCAAATTTTCTTGGAAGCTGAATTATTCTACAAAGGTATCAGACCAGCTATTAACGTCGGTTTGTCCGTTTCCCGTGTCGGTTCTGCTGCCCAAGTTAAAGCCATGAAACAAGTTGCTGGTTCTTTGAAACTTTTCTTGGCCCAATACAGAGAAGTCGCTGCCTTCGCTCAATTCGGTTCTGATTTAGATGCTTCCACCAAACAAACCTTGGCTAGAGGTGAACGTTTAACCCAATTATTGAAACAAAAACAATACAGTCCATTGGCTGCTGAAGAACAAGTTCCATTAATTTACGCTGGTGTTAACGGTTTCTTGGATAACATTGCTTTAGAAAGAATTGAAGAATTCGAAACTGAATTCTTAGCTTCTTTGAAAGCTAACAACTCCGATATCTTGAACTCTATCAGAGAACAAGGTTCATTATCTGATGAATTCTTAGGTAAATTGAAAACTGCTACTGAACAATTCGTTGCTACTTTCTAAGTCTAGAGTTGTTTACAATGAAGAGTTATTGAATAATTCCTCAGAGTGAAAATTATAGAAATAGTCATTATATATTCAACATTCAGAAGTAGATTTTTTTTATATATTACACCAGTTTTGATGCTTATGAAAGACAAAAAATGCTATAACAGCTTTAGATTGAGGTTATTATTGCATAAACTAAAATAAAAGAGATTATATGTCATGAGATGCGAACGTAGTATTATGATAAACACATTTCTGTTCTCTCTATATCCGATTAAATATACTAAGCAACAAGCTTCACCCAACGTTTCATTGCTTTAAAGTCGATATTGTTCATTTTTAGTATTTCGCGAAAATGGTTGATATTGGTTAACAATTAAACCTAAAACTGTTCACAGTGAAATATAGCAAAATCAGCAAAACAATTAACGTCTGAAATTTATTGAAGATGGCACAAAGAGTATCATTCGACGAACTTTACCGTCGATCATCACAGTACAGACTATGGTCCTTCACAAAAGATGAACTAGCACTAAAAAGAGAGAAGGTTAATAAAGCTGGTTTGGCAAAGGTCGATGAAAGACTAAAGAAACTTCCAGAGATCGACCCATCACAAGTCGAAAAAGTTACTGTGGACGAAGAGTTAAAACTGATCTCATTCCACTCGAGAAGAATAGGACAACTGGCTAAATATTTTAACATGCCATCACAAGTACGAGTATGTATTTATTAGTGAATATCCAAATTGCTTCTTTACTAACAACTATCTAAGGCAACTGCTATATCGTTCTTGAGAAAGTTCTATCTGGTCAATAGTGTTATGGAATATCATCCAAAACTAGTCTTGTTGACTTGCTTATTTTTGTCTGCCAAAGCTGAAAACTTCTTCATCAGTATCAATTCTTTTTGTAAAAGAATCCCAAAGACCACACCTGAATCAATTTTATCACTAGAATTCGAGATATTACAATCATTACACTTCACATTACTGACCCATCATCCATTCAGAGCATTGTATGGGTTCTTTTATGATATACAGGAGACTTTAGGAGATGATGTTAATCCAAAAGAACTAGGGAAGTTATATGATAGTGCAAGAGTATCAATTGACGAAGCATTGATCTCAGACGCGGTTTACTACTTCACTCCACCTCAAATTGCTTTAGCTTGTTTAAAAATCAATGGTAATGAAGTGATAGTGAAGTACCTACAAAAGAAATTCAAGAAAATTGAAGTCATTAAAGAAGAAGATGAGACACTGGATGATAACACAGAGAAACCACCGGTGAAACAAGAAATCAATGATGTATCACCTGAATTTGATGAGATTTTAAAAGTTATAGAAGAATGTCAAGAAAGTATAAGGACTGCACAAAACCCAACTAAAGAAGAAGCTACCATCATCGATAGAAAAGTTCAATACTGTATAAATCCGGAACTTGTGCTCAAAAGAAGAAGAGAAGTATCTGCAGCAGATGCAGATGAATCCAATAAGAGACCACGTATCGATTCAGAGCCTCCTGCTACGAGCTAATTAGATTAGACTATTAATTCTCATAGGTTCACCATCACTTTAAAGCTCTTTGATTATTATGTAAGCATTTTCGTTATTCACCCGTTTTTTTGTCATTTCAGTTGGTTTTTTTAGTGGTTTTTTTGTTGCCATGGCATTTTCCACCAAAAAAGTAAACAATCAAATCAAATCACTAAAACTAAAACTAATAGTTTAACTGAAACTAAAGTGAAATAGAACTACTTCTAACTTTCTTTTTGTCGCTAGTATCACAGGTTAATATCCGATCAAGATGGCGTACGTTCAATCGAAGGTGATGAAGAAGCGTCTTCAAGAGAAGCGTCGCGTTAGTGGAGCTGCATTGTTAAGAGAAGAGTTGAATAATGACAGTAATGGTGGAAGCTCGCTACTTGATGGATTGCCTGCTTTTCAACAAAACAAAGGTGTGATGATGGCCAACTTTGAAGAATGGATTAAAATGGCCACAGATAATAAGATTAATTCTACGAATAGTTGGAACTTTGCATTGATTGATTACTTTCACGATATGAATGTCTTGAGAGAAAGTGATAACAATATCAATTTTCAAAAAGCGAGTGCTACGCTAGATGGTTGTGTGAAGATCTACTCTTCCAGAGTTGACTCTGTTGCTACTGAAACAGGGCGCTTATTGAGTGGATTGGCTACTAGAAAAGATTCGGAAAGTAATCGGAAAGATGATGAAGAAGAAGACGATGATGATAATGAAAGTGGAAAGGAAGATGAAGACGAGAATGAACTACGAACAAAAAATGATGATGCTTATGAAGATGAAGGTACAAAGAAGAAATCAAAGAGTATGAAATCAAAAGAATCATATAACACTTTGGCAACCTGGGATAGCATAAGGATCAAGAAACTATCGTTAGAATTGGCTATTGATCCTTTATTCAAGAAAACATTATCTGAGTTCGACGAAGGTGGTGCAAAGAGTCTTTTATTGAATACATTAAGTATGGATAACCATTCACGTGTTGTCTTTGATGCAGGATCTAGTAAGGCAAATAAAGAATCTCATGAAGATGATGAAGAGGATGAGGTTGATGAAGATATTGAAATGTCTGGAATTGATCAAGAAGACATTGATATCTCTCCATTTAAGAACTATATCTTTGAGAACGATACTGAACTTGAAAACTTTACTATTTGTCCATCGATGGGTCATTTGGAATCTGTCTTGAAAGATATTAATAAAGCTAAATCCATTTTGAGTGATGTTAATCAAAAGAATATAGAAGAACCTTCAGAAATTGCTAATTTTGATTTCGATTTCAATGGAGGTGATGATTACGGTGATGATAATGGTGACTCCTTTGGTGAACTAGAAGAAGAAGCTGCAGCTGTGATATTCCAAGATGAAATAGCACCAGATCAGACAGTTGCCAATGGTGATGAAACAGGTATCGTTGCAAGTGTTGTTGATCAAGACTTGATGGCATATTTTGATAATACTATGAAACGTAACTGGGCTGGTCCTGAACATTGGAAGGTGAAACAATTCAAAAAGGAGAAAGCTAATGAACTTAAGAATCAATTGGTACCAAATGGTCAAAAGGCTAAAAAAGTAAAAGAGAATTTTGTTATTGATTTCGTTTCAAGTTATGATGAAGATGAGGATGCTAAACTTGAGAAACTGATATTTGCCAAAAGCAAAGCAAGTACTACAATACCCCAAGATCAATGGAACAGCTCAGACACTAATCTATTGCCTGATGATCTATACTTCTCATCTGCACAATTAACAACGCTATTTTTGAAACCATCTCAAAAATTAAATCTGTTCAGAAAAAGAGTTAACGTCCGTGCTTCGGAAGCTACACGTGACTCTGAAGAACCACGTGAAGTAGATGCTACCTTCTGGGCTGAGAATTATGAACAGAAGGCTAAAGATGATGAAGATGCTGCTAAAACCAACAATGATGACGATGACAATGCATATGACATGGACTTTGGTGGGTTCGATGACTATGGTGGAGATTACGGTGATGTTGAATCCACACAGCCTGACGAAAAGACCAATTTTGGTACTCAATTGATCACAGGTGGTGCTAAAGTTAAACCTGAATATGTGAATTACTCAAAGACTGCTAAGAATGTGAATGTTAAGAAATTGAAGGATAACATTTGGAAAGTTATGGAACGCAAAGAAACTTCTGAAACAGAGCAACAATTCAGTTCTGTTGTTAAAGATATCGGTCGTCTATATCCAAGAGAACAAAAGAAAGATTTGTCTACCAGTTTTTGTTTCATTTGTTTACTACATTTGGCTAATGAGCACTCTTTAACTATAGAGAATAACGAAGACCTCACTGATTTAAAGATCACACAGGTCAACTAGATGATGCAAACGCAATATATATATATATGTATATATATAATGTCTTTAGTGTGCGCTGTAGATAAAACAGTAGTGCACATATTATAGCTTAATCTTCACCTTGACACTATAAGATAAACGTATACAACTAGAACTTGACGACAGTCAGTTTTGTGACAGAATATATGTATCACGTGAATATCACGTGTGTAGCAGTCGTCTGAAGTGTTGATTGGACTCTTCATTAAAAGCTAGAACTCAACACTTTTCTTGCATTTTTGATATACCACCCGATTAACACGACTACTACGTAACACAAAAGGTCTTACCAAGTGCTACTTCATCAGCCTGTCCCATATATTTCACTTCACTTTGATACTCTTTGTAGACCTATAAGTTGGGCACTTCCTGAATCTGGTAATTTTCGCGGGTTTGTAGGAAAGTTGGAGATTCTGGAAGAATTGGGAAAATCCAATGAGCAAAAAGAAATGGCTTCAGCTCGAAATCTCCAGGAAATTCACTTGTTTTTTCAGAAGAACTTCTTTGATCACTTGTTTCAAGTTCTCAGAGATACTTACAATATATCTGCATTTGGTTAGGTGTGTGTTCTGTTTACTCTCTTTTTCTTTCAAGACTTTTT
Source organism: Wickerhamomyces ulmi (assembly GCA_030569675.1). NCBI lineage: Eukaryota > Fungi > Ascomycota > Saccharomycetes > Phaffomycetales > Wickerhamomycetaceae > Wickerhamomyces > Wickerhamomyces ulmi. The sequence goes on from JAJMLN010000005.1 coordinate 214,033, forward strand.
ACAATTCTGTGAGTTGGATCGATACTTGATTGTATACGCCACTTGTGAATAGGTCTATTCATCAAACAACAAGAAGAACTAGAAACGGAGTGGGAGATATATATATTTAGATAATGCTAGCCACTACAAGATTAATAACACCGCGTATGCTGACAGTGGCGACTGCTAGAGCATCCTTACCTTTAGCTAGAGCACTGGTTTACAAAGGAGCTAGATATGCCTCATCAACAGTACATGCCCAATTAGCTGCCAAGGAACAAGTTGCAAACTCTGAACTAAACAATCCTGAAGTACAGGTTGATTTTTACAAAAGTTTATTAAAGGCTAATTATCCACAATACGTTGTCTCAAGATATGAAAATGGTGGAGTTATCAATACACCAGAATGTACTCAACTATATGCTCAAGCATTGAAAAAGTTGGGTAGATTTAAAGATGCTGAAAAGGTCACTCAAAATCTTGGTTCAGTTGGTATTGCTGGTAATAATGGAGCATTTAACAACGGTGGTATAAATCCGTTCAATTTCGGTACTCGTAATGAACCAATTCATGTTGTTGTCACTGAATCTACATGGACTATGGTTTCCAAATGGTTAAAATGGCTAATACCTATTGGTTTATTAACATGGGGTGCCATGGAAGGTTTCACATATTTAGTTGAATCAGGTACAATTTTCAAGAACTCAGATGTTTCCGATAAATCAGTTGATATGTCTAAAGTTACTGTTAAATTTGAAGATGTTCGTGGTGCAGATGAAGCTCGTGCTGAATTGGAAGAAATTGTTGATTTTTTGAAAGATCCAACTAAATTCACAGGCCTTGGTGGTAAATTACCAAAAGGTGTGTTATTAACTGGTCCTCCAGGTACTGGTAAAACTTTACTTGCTAGAGCAACTGCAGGTGAAGCTGGTGTTCCATTTTTCTTTATGTCAGGTTCTGAATTTGATGAATTATACGTTGGTGTTGGTGCTAAACGTGTTCGTGAATTATTTACACAAGCAAGAGCTCATTCACCTGCTATTATTTTCATTGATGAATTAGATGCAATTGGAGGAAAACGTAATCCAAGAGATCAAGCTTATGCTAAACAAACTTTAAATCAATTATTAGTTGAATTGGATGGATTTTCTCAAACTTCAGGTATAATTATTATTGGTGCAACAAATTTCCCAGAATCTTTAGATAAAGCTTTAACACGTCCAGGTAGATTTGATAAAATTGTTAATGTTGATTTACCAGATGTTAGAGGTCGTTCAGAAATTTTAAAACATCATATGAAAAATGTTGAAGTTGCAAAAGATGTTGATCCATCAATCATTGCTCGTGGTACTCCAGGTCTGAGTGGTGCTGAATTAATGAACCTTGTTAATCAAGCAGCAGTTTATGCATCTCAACAAAATGCTTTAGCTGTTGATATGAATCATTTTGAATGGGCTAAAGATAAAATTTTAATGGGTGCTGCTAGAAAAACAATGGTTATGACTGAAGCAACAAGAAGAGCAACTGCATATCATGAAGCAGGACATGCTATCATGGCATTATATACACCTGGTGCAACTTCATTATATAAAGCCACTATTTTACCAAGAGGTCGTGCTTTAGGTATTACATTCCAATTACCAGAAATGGATAAAGTTGATATTACTAGAAAAGAATGTTTAGCCAGATTAGATGTTTGTATGGGTGGTAAGATTGCAGAAGAAATGACATATGGACCAGAAAATACTACAAGTGGATGTGGATCTGATTTAAGTTCAGCTACAGGAACAGCAAGAGCCATGGTTACTCAATATGGTATGAGTCCAAAAGTTGGACCAATAAGTTTAGCTGATAAATGGGAAACATGGTCTGCAAAATTACGTGATTTAGCAGATCAAGAAACAGTTGATTTATTAAAAGAATCTGAAGAACGTACAAGAAAAATGTTGAGTGAAAAGAAAATAGAATTGGAAAGATTAGCTCAAGGTTTAATTGAATATGAAACTTTAACAAAAGAAGAAATAATAAAAGTTGTTAAAGGTGAAAGTTTAGATAAAGCTAGACTTGTGTCAAACACTGTTGTTGAAACACCTGAAGGTGATGATCGCAGAGATAAAGGTAAACAACCATTCCCTGTGATGGTGGAAGCATAAACATATCCAAAAAAAAATTACTCCCCTCGGGGTAAATTCTAATGTTATTCTTTATGTCTTCGTTCCATTCTTTCTATGCAATACACCTTGTGTTTTCTTCAATCAAGTTTGGTTTTTGTGATGTTATCATTCTTGTGTTTTTTCCCATCCATTTTAATTTTAATCACACCCTGTAAATATGCATTGATTCCATATGAAATGGAACAAAAGCAAAAACAATGAAAAAAAAATGAAAGAAAGAAAAGCAAATATACCATTTTGTTATAAATATATGAATTCATGATTCTGAAATAGACCCTGTAGTTCTTTATACTTTTCAATGCATGTGTGTCTGTATGTATGTATCTATTTCTTGGATTGTTTTCAGTTTTTCAACTTTTCAAGTTTATGACTCTCAGTATTTGCAAATGCCAACTGTATGTTTTTCCCAAAGAATGGTTCATTATTCAGACTTCTCAAAGCAAGACTTGCTTCTCTTGGATCTGAAAATGTTATGAATGATTGACCTCTAATCTTTGGATCGATGTTTATATCTATTATCTCACCATATGTTGTGAATAAAATGTAAAGGTTTTCTTTGATTGTTTTAAGAGGTATTTGGTCATTCAGGTTATTGATATATAATGTATGTTCTGACATTGTGAGATGTATCTAAGATGAGGTTATTAGTTGAAAAGAGTACGAAGTTGTAATTGTTTGTTGGTACTTCAGCTTTAAAAGTGATAATTCATATAGAAGAAATAAATTTTCGCGAAATAATTTTGATATGGTATTATGAGCACTGTTCAAAATACAATAATTTTATAGTCATAATCATTTCATCTCTTTTTCTATGTACTTCTTAGTATCTATCAATCTATCTATGTGTATATATATACGTGGTTTATGCAGCACTCTTCAATGCACTTCTGAATGAATTCATAACGACATCTGGAACACCACAACCATCACCAAAACTCATACCACCATGGCTTATCAATCCATCAAATTCTTTATCCAAAGTTTCATGGAACTCATCATACAATGTGTTATAACCTATATGGAACTGTGGGATACATTGTTCAATGAGTTTATGATCAAGGTAAATATCTTGTGTTTCAGGATGTACATCCAAGTCTCTTTCCAAAATATGACGAGTTCTCTTGATCAACTCAGTGGTTGTTGGTACTGGTTTATCAGACCAATAATGACCTCCAAACATTAGTGTAACTTTTATATAATCATCTGTTTTTTTATCATTTTCTGTTGGTATTAGATCAGTTTGATTCATCAATGGGACTGAGTATTTTTCAATATCAGAATCAAATATCACACCTAGTAATTCTTCTTTATTAGTCGTTCCTTGTGGAACTAAGAATCCAAACCCATGTTTTGGCAAAGTTTTGTTTGGAATGTAAACGTTCATTAAGAAAATATCAACATAAGACAACGAAGATGCAAGTTTTGACGTTTCAGTATTAGGAATCATTTCTGAAAGTGTATTAGCATTGATTGTTGTTCTTATTAGATCGTATGATTCTTCAGATCTGTTAACTTTGATGGAGTCTCCTTCTTTGATTATTGATTTCACAGGGGTATTGAATTTGAACTCAATTTTTGGGTTGGAGACCAATGTATCATGTATGGCATTAGTAAAAGTTTGTAAACCATTTTTAAACACAATCATGGGGTATTTCTTCAATAATATTTGTAAATCTTGTAATTTCTCCGCATCAAATAGCTTTTGATAAGTTTGTAAATCCTCAGATAGGACATTTGATGGTTTTTTCTTTGTACTGAAGATTCCTTTGATTGCAGTCTTTATGATAGATCCATTGATTTGTTCCATTTCAACCATTGATTTTATGATTGAAGAAGCACTCAATTTTTTAACATCACCACCATAAATACCGTGGAATACAGCACTCATCACATTAGTTGATAAATTAGAACCAAACCTTCTTGATACAAATTGATGAACGGTTTCTTCTTCATTGTGTTTCTTCTTTGAAATAAAAGGTTCTTTAAGAGCACCAGCTATCAATCCATCACCTAAAGAACTGTTTATAAACTTATTGAAAGACTGGAAATCGGATGGAACTTGAATCAATTTATTTTCTTTAGATAGCAACCATTTCTTATTAGCCTCACTATCTTTTGGAACGACTTTTATTTCATCAGAATGACCTAGTTTAAACAAAGTATCAACCATTAATACAGTCCCATCACTTGTACCTCTTAAAGTTCTAGGACCTTTTTCTAGTAAGATTTTCTCATTGTTGATATTATGGAACTCGGTATTGATATAACCAGATGGCCGATGTGATGATTCAAATACAGTAATTGAAAGGTCGGGTCTTAGTTTTGACAGGAAATAAGTGTATGTTAGAGAAGATATACCGGCCCCCACAACACCGACTCGGGCATTTGGTTTGATAATCATTTTTTAAGCCCTTTCTGGAACAGATTAACAGGGACTTTTATGCCGGTCACTTTATATGTGTTATATAAAGGCGGGATGATCATCCTCGAGAAAAGAGAATTATTTAATTAGTGGTTTCGCGAATTCTTGTGTTTTTGTCGCATGACACAAAAAAAAGACGCTCGTTGCGTTGAGCCTCTGGTCGTTTAGGCCTGTGGGATGATCACCTGAGTGACGAATAATGTGTAGTGTGTCCTTGTAGTAGTCTCTCTTCAAGTATCAGAGTAGTTAGTGTTACATCTCTCAATGAATGTCCTTGTATGCTTGTACCGATCTCCATCTCGCATCGGACCGCAATTCGAGTGCCTCTGTGCTTATGTCAGCTGTCTTTCTCCACTTGGTGAGCAAACAGCCAGCGGTTAAACATTCTCCACACACTAAGCAAAACACTGACAGCAGCACCAAAACACTATGAACAACACGAACAGCGTGAACACAGCGCTAAGACAAGCGGAAAGGGGTCCACCTGGCACAATGTCCTATAAAACGATGGCCATTCCCAGTGTTCCCACTCCTAAAACAACAACAACTAGAACAACTACTACTACCTAGTTATAACAAACATATAAGCAAGTGATAGCAACACATAGCAATAACAATGGCTTACCAATCTCTATCACACATCCTCGATGCCGAAACATTCACTGCCGAAGACAACTCCATCGACTACGAGAAACTATACGCTCAGTTCCCACTACCTCCTTTCAAGCCTCATGAACGCCAATCGGTACCGCTAGCTAACACTTTTGTTCCAAACAAGTACTCCTCCATCTACAGATCAGGTAAGTCTCCACAGGCCCTGATCAGTACCGTTACCCCAGAGTTACGTACACTACATGATCTTTTTGAAAAAGCTGTTGAACTACACCCAGATTACGATTGTGTTGGTACAAGACTAAAGAACTCTGAGACTGGTGAACTTGATGCTGAATATTCCTTCTTGACATATAAGCAAGTTCAAGCTAAACGTGATAAAATTGGTTCTGCTATTAAGAATTTGGTTGGAAGACCAGCTGGTGAAAATTATGTCGTTTCAATTTTCAGTTCTAATAGAGCAGAATGGGTCATTTCATCTTTGGCTATTCAAGCTTTTGGTTTGACTTCAACTGCACTTTATGATACTTTGGGTCCTCATACTTCAAGATATATCTTGAATTTAACAGAATCTCCACTTTTAATCACTTCTTATGATAAACTTTTAAAGATTATTAATTTGAAGAAATCTGGAGATGGTTTACCATTCTTGAGATTCTTAGTTTCAATGGATGATTTGGATTTCAATAAAGATTTGGGATTATCAACACTTGCTGCAGAAGCTGGTATTAAATTATTAGATTTCAAACATCTTGAAAGACTTGGTGAATTGAGTCCAGTTGAGTTGGAAAAACCACATGAAGCTTTATGTATCTCTTTTACATCAGGAACAACTGGTAATCCAAAAGGTGTCATTGTATCTCAAGAAATGGCAGTTTCTGGTATTGTTTGTTGTTTTACACATATTGAGAAACCAAAAAGATTTTTAAAATCTGGTGAACAATTCCGTTATTATTCATTCTTACCATTAGCTCATATTTATGAGCTTCAAGATATATATCTTGCTCTAAGTTCAAATTATAAGATTTATTTCCCATTTGATCCAAGTCCTTTGAAATTATTGGATCATTTGAAACTTATTAAACCACATTATGTTTGTCTTGTTCCAAGAGTTTATACCAAGTTTGAAAGTGCTTTAAAACAAGGTTTTACACAATCTTTTACTGGTCGTGAAGTTATTTCAAAAGCTGTTAAAGCAAAACAAGCTGATCCAAATTCAAGTTCTTTCTTATTAGATTCTTTCTTCTCCCCAAAGATTAGAAGTAAATTAGGTTTTGAATTTGTTGATTTTTGTGTTAGTGGTTCTGCACCAATTTCAAAAGAAACGGTTCATTTCTTAAAAGCTAGTTTAAATGTTGGATTTAAACAAGGTTATGGATTAACTGAATCTTTTGCAGGTATTTCAGTTTCTCAACTTGGTGAGAGTGATATTACTTCTGGTCCAATTGGTGTTTCTACAGAAATGAGATTAAGAGAAGTTCCAGAAATGAATTATTATGTAACTGATAAAACAACAGGTCAAGAATTGGAAGAACCACAAGGTGAATTATATTTAAGAGGTCCTCAAGTTTTCAAAGGATATTACAAGAATGAAGAAGCTACAAAAGATTCATTTGATGAAGGTGGATGGTTCAAGACTGGTGATATTGCACAAATTGATAAATTTGGCAGAATTACCATTGTTGATCGTGTTAAGAATTTCTTCAAATTAGCTCAAGGTGAATATGTTACTCCTGAAAGAATTGAAAACATTTATTTGAGTTCATGTGCTTCTGTCTTGGCTCAGTGTTTTGTTCATGGTGATTCTCTTCAAACATACCTGGTTGGTATCTTGGGTGTTGATATTGATAACTTGCGTTCTTTATTGAAATCTAAATTCCATCAAGAAGTTAATAGTATTTCAAATGATGAATTGTTAGAGAAAGTTAACAGCAGTCCAGATATCAAGAGATTCTTACTACAAACATTAAATGAATTGATTAAAAAGGATGGACTACAAGGGTTTGAGAAATTACATAATTTCAAAGTTAAGATTGATCCATTGAAACTTGAAGATGAATTAGTAACACCAACTTTCAAGATCAAGAGATTGAACGCTTCCAAATTCTATAAAGCTGATTTGGAAGAGTTGTACTCTGAGGGAAGTTTGATGAAGTCGTCAAACTTGTAGATATTTATATTATATCAATTTTATATAACAATACATATAACAATATTATGGATCTATGAACTAAAAATACTCGCTGTGCTTATTAAACGTCATTTATTACACTATTCCCTGTATCAATCTCCGATAAGCTGAGTTATATAATTTTCTTAGTAATAGAAAAGTGACACCTTAATAGGGTGAGTACACTAACCACATACTAACACAGGTAATAAAAACAATTACCAGCTATATTATCCAACAATGACTGGCTCAACAGGGGAAGTATGACACGAAGCCCAGATTGAATGACGGAGTTGCCGTGAGGGAAACATGTGCTTAACTATGGAAAACAATGAGAGATTATCAACATTGAGAACCTGGAAATGTGGAGTAGACTCTAACGAGGAGATTTACTGCACGGCCCCAGCAAAAACGTTAATAGTAAGGCCGCATTCACTCTCATGCCCTCACATGCTCTCTCTTTGTATGAGTATATAATGAGCATTAGATCTTACGCCTTGGTGCCACGGTACATTGACTACTACTCTATTAGTTAATAATAAGTTATTAGCTGTTATCGATGTCTCCTTTAAGCGAACTTAACTCCATTCCTATCAGATTTCCTCGTGATAAGATCAATAGATCCGTCAAGATACCTGGGTCTGCCAAACCTGGCTTTTCTCCTATTTATCGTAATGCAGCTTCACCAGATGAGTTGGTTGGTTCCTTCAAGGGACTCACTACACTACATGAACTATTCCAAAACGCTGTTGATTTGTTCGGTGATGATGATTGTCTTGGTGAACGACTCGTTGGTAAAAATGGGAAACTTGATGATTTCTATACGTATCAGAGCTATAAACAGATTGATAAGAGAAGATTGGATGTCGCTAGTGGGTTGATTCATTATGTATCAAAGAGTGGGATCGTGATTGGGAAAGATTCAAAACAACTATCTGATCTTGTTGTTAGTGTTTCTGGGTTTAATTCAATAGAGATGTTGTTGCTTGATTTGGCTACAAGATCTTTCTCAATTCCAAATACTGGGTTATATGAATCATTAACTAGTGAATCTTCTGAACATATCTTTAAGATTACTAGATCTCCAATCCTATTCCTGAACAAACATTTGATTGAAAAGTTCTTGAAACTAAAAGTTGAATCAAATCTAACAAGATTAAAGATATTTGTTACTTTTGAACCTCTAAGTGAAGTTTCTCCTTCATTGATCCAACAATGTCAAACAAATGGCATACAAATAACTGATTTTAAGACTATTGAAAACTTGGGAACTCTTCACAGATTACCAAACGATTACAACTTACCAAAACCTGATACGTTATACACATTAGCTTTCACTTCAGGTACAACAGGGCTTCCAAAGGGTGTTTATTTAACACATGCAAATGCCACTGCTAATGTTATTGGGTTCTTCGTTCATGTTCCGAAACCCGCTATTGGATTATCTACAGAGAAATATCATGATTTTAGTTATAATAAAGATGGGAATGGTAAACAGTTGAAGACTATCTGTTTCTTACCTTTGTTACATAACTATGAGAAATCAATAACAAATTTTGAGATGAGTTATGGGATTGCTTTAGCATTACCTTCAAAACCAGGTACGAAATCACTATTTGAGGATTTAAAGATTATAAAACCAAGTTTGTTTACTGGTGTTCCTAGGGTTTTCACCTTGGTTGAGAATGAAATCAAGAGAAGAATTAAGAATAGTGGGATTATTGATGTGAAACTGCAATCTGATTTCATCAAGAAGGAATTGGGATTTGAGAACGTTTCTTTCTTACAATGTGCTTCTGCTCCTATTTCTAAAGAGTCTATTATCTATTTGAAACAAATTCTGAACTGTGGGTTCTTGAATTCGTATGGTGCCACTGAATTATTCTCAGTTATGAGTTTCAGTGATCCTCATAAAGTCCTAGCAGGTTCTAGTGGTCCAACATCTGTTACTTCAGAGATTAAGTTAAAAGATGTTACTGAGATGGGGTACTCATCGAGTGATAAGCCATATCCAAGAGGAGAAGTGTTAGTCCGGGGTAAGTCACAGTTCTCCCATTACTTCCAGAATGAGAAAGCTACTAAAGATGCGATTGATGAAGAAGGATGGTATCATTCAGGAGATGTTGCAAGTTTAGATCATGATGGTAATTTATTCATAATTGATCGTGTAAAGAATTTCTTCAAGTTAGCACAAGGTGAATACGTTACACCTGAAAAGATTGAGAATATATATCTCAGTAAGAACCCGGTGTTAACACAGTTGTTTGTTCATGGTGATTCTTATAGTAATTACTTGATTGGTATAGCTGGTGTTGATCTCAAGAACATCAGACATCTTTTAAAAGAATCCAAGATCTTGTCTAGTGTTGATGATCTGAATGATGAAGAGTTGCTACATTATTTACAAAGACCTGAAGTCAAGACGTATCTATTAGATCACCTCAGTTTAAACATCAAAGACACAAACTTGAAAGGATATGAAAGACTGCACAACTTGCACTTTGCAATTGAGCCATTGAGTATTGAGAATGAGAGTCTCACACCAAGTTTCAAGTTGAAGAGAAACGGTGCGAGAAAAGCACACCACGACAAGATCAAAGCGTTGTATAAGGAAGGAAGTCTCTTGAAGAAGGCCAAACTATGAATAATATATGCTTATATTTGTATTGTGTATGTAGTGCATTTCCCGATTAGGAAGTCAACAACCACTGCACCCCACATTATAACTAGTAACTAGTAACTAAAAATTAAAAGCCAAAGCGCTATTTCTTGTTTTGGTCAAATAAATCACGGCCCACTTCAGAGAACCCTTTTTGCCCTTTTAACCCTCTTTTAGTCATCTGGGGTCCGTCTATCAAACAACAAACACATAAATAGACACGGCGGGTACTCTTTTACACACTGCTTGAACAATGGGGAAGATGCTTTACCAAGAGTGACTGATCAATGGCACAATACCGCGCTCAACCTATCACTAAAGGAGATGCTGTTTACTCTCCTGTCTACAGAAACTCATACTCACCGAACGAGCTGATCTCTACCCACGAAGGTCTTCGTACATTTGGTGACTTTGACAACAAGTACTTCAAGAGATTCTCCAGAGAGTGCTGCTTGGGTAAAAGATCAAGTGAACGTGAAGATCGGTATGAGTATCTGACTTATGATGAGGTGTTCAAACGTCAAGCTGATTTTGCTTCTGGTTTAATCTACTCTGTCTTAACAAATCCAAAGTATGTCGCCATCAATGGTGATAATGCTAGTTCTAATAAAGCTGATTTCATCGTATCCATGTTCAGTGAGAACAGAATTGAATGGATGATTACAGATATAGCAACTAGAAACTATTCATTAACCAACACTGCATTATATGACACATTGGGACCAACAAGCTCTTCATATATCTTAACTTTGACCAAATCACCAGTTTGTGTTGTCTCCAAATCAAAAATCATCAAATTGTTAGAACTCAAGAGACAATACGGTTTGGAAAATCTTATCCAATTGATCTCAATGGACCCATTGACTTTTGAGAATGATTATCATTATTTCAAGATGTGTGAGAACCTAGGAATAACACTATTGGATTTCAATCATGTTGAAAGACTGGGCTCTTTGAATAGATTACCTGCAGATTATAACCCACCAACACCTGAGACTAAATACACAATCTCTTTCACTTCAGGTACAACAGGTAATCCAAAAGGTGTGGTTATAACTAATGCCATGGCTGTTGCTGGATTGGCTTCATGTTTCATTCATTTCAAAAATCCTGGTGGTCATAAAGGTAACTATAATGGGAATGTTGATATTAATGGAAGACAGATAAGAGTTATGAGTTGGTTACCACTAGCACATATCTATGAGCGCATGCTGATAAGTTGGGCTACGTATTCTGGGTTTGCAGTAGGGTTTACTACAAAACCTGGTACTGAATCATTATTTGACGATTTGAAAGTTTTGAAACCTAATTATTTCACTGGTGTTCCAAGGATATATTCAAGAATTGAAAATGTTATCAAGACTCATATAAGTCAATTGAATCCTTGGATTCAAAAATATTTTGAAAATTCAGTAGGTTCAAAGAATGAACTTGTCGAACCAAACTGGTTACTCAATCAATTGATAGGTTTATCTACCATTAAAGAGAAGCTAGGGTTTGAAAATGTGGTATATTTAACTTCTGCTTCTGCTCCAATTTCCAAAAACTCTATCATCTTTCTCAAGAACACATTGAACGTTGGTTTTGAAAACTCTTATGGACTAACTGAATCATTCGCTGTTATGTCGTGTGATGATCCATATAGTTCAAATCCAGGAAATGTGGGTCCTGTCAACGTTGCAACTGAGATGAAATTGAAAAGCGTTGAAGCTATGGGATATTCTTCATTAGACAAACCATATCCAAGAGGAGAATTATTACTTCGTGGACCACAGATATTCAGTGAATATTATAAGAATGAAAAAGCAACTGCTGATTCGTTTGATGAAGGTGGTTGGTTTAAAACTGGTGATATTGCTACTATTGATTCAGATGGGAAGATTATCATTATTGATCGTGTAAAGAATTTCTTCAAGCTAAGTCAAGGTGAATATATCACACCTGAAAAAGTGGAAAACACATACTTGACCAAGAATAGAATCCTGACACAATTGTATGTACATGGAGATTCTTTAAAGAATTATCTTGTTGGTATTTGTGGTATTGATCCAGAAGGTTTGAAATCTTTCTTTAAAGAGGAATTGAAACTGGATATTGGTCATATCACTACAGCTGATGAATTGTTAAAACTTTTGAAAGATCCAAAGATCAAGAATAATGTGCTGGAACATCTCAATAGAAATGTTGTTGACCATTTACAAGGGTTTGAAAAGATACATAACCTACATTTTGATATTGAGCCATTAAAAGTGAGTGATGATGTTTTGACTCCAACTTTTAAGCTGAAAAGAGTACAAGCGAAGAAAAAGTTTCAAGCTATACTCGATGATTTATATAATGAAGGAAGTTTAGTGAAGAACTCTAGACTATGAGCATATAACTACATATTTTATATTCAAACTACTATTAAAACCAAACTATCCATAGATGTAGATCGTTACGTTGCATAGTTTTATATTGTGTACTCTACCGTCTCTCTTAATTGACGACATATACGTATTTATTATGTCTTCATAATTTTTTTAACACTATCTAACACATTCTAATAAGCTCTGCTCTCTACAAAACTACCCTCTTCACAACTCTTTCTTCAAGAAAGCAACATGGAAATCTTGTGTAGCATAAATCCCTCCTTCCAAAGAACCTCCTGTAACGAGACCAGTCTCATCAATCTTTTGTTGGATTCTTGTTCCATATTCAACAAACCCATATTGACCATAATACGAAACCAAATTATGTTCACAGATAACAGAAGCAAAAATCACAGATTGTTTAGCATCCCTTGCCAAATCTGTAATTCTATTAATCAAGAACTTACCCAATCCTTTCACATTAGACACAAATGCAGTGATCTCCCATCCATCTTCGGAGCTATCATCTGATTCATTCCCTGGGAACCCTGTTTCATGCTGCTCCTCGGAGTCATCGTTGATTCTTAATGAAGGGACTTTGGCACCTATTGTACCAAGTACTTGATCTTTAGATATCTCATCAAAATTGAAATCTAAATCAGGATACTCTATCTCAATGGTATCGTTTGATATAAGTGGTAATATATCATCATTATCAAGTAATCCTTCGGGTTTTAAAAGTACCAATATGAAACTATCTGTGTTATAGAATCCCAAATCGTTGATGAATACTTTTTCCGTCTTGATTCTTGTTGATGTTATGACATTATATTTCTTATTTGAATTATATCCATCGTTGATAACTTGAGTTAAGAAATTGATAAGTTTGGTAGAGTTCGGACTATCATGTTGGAAAAGCTTAGCTGATAGACTAAGAAGTCTCAGTTGTGAAGGCATATCTCTGGTGTTATCCTTACTTTCTGGGTTAACAGAGAAGTATAGTGTGTGGTATAAAGTGTTCAATCCTTGTTGTAAAGCCACTGTTCATAATCAAATTATCAAACATTGATAAGTTCCGTTGCGGGTAAATAAACTAAAGGTAGATCATTTAGCCGGGTAAAAAAATAGTACTATAAATCCAACTACACTTAATTACTAAATTGTTAAAGTCAATAACAATAAAAATATCGAGGTTATTTCTATTCTGAGAAGTAAACTATATATATATCAGCACTATCTATGTATCTGAAACTCTAAAAGCACTAAATTATAAAAATTTCAAATTTCGTTTTTTTCATTGTTTACTATAAATAATTCCAATTTTGATGTTGGAGATCCTAAATTTTGAAATTAAGTAAATTTCATATTGTCGAAATTCTTAAATCACCGCTTTTGAGAATTATTGAGGAATATAGTGGATAGATAGTACCTGAACTATAAGTAAAAGATCAAAAGACTCATTATATTTTGGATCAAATATGTCTCATTAAACTACTTTATAATCAGCTTAATATGTTATGAGCCCGGTTTCCGTCGCGCTATTTTTTTTTTTTTTTTTATGAAAAAGCCTAAATAAATGTTTTGAATCTCATCTTTGTGAATCAACTAGCTAACCGCTAACCATAGATCAGTAAATGTGGCCTTCGAAAGCTGGCCTGGGGTCTCGAATAGGCTATGGTATAGATGGTCCATCTCTCCATCTAGAGCAGCTGGGTACTGAGCGGCCATGGATATTCAGTCGAGCACGATCATCTGGTACAGAGTTTAAAGAGAGTAAAGGCTCATATCAACAATACGTACCTCCACAGATATCTCACAAATTAAAACAAAAGAAAAAAGGCTCTATACTGGATATTCTGGATATCGAAAGTGATAGACTAAAGACCGTTGACGATACCTCAAACATCGTCCAACAAGAGATCCCTTCGCAATTATTAGAAGATTTAAATAGAGTTGATGCAGTTCTAGGTAGTGATGTGGTGTATGATCCTGTCATAGGGAAGCTTATGGATTTCGGGAAGATCTCAAAAGGTACAACAGGTATTCTCGATGTAATGGCTTATGTTACCTCTGAGGCGAAATCAAAAGTTACACTGAGAATGATTGATTATGCTGATGTTGAAATAACAAATCATTTTGAACCATCCAAGAACAAGAAAGATGGTCTCTTATCAGGAAATGCTCTCGATGAGGATAACGATGTCAATGGTAGTAACGAAAATGACCATAAGATTGGTGATAAGTTTTATGATTATGGTCAAGGTGCTACATATATCAAGAAAACATCTATTGTGAAAGTACCAACTTTAGCTGATGGTATTACTATGGAATTCAATTCTGATATAAGGCAAATTGAAATTAGTAAGGCATCTATAGAGTATCCTGCTACTTCTGATTTGTTGATGGTGAGAACATCAAGCACGATATTCATTACTAGGGTATATACTATCAATAGGGTGTTAAAGATGGATAGAGTTGCAAGAATCTTTTCTTCTGACCTTGAAGGTTTTGAATGGGCTCATGTTGTTAGATCTCCTTTTGAATATCATACCTTTGCAGCCATAGATGTGAGAGGTAACTGGACAGTTATTCGTCTCACAAATAAGTCAAGAATGCCATTCATGAAATATCGAGGAAGTATCGAAGATGCTCTTGATTTTTCAAGATTTAAGATGATTGGTTGGTGTGATAATGAAAATGAACTTTATGTCATGAGTCGAAACAAAGTTAAGAGAGTTAATCTAAAACAGGCAACGTGTACAGATATACTGACTCTTGGAAGATGGTCACATTTAAGAGATTTTAGTCGTTCTGGATTAACTGATAGATACTCCTTTTTCCTAACTTCTAGAGAAATTCTTTGGATTGATACATCAAGAAACTTTAAGAGACTCTTATCGTGGAAACACAACTTCGATAATGAAGATCCGTCATTGAAAATGAGTTTGTCTTGTGTTAACGAGATCCAATATGTCATTCTTTTCAGTCAAATACATCCTGTCATTTTATTGTTCCAGTTTAAAATGGACGGAGAGTTTCCAAAATCCATACATGATCCAATACTATTAAAAAGCAAAATACCTGTTGATGGAAAGGATTTTAATCTTTATCAATTTCAAAAAAGATCTCTATCTTTATTCAAATTAACCAAAGAATTAGAACTTTCTAGAGTTTTATTAACTCCATATGAAAGTGCTGTGTTTGAGTATTCAGAACCGACCATAGCTCCACAGGAAGAAGAACCATCAAACGAAAATGCACTTGTTTTAAGAAAGTTCTATAACACCAAGTTTGAGCCTAGAAGACAAGCTATACGTTCTATTGCTGCAGAGATATTTCATATTCCAATGTATGAGCTTAAATTTACCGATCCTGAGAGATTTCAAGAATATGCTTCTAAGTTTATGGATATTAATAAGAGGAAATTTACAAGGCCCATTGTGTTGAGGAACTATACTAAGCCAATTGATGAGTTTGATGGCTTCTTTGAATTTGATAACATGCTTGAACAATTATTTGAGTATTATAATTCTAATGGGGTATCATGGTTAAGTCTTGATAAATTATCAAAAACACTCACATTTTATGGGAAGGTTTCCACACTGTATGAATTACACAGAAAATTAGCCGAACTATGGTCTTCTATAACCATTGCAAAAGAAGCTACTAGAGATGTTGCTTTATCTCTCTCAATAGGATACGATGAATCAGTTGAAAACAACAAAGTGGAAGAAATCATTGACGATTTGCCACCAAAACTTAAAACATTGCTTGACGGTTGGGATAGTGACTTGATTGATGAACCAGAAGAAACTAAACAAGAAATCGATGAAGCCGTGTTATCACAAGTCAAAACACAACCAATGATCAAAACCACACAATCGCAACCATCAACTCAAGTTGTTAGAAATACGAGATCAAGATCATCCAAGATCTCATCACAATTTTCACAATCTTCTCAAAATTCACAATCCTCACAACAGAGACCTACCCAGTTCTCTCAGTCTCAGTCATCACTATACAGACCATCTCAGTCCATCAGCAGAGATCCTTTCATGAGTTCTCAACCAAGAGCTACACAGTCTTCACAGTCTGGCCACGCGAAAAAAAGAAAAAGGGTCCGGGGCTTTGGCTGATACTCACACTACTCCTGTACTACTACTAATACCACTAATCACAACGTTAAAACGTTACAATGTCACAATACTTACCTACATACATACATACATAATGACTTAATGATACTTGCATTTTCTGCATCTCCCGCAAACAATATTACGTAATCACTAGCTGCTTATTTATTTTTTTCTTTTTCCAACGATTCGCCTCGAAAAATGAGTCAAAGCGTAAATATTCGTTTAAAAGAAGGCGGTTTCCTCCACATCAAAACTCGGTTCAGCTGCTATATCTTTTGTAAAGACAGACAATCCAGATAACCAGAACAAGAACAATGTCTGCCGCTTTGAGAGCCACTTTTGCTAGATGCAAAGAAGAAAAACGTAACGCCTTGGTCACTTTCATTACCGCCGGTTACCCAACCATCGAAGATACTCTACCAGTCCTAAAAGGGTTCCAAGAAGGTGGTGTTGATATCATTGAACTTGGTCTTCCTTTCTCTGACCCAATCGCTGATGGTCCTACCATCCAAGTCGCTAATACCACTGCTTTAGCCAATGGTATCACTGTCGCTAAAACTTTAGAACTTGTTAAAACCGCTAGAGATGAAGGCGTTGTTGTTCCAATAGTGCTGATGGGTTACTATAACCCAGTTTTACAATACGGTGAAGAAAAATTCATAAACGATGCTAAGAAAGCCGGTGCTAACGGTTTCATCATTGTTGATTTACCACCTGAAGAAGCTCTTAAATTCAGAGATTTGAGTTCTACTGCTGGTTTAAGTTATATTCCATTAGTCGCACCATCAACTACTGATGATCGTTTACAATTACTTTCAGAGATTGCTGATTCCTTCATCTATGTAGTTTCTAGAATGGGTACCACTGGTGCTTCTACTAAAGTCAGTACAGGTATTGATGAATTAGTGAACAGAGTCAAGAAATTTTCAAAAGATATTCCATTAGCTGTTGGATTTGGTGTTAGTACTAGAGAACATTTCGAAGCTGTTGGTGCCATTGCTGATGGTGTTGTCATCGGAAGTAAAGTTGTTACTTTAATTGGTGAAAGTGAAAAAGGTAAACGTGGTGAAACTGCTAAAGCTTATGCTCAAGAAATCGTTAACAACAGAAAAGTTGATTTAACTCCAATTGTTAACGCTGAAAAAGAAAGAGAAGCTCCACAACATACTGATTTTGAAGAAGCTCACAAATTCCCAGCTAGATTCGGTGAATTTGGTGGTCAATACGTTCCAGAAGCTTTACATGCTTGTTTAAGAGAATTAGAAAGAGCTTTTGAAGATGCTGTTGCTGATCAATCATTCTGGGATGAATTCAAATCCTTATATCAATATATCGGACGTCCATCTTCTTTCCACAAAGCTGAAAGATTAACCGAATACGCTGGTGGTGCTCAAATCTGGTTAAAACGTGAAGATTTAAACCATACCGGTTCTCATAAAATTAATAACGCTTTAGCTCAAGTCTTAATCGCTAAAAGATTAGGTAAATCTGAAATCATTGCTGAAACTGGTGCTGGTCAACATGGTGTTGCTACTGCCACTGCTTGTGCTAAATTTGGTTTGAAATGTACCGTTTATATGGGTGCTGAAGATGTTCGTCGTCAAGCTTTGAACGTCTTTAGAATGAAAATCTTAGGTGCTGATGTTGTTTCAGTTACTAATGGTACTCAAACCTTAAGAGATGCTACATCTGAAGCTTTCAGAAACTGGGTCACAAATCTTTCAACAACTCATTACGTTGTTGGTTCTGCTATTGGTCCACATCCATACCCAACTCTAGTGCGTACTTTCCAATCTGTGATTGGTAATGAAGCTAAAGAACAATTCAAAGCTTTGAACAATGGTAACTTACCTAATGCCATTGTTGCTTGTGTTGGTGGTGGTTCCAACTCTACTGGTATTTTCTCACCATTTGAACATGACACAAGTGTTAAACTTTTGGGTATTGAAGCCGGTGGTGATGGTATTGATACTGATCGTCATTCTGCTACTTTAACTGTTGGTGAACCAGGTGTTTTCCATGGTGTTAAGACTTATGTTTTACAAACTAAAGATGGTCAAATTTATGATACTCATTCTGTCTCTGCTGGTTTAGATTATCCAGGTGTCGGTCCAGAATTAGCAGCATGGAAAGCTTCTGGTCGTGCTGAATTCAAAGCTGCAACTGATGCTGAAGCTTTACAAGGTTTCAAATTATTATCTCAATTAGAAGGTATTATTCCAGCTTTAGAATCTTCTCATGCCGTGTTTGGTGGTGTTGAATTAGCCAAAACTTTACCAAAAGATCAACATATCATCATTAACATTTCTGGTAGAGGTGATAAAGATGTTCAAAGTGTTGCTGAAGTTCTTCCAAAATTAGGTCCAAAGATTGGTTGGGATTTAAGATTTGAATCATACCAATGATTTATCTGTGATATCACCAACTCTAGTACCAAAATTTTAAAACTGGCATGTGTGTTTTATATTTGATTTTGACTCTTGATTTATTCAGTTTAGTAAAAGAACTATTATATATAAATTAGTTTTTGACATTTTAATTTAATGACCTCGTCCTACAAATGAAACCATGTAGTATAATACTACACTGAGGATAAAACGAATGAAATTGTCACTATTAAATTAGGTTGTTACTTATAACATATACACATTAAAAAAGTCTAGATTGTAGGACTAGAGCATAGAGGGGTACGTTATACATCATAGGAAATGTGTATAACGACGGGAATCTTCATGAATGGACATTTCAGATTTCAATTGGTTCAATTCAGCTCTGATTTGTTGAGCTAAAGCTGGTGTCAATTGATTGCATGTTGCAATATCTGGATGTCTATCATAATCTTCCCCATTATGAACATCATAAAGAGTAATTTTTGAGCTGAAAGAAACTTTTTTAACTAGATCTTTCTTATTAATATTTGTTGATGATTGATATGATATTAATGATAACTCATCAGATAAGATACTGCCTTTATGTGCATGGTTTGGATTTTCAAAAACAGGAGCTTTCAAACCTCTGAAAGACATAGAGATTGGTCTTGCAAGTGTTTGGTTTGGAATATATGCTGTTTGTTGTAAGAATGGTGATGATAATGGCGATGCTAATGGAGAACCGCTCTTCAAGGAGCTCAATGCTGGAGATGACGCAAGGATAGGGGATGCATTATTAAATTGTAATGATTGTAAAGGCTGAGCTGTTGGTGATGATACACCTTGATATGCTTGATTATATTGACTTGTAAGCGGGTTTAGAGGTTGAGAAGCTAATGGTGAACCTTTTTCAGATGCGTAATCGAAGTTCAATTCCATATCACCGCCGAAATCAATGTACTCTGCGAATTCTAACAAATTCGAAACATCATCAACCTCCTCTTCATCTTCATCTTGACCTTTGACTCCAGAGTCAGCATTATAGCTGTAATTACCATCATCGTACTCAAGAGCTCTAGAAACGAACTCTTCAACCTTAAACAATTCCTCCTCATCTTCATAATCATCTTCATCCAAATATTTATTCAGAGAAGTGATTGAAGTCTTCTTCAAGACACTTTGAGTTGGTGATCTGTTTGTATCAGGTGTGCTTGTTCCATATCCATACTCAACAGACATTCCCTCTTCTCTTGCATTGTATGAAATGGCATCAGATAATGAATATTCACCTTGTTGGTCATCTGAAAGAACTTGAAGCAGATTTGGTTGGTTTTGAGCTTGGTTACTAGAGTTTCTTCTAACAGATCTTGTAGATCTGCTTCTTTCAATAGACACTATACTTTCGACTTCTTGCAAGTTCAAAGATTTTGGGAAAACAGTTTCGCCATTTTGTGAGATTTGAGAGTTTGGTCTTTTCTTGATTGATAATTTGTTGAAATCTTCTTGGAATTCATCTTCAAAGTTTTCTTCTGATAAGTCATCGTCTTCATCATCGTCATAATCTTGTTCTTGGATAGTATTATGTTTTTGTTGATTGCCTTCTTCTGAGGCTTTTTTAGAAGGTGAATTATTGACTTTAACAGTTTCACTTGTTATGTTGGAAACATCACCTTCATCGTCAGAGATCTGGATAACTTTTGATTTTCTTTTGAATGCACTGAATAATGAATTTGTGGATGTTGATCTTTTAGCAACATTTGGTTTAGATGATGATTCAAGTGTGAAAGATTTAGATGATGATATTTTTGGTGGTGATTGTACTATTGGTTGAGTTTTAGCTGGTTCAATAAAGCTTGATGATACAGCTCTTTTTTTATTATTCTTCAAAAAGGAGAAAAAGCCCTTCTTCTTTGGAAGCTCTTGTGGTTGCTGCTGTTGCTGTTGAAGTGGCTGTGGTTGTGGTTTTTGTTGTGCTGGTTTCTGTAGTTTTTGTTTCTGCTTCTCTTTCTCTTGTTGAGGCAATACCGGTAATGACGCGGATCTCTGTGCGTATCTTGGAGATGCTAATAAAGAAGGAGATGTGAGGTTTTTGTTAACTGGTTGAGGTGGTACTGTTTTTTGTTCTGGTAATTCTCTTGGGGATTCTTGTGGAGTTGAAGTATACTTTATTTCGGGTAGTTTCTTTTCAGTATTGACCTTGGTATTAGAAGGAGTAGCAGCAGCGGTTGTGGTGAAGACTTCGAGTTCAGCAGGCTCTGGTGTGGCAATCATCTCAGGGACCATACCGACATCTTCCTCAACAGAGCTGAGCATTGACTTGTATTGGGTGAAGCTTTCACTGTGTTTAATTTCTGGTGTTTTGAATATATCGTCCTGTGGGTCTTTTTGTAGATTGGATGTTTCATCTTTATTGTAAAAAGGCGTGTCAATGTCATCTAATTGTATCAAATTTGGTGAGGCCAGCTCACTTTGAGCATCGCTTGGTAGCGATGGCATCCGAGGAAGATGTTGCTCGATGATTGGTGATTCTTCCTTGATTGGTATTATAGTATCAGATGAAACATTCTTACTATCGTGTAAAGGTGAAGGTTTATACTTGGTGGCTTTCTTCTCGAGAATGGAAGCGAGCGCTGAGAAGGAAGGTGAATTGGTCATGGCAATACCGGTCTCTTTCTCTGTATACTGCTGGAACTTGAAGGATTCCATCGACTCTGAGTGAATCATTGACATTCTGAGGTTTCTAGCATGGTCCTTCAAGTTATCACTGTTGAAGAACTCGGTTTGGAGAAGGTCTGGTGACTGGTTTTTGTTCATACTGGATCCATCCGGTGTTGTTGGGGCGGATGAAGTGGTATACTGATCGTCTGCGCTTGTTGTTGATACTGAGCTGTTTGAAGGATCGTACATCGCTTTGGACAGAGACTCACTTCACTTAAAGTGTTTCAAACTTGTCTCAGCAGAAATTTGTTTCAATGAATTAAAGATGCTTTTGCCTATTAGTAGAGTTGGTATTATGTAATAGAAAGGCTGTATTTTTTAATTTGTGTACCTACTGAATTACCCTTTTCGGACATGACGCGCTTTTAATTAGTTTCGCGACGCGTCGTTTTGTTTATTTATAAATGTGTCCAGACTCCAGACTCACCTGTCTAGTGTCTACAATGAGGTAACAGGATGTCAAAGAGAGAGAGAGATGTTTATGTAATAGAGCATATGTACAGCTGTTTGGTTAGGTTTAATAACATTTATTACACTATTTAAGTCATCCCTCAGTGTATAGATCTCTCTCAGACTCATCTTTCGTCAGTCTCTCTCTTCTTTCATCTCTCTGGAACAGAACAAAAGTCAATGCAGTGAAAATTACACCAAATGCACCAAGACAGGCAGTATAGATGAACCCTTTACGGAATTCCGGTGCGTCGTCTTGATTGAATGTCAACAATGGAACCCAAGCACCAGTAACATAAGCTAGAGTGTTTGTACAAACAACAACAAAGTTTCTCTTCATATCGTCATGTGCTAACATTCTGTTAACCCAAGAGAAAATCATAGGCTGACCAGCACTCAGTGGGATGAACCCAAAGTAGGCATACCAATGTAATCCAATAGGAATGTTCCAAACTGCTAACACTGCACAAGTGAACACCAGAAAGACGTACATAATCAACAGAAACAGAGGGTTTAAACTGCCTTTAAAATAATCATTTATGTAAGAAGCAACAACTGCCCATCCAATACCACCACCAGATATAGCAATTGGATAAATATTATACTGATACGATGTCAATTTCAAGTCGTACTTCATCCATAACTGGAAAGCTTGGGAGCTTATTGGTTGATAAGCATTATTAAAAGTAAGGAACAATAGAGGAAGTACCCAAATGTGCCATGTATTGAAAAAAGAACGGATCTTTTTCAAAGTGTATTTCTCTCTGATGTTCAGCTGTGCACCAATTCGTCTTCTTCTTTCCAAAGCTACCCTTTTATCAGTTTCATTGAAGTAAAAAGCAGTAGTGGTAGAAGGTGTATTTGGGTCAACGAACAATGTATAAAACCCAATAGGAACTGAAATGATGGCGTCAATAACAAACATCCATTGAAAAGGTTTTAATCCATGTTGAGCCCATTCGGATGTCAAGATCCGTTGTTGTAATGGACCTGATATCAAACTAGCAGCTGTACCAGCACATGCGAAATATGTTGATCTCTTTGAAAGTTCCTTCTTTGAATACCATGAACCAATCAAATATTCTAACCCAGGAAAATAACCACTTTCTGTCAAACCAATCAGGAATCTCAAAGCATAAAGTCCATGCATTGACTTAGGAGTTACTAAAAGAACAGTCAACAGGGCCCAAATGAATTCCAGACCAGCCAAATAATAACGAGCAGATATTCTATGTAAGATCAAATTTGAAGGGATTTGTCCAATGATATAACCAACAGTCCATAGTGTACTCAAATAATTATACTGGTTACCTTTCATATCATAATGTTCTTTCATCCCATTAACATATGCAGTACCAACATTACTAGAGTTCAAGGTTTTTAGGAAATAACCAGCACAAGCGGATGATAATAGAAACCAATCCAGTTTAATCATGAACTTTCTTTCAAGTGGATGTTTGTCAATAGGATCCCATATAAAGATGAATGTCTTGAACCACCATGTTGATCTTCTCTTTAGTTCTGCTTCGTCCAAGTCAACCCTCAAGTCTATGTATGGTTCATCGATTTGCAGTTTGAAGCCATTAACTTCTATAGCATCTGTTCCGTCACTCGAAGTTGAATCGTTGATCACATGAACACTACTGGTAGTATTATCCAGCTTCTCAGACATTATTTAAGTGTGTTTATTCTAGCAGCTAATAATTGAAGAGACTCAGAAAATAGAATGCATTAAGGAAGGTATCAAGCTTCAATTTATAAGATAATCATATTCCATCTAAAAGTTGATTTCACACTGCTGTATAATGGCGAATTTGGTTCCACACCTGATCAATAATTTGCATACTGGTGACATATACCCTAATCCAACAATGTGGGAAGCTTTGGGTAGTGGGTATTGGGTAAGCTTGTGGTTTAATGCTTGTGACGGTTAGTCATTGTGGACTTTACAACATCCATGCCACAGCTTTCAGCCCGTCATATCCTTATCACTAACACTAGAAGTAGTCCTCCCTAGTATTACGAGTGGTATCGTTGAGAGTAATATATACCCAACAGATCCCAACAGATTTTGTTATAGTGAGAATGTCTTGATGTAATCTTTCTGAATATCAATGCATTGTTATCAACAAGTATATCGTTGTTCCTGTCACAACGAAGACTTGGCACTGAAAGTACGTTACTCGTACATTTTTCCACTCCCGCAGATTCACTTCTGTAATAAGCAACAAGGTGTCGGAGCTAGGCTGTGGCAGGTACGTTTTTGAGCCTCTAAACGCACTTCTTTTGTACAAATTGAAGCGCCATACTTTACAAAAATGGCTTTTATTTAACCGGATTAATAAACCCGGCGTGTATTGTGATTATGTAATATTTTGAAGCAGGGCTTCAAACGGTTTATAATAA
Source organism: Wickerhamomyces ulmi (assembly GCA_030569675.1). Taxonomy (NCBI): domain Eukaryota; kingdom Fungi; phylum Ascomycota; class Saccharomycetes; order Phaffomycetales; family Wickerhamomycetaceae; genus Wickerhamomyces; species Wickerhamomyces ulmi. Next base: position 238,479 of record JAJMLN010000005.1, read on the forward strand.
TACTGGTCTTGGGGTAGAAAAAAACTTGTGACACAAAGAATATTCGAAACTAGCAACTCTGATAAAGCTTTAGTGAGTGGTCTCTACGTAAAATGAACTCTGTGAAGACCACAAGGAACTTTCAGATTCTTATTAGCTACTGACACTTAACTTATGAAGTCTGCTTATATCTTTATTTCTGCAATACTGTTCTTATCTAAGCTTTCCCTTGCTGGTATTATAATTACTCCATCACTTTCAAATAACGAACATATTCCTCTATCATTATACACCAGCTTATCAGAATACGCTCATCTTATTGATATATCATATTGCATATCCCCTGTTTCTCAGATACAGCCTCCTTTTCAATGTGATAACGGCTGTGAAGAGTTCAATAACACTGAGGTTGTCTATCAATGGACGACCAGTGACATAGATATTTTGAGGGATACATTTGTTACCACTGGATATATCGCCTTGAATCATGATTGGAAAGCTATTTTGGTTGTCTTAAGAGGAACAAGATCTTTCAAGGATACTATGGTGGATATTGACGCTGATATGATTACACTACCTAGCACGCGATGTGTGAATTGTAAAATCCACAAAGGATTCTATAGATCATTTCGACAAACTTGGGGGATGATATCTGATGTTATCAATTTGGAGATAATCAAACATAAGGATTATAAGATCATGGTCATGGGACATTCTTTGGGTGGTGCGGTCTCTGTACTATTGGGCTTACAGTTATCTCAAATCGTTGATAATAGTAAATTGGTTCATCTTATAACAATGGGACAACCGAAAGTTGGTAATGATTTCTTCAGCAACTATGTTGATCAAGTATTCGATATCAGCAACGCTTATCCTTTCAAAAATGATAGGCTCTTGAGAGTTACTAAGAGAAATGATCCTATAGTTAAATTACCTTGGACTGATGATTATTTCATTACAGATCGATACACTCATTCTTCGAATGAAATTTACATTGATGAAGTCGGACCAGGATCTCCTATTTTGGAGAATGTTATTTATTGTCATGGTTCGAATGATTTGCAATGCTCAAGTGGTACTGGTTTCTCAAAAGATAGCAGTGAGCACTTGAATTATTTTAGGACGATGGGTAAATGTGGTATTAGTTTTTGATCATCTCTCAACTTCTAAATCTAAACTTTGGCATATTATCATCACTATCATCATCGCTGTCATCGTCATTATTGGCAAATAATGGAGAATCCCTGGTGGCTTTGGCAATACTATTCAACTGCTTTTGAGCTTCACTTGCCTCATTTTGTATAGCTCTTCTGAACTCTGGAACGTTTTCAACTTCTGTAGGTCTCACATTCATTCCCAATCCATCGTTTTGAGTATAACCATCACCATTGGTGAATTTAAAGCCTGATCCCTGCTCATCAGCCTCATCATCATCATCATCAGACTCGTCATCTATGAACAGTTGTTGTCTTTGAACTGGTGGTTTCCCACTTTCTTGTATACTCTGCTCTCCAGCTTCTGAATTTGAATCAGCGCCAGAATTGTAGTTATTTCTAAAAGAAAAAGTCTCTTCCTGCTCTTTGGTCTTCTGAAGTTGTTCATGTCTTTTCTGTCTCTCTATATGGTTCAACATATCTTCAGTCATTGCTGAAACTTTATCATCTTTTGATGGGTCATACTCTTTAAAAGTTATAAACTCTCTAAAACTATGATTATATGCAGCATTATTACCAGATGTGTTCCTCTTGGATGAATTCTTAACAAACAACTTGAAGTTTTTACGATTTTGCCAATCTTTCTTCTGTGTTTTTATTGGTGATAATGATGATTTTGGTTGTTGCGATTGATCTGGAGTTCTTGATTGAGATTGTGACTTTGTAACTTTCCTTGGTTTGAGCTCAAATGTTTCCACAATAGCTAGATCATGCAGATCAGGGATTGAATCCTGATCAATTTCACCATCTAAGCCAAGTTCTTTCTTGAATCTTGCATCGTTCAAGTTCTTCATTTCTAACATCGCTGATGAGAATGCTTGTGTTTCAACTGGTGGTGTCTCTTTCTTGATAGGTTCATTTTTCTTTTCATCTATGACTTGGTTCTGTTGATCTATTAGTTGATTCTTTTTAATCTGTTTAGGTGTTGAGTCCACTTCTTCTGGTATCTCTATTGATTGTGGATTACTCTCTTTAATTTCTGGTAATGGTGATACTGGACTTTCATTTATGGAGGCGGCTGCAGGCTCATCAAATAACATCAAGTTAGGCAAAGCCTTTATCCTTGATCTCTGTTTTTTCTTTGGTGGTTCTTCAGGTTTAGAAGCAGGCTCTTCGGGTACTGATTGAGAGACAGGTTCCATTTGCTGTGGTTCTTGTGTCTCTGTTTTCCCTCCACCTGCAAAAAAATCCAAACTATCCATTGGTTTGAATCTACCACGTCTTTTCTTCTGAGGAGGTTGTTCTGAGTCGGGTATAGAGGATAATGACGATATGGTCTTTGTTGGTCTTTTGCGAAATAAGATTTCAATATCCATGTCTTTCACTGAATTGAAGATATCTTCGTTTGAAGCTAGGTATACTCCCAATAATTTGGAAGCCTCGTTCATCAGTTTCAGATGTTGATACTGTTCACCTTCAGTATTATACACAGACCTTAGGAAGTCTTCATTCGGTGAAGATTGTAGTTTCACTATCACATATCTATAACCTTCAGGTGTATTCGTTATAACAAAATTGGTAAATTCATCAACTGTTGGAGCATCAAAGTTGTACAAGAGCACAGAAGCTTTTGCACTCTCTAGAATATCTTTCAACCCTTCATATTGTTTAACATCGCCAAATATGAAAACAGTTTTATCAAAGATCGTGCTTCTCATTGAATTTTCCTTCATTGATTTGTCTGATAGAAACTCATCAACCTTGGGGTAGTTTTCCTCAATATCATCTAATAATAGCTGTTTACGATTGATTATCTCTTGAATATAGGATTCTGGTACCACAGGAACTTGTGTTATTAGGGCTTTTAGCAAGTTATTGGAGTGTTTTGAGGGCTCTGATATGAAATGAGTAGTCTTATCATTCAATGCTTCGTCATAAACTATGCCTAGATTCTTCAACTCTTCAAGATCTAGATGATGATCTTTGGGTGGCCGTATAAGAACTAGTCTATTAGTGATCTTAACTCTGATACCCTTCTCTCCAATTCTTGCATCAACAGTCTTATAGTAGTCCTTGAAGCCTTGCGCTGATCTTTCCTCTTCTGTATAAGATGACATATCTACCTGTTCGCCATTGATGATAGCAGAGTTCCCTAGTATCTGAAGCTTCAAGTGTGGTGATGCATGTGGATAGTCTGAGGCATCTATGTAAAACTTCAAGTGTGTTGCAGCAACTTTAGGTGATTTGATTATGAATGATGATTCTTCATCTTGACCTACTGTATAGGTGACACCAGTTTCTAGTAGTACAGATTTCTTTATCAGATTCCCTGGTAATTGTTAGTGATTTGCTCAGATCAAAGAACATTGAGATACGCACTCGTCTTCCTATCGGTATAGATGTACTTGATGTACCACATCGGTTAGTGTGGGGCTTGTATATACAATTGAACTGTGTTTTTGTTGGTTTTCCATTGTTTATATGGAGTACTTTTTTACGAGCTTCAGTTTTTCTACAAGTTCACACTAAAATTAGTTCGTTAATTAGCCAGTTTATACAATTCGTTTCATTAGTTTGTGTTTCTCTCGGGGCTTCTGTCTCTTCTGCTTACGTATCCCAGGTCCCTCTTTCTATCAATATCAATTCCATCAGCATCTTCGTGGTTACGTCCAGATCTTCCTTCTCTTCCAGATTCTTTCTCAGGCTGGACAAATGCAAAATCAACATTAATGAACTTCCCCAGTAACTCTTCACCATCAGCCTTCGATACCGCTCTAGCAGCATCTTCAAGACTAGCATACTCCACAAGGGCATATCCCTTCACGTAACCCGTTAGTCTGTCAAGATTGAGATGCAATGAGCTCACTTTACCGTAATCTTCAAAGAAGTCTGTGACATCTTCCTCAGTGGCTTCCTCATGAATATTCGTTGCTATCACCACGTAGCCTTCTATGGAACGTTGTGCTTCTAGTCCTTCTTTACTCAGTGCCTGGAGCACGTCAACATCCATTTCATCATCACTCATCGCTTTGTTGCTTATTCCTTGTCCTTTCTTGTCCTTGTTGGTGTCTCTCTGCGTAATGTGGAGGGCCTTCTTTTACTACACTTTCTTTACCATACAAATTTGTCTGCGTAAATTTCAGTACATATCCGCGTAATTTACAGAACCGTGTTTATAACTGAATATTTATATAGATCTAAAAGAAGTTGAGGGCCACAGAGAAGTTTAGACCTGGTTTAGCAGTATCTTGAGCTCTGTCACTCAATGGGATATTGTATGAAAGATCAACAGTGGCATTGGTTCCTTTGTAAACAATACCGAAACCTGTAGCAATAGCACCGTTTTTAATAAAAGAACCAGATTTGATCAAATCAGTAGCTTCTATTATACTTCCGAAGTTGTAGTTGTCACCAACATTCAAGAAATTGTGGAACCTTAGAGGAGATTTGGCACCAGAGTTTGGTAATCTGGTGAATAGGGAAAGATTGGCTTTGAACACTGAGGTACCACCGATGTAATCTTCACCATCTTTTAGACCAACAGAGTTGATTTTGAAACCTCTTAAAGAGTTGATACCACCTAAGGTGAATCTATCAGAGGCATGGACTTTGTTATCGCTCTTATCAAAGATAGAACCAGCTTCGAATTGGACAGATGTAGTGAAGATATCGTTCAAGAATGATTTGACACCTTCGAATTTGAAAACTGTCTTGTTGAAAGTATGTAGTTCTGGAGTAGAGTTATCGGAAGATTGGCTTTGTGAGAAAGAGTCTAGACTGTTTGAACCAGCTAGTTCATTGGTAATGTCAAGGAAAACACCGTTCAATGGGAATTTACCAACAGAGATTCTGGAATCATATTTGAAGTTGGTTTGAATACCAAGTTTGAAGTCATCACCTGCATCGGTACGGATCACATCAGAAGCACTGTTGGAGACGTTACGAACTTGACGGTTTGTCACAGATAAACCAGTAGTGAAGATACCAATGGCTGAGGATCTGAAGAATGAGCTTTGAGCACCCAAAAATGCACCTATACTGTATTGTTCGTGAGATGCCCATGATTTAGCATCAATCAAAGATATACTTGGGTTAAAGACAGCTCTAGTGGCTGGGAATCTTGCAAATGGAATCAATAAGTTCAAATCCCAAATTTTCTTGTTTAAAGTGTTGTTCAAAGGATCATAGTTGAAGTTGACATCAACTAACAAAGAGTTGGCACTTTTTAGGAAGTTTGGATCTAAATAACGAGCACCAACAGCAGCATCATAATCGGTAGTAGAGGAGTATGAAGAAAACTTAAATAGTGGTAATTGAGTTAGATAGATTTTGGACACAACTGGGATAGCACCTCCTACAGCTTTTTTAACTGGTGATTCGTCTAGATCCAAAGAAATTGAGATATCCTTGAATAAACCAGAGTGTAACAGTCTTTTCTCTATGTTAATCAACTCATTGTTCAATTCCCCAAGTGGAAGTACTGGTTTTTCGTTTAAAATAGGATCGACTAAACTTTTGTAATAATGGTCTGAAAAGTCACCACCTGTAATTTCAACTTTATTAAGAGCAACAGGTTTAGAGACTTGAGTCTTCAAGACATCAAGTTTGTTCTCTTCTGCTATCTTTCCACTCAATTCAGACATTGTGATGTATTGACAGTCTGTTTACCTTCCGATAATCAATTTGCATTTTGCAGTATATAACATTTCTCGAGAAATTCCCAATGTTTCAATTGGCCCCTTCCGCGAAATACACCTGGACACCAGTTATCGCTATACTTATTTACTGAAACCTCATACTAAGTGAGACTCTTGACACTACAATAAATAAGTACTGATTCATCATTCTTAGCACTACGCTGGTGGTACATATAACACATATATTAACAAGTTCAAAACATCACTTGTATAGATTTTATTAAAAACAATTGGATCTGATGGTAATCACAAGTAAGCCATCCATAATGGATCGCAAGCAGCTAGGTTTCTTGGGTTAACAGCTTGTTGAATGTAGTCAAGAATATGTTGTGTTGTGACAGAAGTGGAGCTGTTCACATTACACAATTGTTGAACCTTTTTGGAGATCAGCTCAACATTGACACGAACAATATCTCTCAGTTGTGGTTCCTCAGCAGATGGACGATGTTGTTGGGTAAACCAGGAAATGGTCTCATCACGGATAAACAATGGCAAGTAAGTATCTAATTCAGATTCTGGTTCAGTCAAAGCTTTTGCGATAGTCAAAACGTGAACTGATAAGATACCTTCCAATCCAGCTTGACCGATCAACTGTTGAATGTTTGGAGTCAATCTAAATGGAACACTTTCAGCATTGTAGAAGATTGGAGCAGAACGTTGGGCAGATACATCTAATCCAGTATTTGCAAAGAAGTTGCTGTTGGTTTTGGAGCTAGCAATCTTAGATGGTAACATTTCAAATGTGGTAACAGCACCAGATTTTTCATTAATACTGATCTTGTGAGGTTGACGGTTATTGATACTCATCATATAAGTCATGAAAATGAATGAAGCATATTGAGAAGTAAATTGTTTACGGAAGATCCAGAAGTCTTCAAATTTGCTGTAGACACCAGTGAAATAGTTCTTCAAAACAGAGTTTGGAACAAGTAATGATTGAACCGAACTCAAAATCTCAACTCTAATACTCATAATATCAGGTTTTGGCAGATGAGGATCAAAAGCAGCTCTCATCTTTTCATTGTAGTAAATCAATGGCTGGTCACGTTTCACCTTGTTTTTCTTGCAGTAATCTTCATAAATTTCTTGCAATGATGTATCAGATGAGTTATCATTCATGATACGGATATGTGGTGATAATGGAACAGCAATTGGTAGTGTCAATTGAATGTTGCGACGACGAGTTTGAACCTTCTGGGATAAAGTATCATTCAAGATTCTGTATAACTGGAAGATTCTCTCTTCACGTCTGCAATGACGAGCAGCTGGGAATTGAACAGCAAATTGATGTAAGCTACCATCGTGACCACGAATCTTGATACGTTTGTAACAAGCGTGAGTACCTCTAACAAGTTCCAGAGTTGGTAAGAAACGTTCAATCTTCACGAAGTGTGTGTTGTTATCCTTGTTCAACAAGTATTGACCAGGGATTTCGATGTCTTCAAATTTCTGGTGATGGAATTCACTCAAATGAGGACAAACACTTTCCAAATTAACACTTGAGAATCTTCTGTCCAACTTATCTTCTAGACGGTCTCTCCATTTTCTTAGCTTAGTGATGTAAGATTCCAGATTTGGTTTAGATGAAATGAAATCTTTATCAAATTCAGCTCTAATATGTCTTGGTAGAACAGTATCAGCAAATCTTGTGATGTTAGATTCAGTAGTTGGAGGCAGTTTAGCATCTTCTCTAGGGTTCTGCAGACGGTTAGAATATTGAATACCATCATTCAACAAAGCAATGACAAGTCTGTAAGCATCTTCATCAGCACTGCATTTGAAACGATGATTGATTTGATCAACTAAGGATTCCAAAGACAAAGCTAACAATGGATAAGCTGTCTTCAAAATACCCATAATTTCATCAACATACTCCCATGGTTGACGAATACTATTCGCAACACCAGCACCATTACTATTAGCAGCTCCGTTTGGAGCACCAGGACGAGGTTGGTTGCCTGCATTTGGTAACTGAGAGTTTTGAGTCTGAGGACTTTGCTGAGATTGAGATCCTGGAGTATTAGCTGATTGTGGAGCTCCACTAGCATTGGTACCAGGGGCTGGTGTACCAGCTTGTCCGTTTTGACGATTAGCAACAGCCATTGCTTGTCTTTGAATAACTGCAAAGTCTTCCTTGGTAGTACGCAGTTGGAAATGTAATGCCTGAGGATAAGTTTTGGCAATTCTGATCAATATTTGACGAACTAGTTTAGCTTCTTTGTGAGACAAAGATGTCAACAATTGAGGAATAAATGTGATCCAATACCAAACTGGAACTTCACCTCTGTAGGAATCGAAAGCAGAAGATAAAGATCCATTTGTATCATCCAAACTGATTAACCATAAGATACGACATAGTAGCTTTCTTGCTTTGCCACTCTTATAAAGACCAGCAGCTTGTAGGAAACAACTGATAGCATTGTTGGCATACACCAATTCGTTAGGAGATTCCTTCAAACGACGATCATTGAAGTGACCCCATTCAGCCCAAGCTTTAGCAAGGTTCAAATCAATTTGAACTGCAGTAGCAAAAGCTTGATTGGCCTCATCTTGAGCCTTAAGTTTAGCCAAGAACATACCCTTTAATGTGAAGAACTCAGCTTTCTGTTGGGTAGCAAAATAGACCAAGTTGGTGTTACTGATAACATCAAGACCGGTGTTCAATTCATTTGGATTGTGATAATGACATTTAGCCTGTTCTCTCAATTTCAAAAATGCTTCTTGAATTTCAATGTTTGGCAATGTGTAAATCTTAGTTAATTGACTAATACACACTTCTGGCATGTTATGTTTACGAGCAACATGTGCAAATCTATTGATGACCCAAGCAATTTCATGGTAACCACGGTAGGCGTAGCTATTGGTGTTACCATTACCATTGGCTTGTTGTAGAGCAGGAATGAAAGGCATGTAGACTTTATTGATCACACCAAATGCGTGTTGACGCCATGTGACAAGATCGTTCCAGATATTAATATCGTCCCAAGTGTTTGGCAGACGTTCACGCCAAGCTTGTAGAACTCTCTTTAGCTCTTGAGATTTGTTGTCCAGATTTTGAGCATTGGTTGTGAGTAATGAACCATAGACCTGAGATGCTTCCATAAATTCAACGTATTGTTGGAATGTGTGTAGCAATGGGATGTGAGCATTTGTGATTCTTGTTGGTAATGCATGCCATTTGCGTAAAGCTAATTGGATACCCTCATCACATAGTTTCGACAAATCTTGAAGAGTTTCTTTTTGCTGAGCATAGCCTTGCAAACAGAGGAATGTTTCGAAAATTTGACGACGTGGTGTAGGAACATCCATAACTGTCTTGACTGATTGCTCCAATGGTTCTTTATCAGCAGTCCAGTCAGCAACACGCCATCCACATTCCAGAAGAAGATCTGTGAAACCTTCATGCTTAGCAAGCTCTGTCAAGATATCCCAATGTTGCAACTTTTCAGCACACAGGATCCAGTTATCTTCCCATAATGAGTATTCAGACTCACCATATGGTAAAACACCACTACGCGCTTTGATCTGGGCAGCCTCGTATAGTTGTAAAGCTTTATCCCATAAACCAATTTGTTCATATGATAGCGCAGCGTTAGTCTCGAGATATTTAGCACGTCTTCTCCATTGACCATCGAACATATCATCTTCTTGTAATGTTGCATAAAGCTCTATCAAAGCATCTTGATTAGTGTCATGAATAGTACTATTATCAACTAACGGATCTTCTTCAATTGCCTCTAAAACTCTGATAGCAGGATACCAAGCATCAAAACTGAAACCTAGGTATTTAATCAAGTGTGGAGGTAACTGTAAGTCAGGACACTTGCCGATACCTTCTAGTATTGATTGAACAACATTAGGACGAGCATCAGCTTGTCTTGAATGATAGTCTTTCGATAACAATGAGACCAAAGCTTCTTTGAAGCCTTGTTTTTCACGACGGTTGATGGAAGTGTAAACGACAGGGAAAACATTGATCCAAGTGTTGTGAACAACATCCGGACTCTTGTAGAATAGGTTCACCAATGGTTTCACAATTTCAGTAGCAGTGATAGAACCAGCTTTAGCCAAAAATTCAGAGTGTTTACCAACAAGGGCATCAACACCCTCAAGAGGCTCAGCACTGGCATCGCCAAGGATCTTCTTAGTATATCCAAGAGAAGCAAACTGATAAGTATTTTCTAGCTTCAATACGTGGCTCTCATCAAATGATCCGTATAGCAATTGTAAAGCCTGGTTCAACCATCTGTAGTCAGCCAAGTATTCCCAGTTTTGCTCTCTGATCACATAATGAAGTCTTTTGCTGACATCCTTTTCCAAACTTTCATTCAAAATTGACATCAAGTGGTTACGAATATCAACATCTGCTAGACGAGTACCAACTAAAAATGGTTGTTCCATTCTAACTGTTAGCTCAGTACATGACATAGATCTATCTTCAAAGATATCAACAATGATTTGATAGAACTCTTTGGATAGAGATAATTCACCTCTAAGTTCGAAGACCAACATTTTAATCAAAATGGCAGCCTTCTCCTTGGTTGTTGGGAATAGATCAGCAGTTGAGAATACCCAGCTTCTGACAATATCGATAATGTTCTTCAGTAGACGAATATCCAACGAACGATCGATCAGTTGAGCCAACAGTGTCAAGAAGATACGACGTTGATCTCCTAAGGTGGAAATTCTCATAGAAGAAATGTAAAGAATCTTCTCAAGCAATTTGGTTGTCATCTTGACTTCAAATTCACCCTCTGGAGTTGAGGTATCATTTTGTGAAATTGAGATATGATCTTTGCAAATCTTAGCAAAAGTTCTAATGATACTTTGAACCAATGGATCCAAACTCTTTGGATGGTGGTTTGCCAAAGTCCATGCTAATGCAACACCAGCTGCAACAGAATTGGTACTTTGTAGATCTTCAGCAACAATTGTGCTCAAAAGTGTTAAGAAAGCTTTGACGTCTTCGGTCTGTGATTTCTCATCAGTACCTCCTTCTTTAGCTATAGCTTTCAAAACAGTTCTCAAAACACGTTGTAGAACTTCTTGAACATCATGGTTATCAGAACGTAGACATTTGTCCAACAAATTTTGGATCAAACCAATATTCTCGACAATCCACTCAGAAGTTTTTCCTTCAAGAGCGATTCCAAGAACATCTAGAGCATTCAAACAGTATCCTAGTAAGTTAGCAGTTGTCAAATCAGCTTGAACTAAGAATTTTTCAAAGAAAGCAAGTTTGACAGTAACTTCCGACCAGAAACCAGGGCTCAACAGCTTGTAAAGAATATGTAAGGCTTTCTGGCCAAGCTCACTTTCCGATGCTCTTTGATTACTAACACAGATGAATCTGATCAAAAATGTAATACAAGCTTCACGCTGAGCAAAAGGAACAAAGTAACCCTTTGGTGTGGTGATATCAGAATTTGAAATTTCTGGAGAGCCAGCACCTTCAGAGCCTAATAGTTTCTCTTCTTCCTTCTGTGTCAAATTTGAAGAAGCAACAGGAGTAGCAGTAGAGCCGACTTGGTCTGTATCAGCTTCTTCTCTTGCTTTGATTTCCCAATTCAAGATCAATTCCGCCAACTCAATAGCAAGAATTTGATTTTCCGTTGGAGGATTTGCCATGTTTGTGAGTTTTCCCATATAAGTAATGATATTTGGAATGAAATGATCTCTTGCAATGTAGAAGATTCCGGCATGGTGAATCAAGAACTGATAAACAGTCAAGTTCTGTGCAGTGTTGTTCTCAGAAAGAACACGTCTGACCCATTTGATCCATCCAGTAGATGAACCACTGACTCCCATTCTTTGTGGCATAACTGGAGCTAAAAGATCCAAAGCTTGTCTAGTTAGATATCTTGAATCAATAGAGTGAGATCTCAATAAAGCAACAAAGACTTGAGTGACAATCTTCACAGGTGTTTCATAAACAGAGATGAAGTATGATGTAACAACATAGGCAGCTTGTTTTGTGACACCGTCATCCAATTTGATATAATTCCAACTGAACTTGATGACATCTTTTCTCAAATCAGCAGTTAATTGTGGTGCGTATTTGATCAACAAGGCTGAAAGTTGTAACAACTCGAATCTCAAATTATCGATAGGACCTGCAGTATGGTTTGTAATCATCTCATTATTTGCTCTCCATATTTTGTTGTGAACCAAATCTAACCAAAGAGGAACTTTGGCACCTTGTGATTTAGTAGCTAATTGATCAAGATTACCATTCTTTGTTCCTTCGTTGATAACAATAGCATTGAAAATGTTTTTCAAGATGAAAATCTTAGATGTCAAAGACTTTTGATCAGTAACAAAGATAATAGACTTGCTTAGATATTCTTGACGTAAAGCAGAATCCTCAGACTTAACAATACCTTCAAACAAGAAGTCTTCAAGTACTGAAGAAAGTTGAATCTTGGTAGAGCATAACAAATCAATGAAGCCCAAGATTGTATCAGAATCCCTAGAGTTAGACTCAAAGAATTTGACAAATAATACTTGAAGCTTTTCAACACCCTGTCTAACACAGAAATGGATTGGAGAGTTCAGTGGGGCTACTCTATCATAGTTAATAATTTCAGGAGATGCAGATGATACATCCATCAATAATTGTTTGTTAGAGATTAACCATTCACTATCATCAGCAGCCAAACTTTGGATCAAGTCAATAAAGTTTGCAAATTTGATAGCCTTCTTATCTGGAGTAGGTTCTTGAGATAAATCTGAAAGGAAAGAGCCGATGTTCTCTTTGATTGTCTTGTTCAAATCTGAGCATTCTGGTAAAGCAACAAAGTATGCTAGCTTTGTACCCATCTCTCTTGAGCTGAAAGTCTGCAGGAAGTATTGCAATGTTTCGTTAGGGAAACGGTTCAAGAATTTTGCAATTGGGGTTCTGAATGGAGATCCTTGTTTACGACGTAAGTTGTCTTCCAAGTAGTTTAAAGTTCTCATGATTTCTTCCATGAAGGTGAAAGCTTTTGGAGGCAGCAAGTGGAAAATGTTCAAGATTGCAACAATGATTTTAACTGTTGGATTGTGTTCCAACTCTTCGGAAGCAATAGAATGTAAGACAGCAGGTTGAGCCCAAGCCATCAAATGATCCAATAACTTTCTACCGATTTCCACTTTGAAGTAACTAATCAACAATTCTAACAAACGTGCCAAAGCTTCTAAACCTGAAACGGTCAACTTCTTGTGATCAGATAAGTTCATTAACATTGGACGTAAACCATTTTGTAGAAGCTCTTTAGGTAGCTTGGCATTTTGTGATAGAACCTGTTGTAAACCTAAATGGGAAGCATTGATGATTTCAGTAGATTTGGCACACAATGTTTTGAAGAAAACAGCAAGGATTCTGATTCTTGTATGACCTTGTTGATTAGAAGTGAATTCAGGTTTTGTTAAAGCTAATGAAAGTAACTTTATACAAACAACTCTTAGTCTGACTAACTGTTCAGCAGTTCTATGTTCAGAGACTTTGTGAGCACTAGTCAAAGATTCATCTTCAGCATCAACCAGAGTCAAAGACTCCATTAATAGTCTGTTCAACTCATCATTGAATGTTAAGAAAGTATTTTCCAATCCCAAACAGAATGTGATAGCATCAATATTACCAATTTGCATAGGGAATGGCAATGCTCTCAAAGGTTTTCCAAAAATTGGGGTCAATAAGATGCTCTTGCATTTCTCGATCATTGATGAGATTGAAACTCCAGTGGCTTCAGATAAAACAGTCAATGCTTTTTGGGATGTTTCTCTAACAATTGGATTGGCGTTACTTAAATCATAAACTAAAGCACCAACAATAGTTTGAAGAGGTTTTTCCAAAACTTGGGCTTCAGTTGCATCCTTATTGGCTTCAACAAGAACGTGTAAAATAAGTTCTTTAGCATTGTCACAGACTGAATGAGGAGCTTCCGGATTAGTGTCTCTCAAGACATAAAACATGGAGTGAATCAAGTCATATTGGCGAGGTTTGAACCAACTTATTGGGATACCCAAATCCTTGACCATGGTCTGAAGACCTAAAGTACTTGCCAGTTTGTTGTAGTATGCTTCATCGTAACTTGAATGAACAAATGAATTGAACAATGAACGCAAAACAGGGAATTCAATGGCGTTTTCTTTTGATCCAAAGACAGTAACAGATGTTTCGAACAACACTTTGATTGTTTCGATACCTGCTTCTCTAACATCTGGAATGTATGAGCTCAAAGCATAAATCACAGCGTCAAATAAGATACGCTCAGAAATAACAACTGGACCTTCTTTGTCATCAACCAAGAATGGACGTTGGTTTTTCAATTTTTCGCTCAAAACTTTACCAACACCAAGAAGAGTTAGGTGCACACAAATGTTTTTAACCAAAGCAGAGGCTTCTTCCTTGGTTTCAGGAATAGAAATCGCAAAGAAGATTGATTTGAACAAACGTAAAGCTAGCTCTTGCTGATTAGTCAATTGGGTCTTGCTGACAACATCTTCGTGTTCGATGTAGAACTTTTCAGAGTCTGTGTTCTCTTTTGTGATAACATCAACAGCAGAGGCCAAGACAGAAGCATAGTTCTCAGGAATAGAATCACTAGGAATGAACAACATGAAAACCTTTGAAATATATTGGAAAGCACTGACACGATAGTGAGTCTCAGAAGTTATATCCTCAAGGATATCAACAGCTGATTTGATACCAGTGGTGACAGATAAAGGAGCTGCATCAGGTAACCCTTCAATGCTAAATTTTGCATTGATTTCTTGATCCAAAGCAGAAGTTATCTGTAGATCTTGATCATGTTTGATGAAACGACGATTTCTTCCACCAAGCTTACCAAGAATTCTAAAAGTGGTATGGGAATGAGGATGGTGGTATGGCAGTGGTTTCAAATGTCTCCATAAGGCTTTCATAACTTCATCAATAACAGGTTCAATGATTGGATCAAAGTATTCAGCAGTCAAGTTATCAACACATAGTTCTAATGTTCTAAGACCCTGACTTACCAAGTCTTGAGAACTATTCAAAGCTAGAACTAGCGGTCTCATTAGATAATTCAAATGTGGGACCAAGACACTTAGACGAACAGGAACAGTTAAACATAGTTCAACATAAATATCACGTTCTTGAGGACGACGAGCATTCAAGATCATTCTATTCAAAGATTCAAGTAATACTTGTAATAATGGCATGATTTCCTTGTACAGGTTTTCAAAACGACCACCACCAATACTTCTGAACAATGTCCTTATCAAATGGAAGTAAGAGATTGGTTCAACTGAAGTGGTTGTCAATTTCAAAGAAGTCAAGATCAAATCATTTAAATGTGGTAAGATGACTTTTTCATTTAATGCAGGGAACAAATTCACAGACATGAAGCAAAGTTTGAATAATCTGATAAGAATATTTGACTTGATATAATCAGATGAACCAAGTTCATCTAGTTTACCCTTCAGGAATGAGATCAACAAACCAGAAAAGTTTGGTGAGGTATTTTCATTTGCCAAAAAGAATTGAGGAATATGTAATAATGCAGAGTCTTTGAGCATGGCATTGTATAAGAAATCAATTTCAGCTTGAACAATCTCGTTGAAAGTTGCAGCATCAATATGGATGAAGATGATAGCAAAATTCTCCATCAACTCTTTCTCATCTTTTGATGAGGTGACAGGTAAAGATGGACCAGTCAATTCAAGAGTCTGCTTATCAAGTTTGATAGCAGGCTTGGCAGAAGAAAAGAACCTTATTCCAGAAATACATTCTCTGAACAATTGTCTTAGGATTGTAACTTCCTCGTTTGAGAAACCTCTAGCGAAATCGTTCCATTTTTGAGAATCATCTTGAGATGAAGGTGGTTGAGGATTGAAGTTCTTTAATCCGTAACTGATTGTTTTCAAGAATTGTAAAAGTGTACGGAACAGATAACGAGCATCTTTCAATGGATCAATTGTTGGGTTTGGAGTGATCAAGATTGGTGCTTCTCTTTGGATATCAAAGATATCAAAATCTTTTGAAGATTTAGAGTTGTCATCGTCGGTTTTTTCTTCAGCTTTTTCGTTACTATTGTCATCATCATTCATTTCAACGTCTCCATCTGAATCCTTCTTTAGTTCAGAAGATTCAGTGACTTGAGCCTTAGACTTATGATTATATTGTCTGATCTTATCCAAAAATTGGTTGATTTCGTCTTCAGCATCAAGATGGTTTGGATTATCTTGTTTCATTAATTCCTGTTGTTTCTTCTCTTTAGTTGTACGTTTCTTTTCAAATTCGTCGTGGTGGTTCATGATATTACCATATTGTCTATTCAACGATTTGAATCTTTTGGTAAAAGCATCAATGATCAACATGAATAGTTGTCTACCTTCACTCTTTGAATTCAAACGCATGATACGTTCAACCAAGTTTAATAACAGTTTAGCACTCATGATTTGAACTGTAAGAGCTAGTGAACTATCTTGTAGGTGGTTACAGTACATTGTTATTGTCTGCAGGATTCTATCAATAGACAATTCGCTTCTGACATTATGAACAAAGTCTGCCACGATGCTATAAGCTAATGGACGAAGAGATTCATGAGCAGTTAACCCATCACCAATAAGAACTCTTTCATCGAATAATAAGTCCAGCTTTGGGATGAATAAAGTTCTGTAATTGGTGGTAAGAATATGTCTTGTTGCATGTAATAGTTCTTTTCTAGCAGCTGACAGCTCACTAGGACAATCTTGTAAAAGTCTCATGATCAAATCTGGAATGATGGCAGTATAGTCTTTCAATAATTCTTGAGAGTAACCACGGATAAAAATATAAGCTAAGAAAGATGCAGCTTTAACTTGGCCAAGTATGAAGTCACCATAAGCAGCTCTATTCTTGATTGCACTAGATACGTGAGTGAGCTTCTCGCCTTTTTCTTCAGCCAATCTTCTAGCTTCTTTTTGTTGTGGAACCTGTAGTTGTAAAACATCAATAATATGAGGTATAAAGATAGGAAGAGCATCATTAACCAAGTTCTTATAGGAAGATGTCAAAGTAACCATTGTTATTGGACATTCGGCAATGGTCTTGAAAGAATGCATACTCTTTGCTAGTTGTTTTGGTTCCTCTGAACTAGTTAGAGATGGTGAAGAAGGTCTTGGAGAGTTCAAATTTGGTGCTGTGTTGTTGACGAATGTATCGTTAACTAATTGTTCCATGTTCTTATACATTTCAACCAGAACTTCGATGAAAGGTTCAGCTTTCTCAGTCAGTATAGTTTTGTATGACTTGAACAAGCTTGTTAATATTTTAAGAGCTAGAACACCATTTTCATCATTTTCGGTACGTAGTAAACCTTGAAGTGTATCATTAATATTCATAGCATAAGATTGAAATACCTCATTCATTTGAGAGCGGTGTAGTACTTCAAATACAAGGTTTCGAAGTTTGTGTTCAGGGGATTGACTTGAAAAGGTGATTGGAACAGTGTTCAAAAGATCAAGATAGATAGGAATGAGCTGAGATAAATAATGTTCATATTCGTTGGGACTAGTAAATGCTTCAATCATATCAGATAGTTCTGATAATACAGAGTGTTTCGTTTTGTAATCACCATCTTCCTTGAGCCTCTCAGCAAAGGCATCAATTTGAGATGTGTAAGCCATTTTTCTTCTTCAATTGGAAAGTGTCTTTATATAAACTGGAGTTGGTTTATGTTCGAGAGGTATAGACACAAAAAGGAATAGCGCGCCAGAGCAGAAGAAGTTCAGGCAGTGACAAGAGGAGTAGAGCGGTAGTTTATTGCACTCTCCCTTCACAGATGTTTCCAGTGATGTGATACCAGAAACTGTTGTAGTCGAGTGTTTTTTCTTCGATTTGTTTACAACGCCAACGCCAAAATTCATCGTTTTTCACATCAAGAAAAAAAACTAGGCGAACAATGAATGAGCGGAAAACCTCTTCTCACGTGATATTCACGTGACGAATGTCCGAAACAGGAACCTTCCTCTTTGGGCGATATTCCCTCTGAATATTACAGTGCTCGTAGTTGGTACATATTCGTACGTTATAAGGATACAAGGTCATTTGTACCAGGTAATTAGGCTGTGTAAAAGCCTCAATACCACTTATCTCTTGTGAAGAACGTTTAACACTACATTCAGTGTACTGATGATAGTGGAATTCCCTTACATCATGACTTCCAAGAAAGTTTAGATTAATAGTACTGTGTAGATTGCTGTTAATTGTTGGCATTTTGGGGTCATATGATCAGATAATTATAGATATTATGATAACAAAGAGTAGAGTGACCATTGAATCCTGACGGATAGTATAACACTGTGGTGACACATGTACTGGCAGAGGGATAGGTCATGGGTGTATATCGCATTCAAAACACTATCACGTTCTCATCTTTTATCAAAAATTTCCGACGAATGCGGAATTAGAGGCAGTGAGGATAAAGTGTAACCGCCGTAAGTAATGACTTGAGATCTGCACGAAAGCGAATATAGTACAGAAGTCAGTCCCAGAGGTGTCAGAAGGTCTACCAATCAGTCACAATCGAGAGACCAAGATAGTGATAGCACATGGCCACTGTCACATTGGCACACTGGCACATGGTCTCTAAGAGGTCACTCGTCACGGGTTTGACACAAAACCAGTTCTCTCGACTCTCAGTCTTTATTATTCCTTAATCCTCACTTCAAATTAACTAAGAGTTTATTACTGGTTCGCCCACCCACCCGCATATTAATTATTATTATTAAGCACCAAGATCAACAGCCAGAACAAACCCATGACGTTATAGTTGAAAGTACATAAATAGCTGATATCTCACTTCTCACAGTCAATTTCTCATAATGTAATCTCCATCAAGAATAATCTTCTATATTCAATCAATCCAATGTCTGAGAACATCTCCAATCCTGCTAAAGTCGTCTATGACGATCCTCCTCAAGGTGACTACGACTCTTCTGCTAATACGTTTGATGCTCCCCCACAACCTGTTTACAACAACACCAATACTGTAAAGGCCCAACCTCAAGGTGCTCAAAGTTTCAGATACGCTAGAGTTTATGACACTCAGGAGCTAGGTACTTACCAATCTCTTGTCAATTCATTTGGTACCTTCTTTGGTCTCTTGGGTATGATCCCATGTTGTTGTTGTGCAAACCCTTACCAGAATGTTCAACAAGGTCAAGTTGGTTTAATCACAAGATTTGGTGAACTTGCCAGAACTGTTGATCCTGGTTCAACTTATGTGAACATTTGCAGTGAACATCTACACTCTGTTAGTATCATGACTGAAGTTCAAGACATCCCAGAACAAGCTTGTATGACTAAGGACAATGTTATCGTTTCTTTGAAGTCTGTCATTTACTACAACATTGTTGATCCTCAAAAGGCTATTTTCGGTATTAGTAACATCCATGAAGCTTTATCTGAAAGAACCCAAACAACATTGAGAGATGTTACCGGTGCTAGATTGTTACAAGACATCATTGAACGTCGTGAAGAAATTGCTGAAGCCATCCAACAAATCATCTCTCAAACTGCCACTGATTGGGGTGTCAAAGTTGAAAGTATCCTAATCAAAGATCTAAGGTTGAGTTCTGATATTACCGAATCATTATCCAAAGCTGCTCAAGCAAAGAGAATTGGTGAAAGTAAAATCATTGCTGCTAAAGCTGAAGTTGAAAGTTCCAAATTGATGAGACAAGCTGCTGATATCTTAGCTTCCAAACCAGCTATGCAAATCAGATACTTGGATGCCATGCAAAATATGGCAAAGAGTGCAGGAAGTAAAGTCATCTTCATGCCAAGTTCTGGTGAGATTGATAAAGCTGCAAATGAAGCTGCTAGAGAGTTGAATGATGGTACTAAACCTTCACCTAACTTACAATTAGATCCTGAGGCTTTAAAACATCAGAACTTGATCTCTACAGTTTCAATCCAAGAAGCTATGCATAAGTGATCTCTTAATTGCTAATCCTATCTGGTGAATCTTGCTAGTCCCTCATTCTTTTACTAATAATTTGACGTTGTGTTTTTCTTATGTCCCATGTTCATGCTCATGAAACCCCTAATACTAATTGATCTAATGACTCAGCCCTGTTGATTTTGATTTTACTTTATCCAATAACTACAATTAATCCCATTTATTTTTCTGTTTGTTTATTTAACACTTCAATAATAATTTTTTTTATTCCAAATCAAGAACTCGTAGAACAAATTGCTTCTAACACTCTGCTAGAGCACCCATAGGATCCCATAAAGGCAAAACAATAGCATCCTGTTTGAGAATTTCTTTAAATTCTTCAGCTTCTTCCAAATCAACAACAATTTGGAAACAGTATTCTTCAAAATACTCCTGAGACATGATATAGTACCCGTCTAATCCAGAATCTTTACCCCATGAATTCTCAACCCTATAACGATTTGGTTTACCAGTTTCTTCATCAATATTAACACCAGTAATCAACATAGCATGGGTCATCAGTGATTCGTTGTATAAAACCCTAGATCTCTTTGATTGGTTGTTTTTAAACCCAATCAAATTATAACCAAAATGACCAATATCCATGATACCTTTCTTCTTATGCATGTATTTTGGAGTATGAGATCCAAAGAATACCGGTTTGTTAGCCTTGATTCTTTTCACTATCAAATCAGTCAATGCTTCAGTTGGTAGATTGATATATTCAACGTCTCTTCCATTGGTAACGTTATTCAAGTGTTCAATCTTAATCTTGGAATTGTATGAGTTTCTTGGATCATTAATGACTGAAACGGTGTTAGAAACATCTAATTTAACATATTCTTTGAAGAATTCTAGTGGGGTTGATGTAATCTTGGAGTATTTCTTATCCTTGTTATAATATTCGTAAGTAAACTGATCATTTGGTTTTGGTGGTTCACCTAGGAAAATTGTCAAATATTTATAGATTTCCTTAACATATTGGTTCTTAGCATCAGTTGGATCTTCTCCTTTATTCTTCAAGTCTCTTAGAACTTCAGCAGCTTCTCTCAATTTTGAGGTCAACAAATCGTTTAGCTTTCTAGAGGCGGTAGATGAATAGACATCAGGGAAAGTTTCGATTGGAACAACACCATACTTTTCAACCAAGTTTACAAACATTGTATATTGACCGCCATCTTGAACAGGAGCAGTCAACAAAGTTTGAATAAGTCTTGAACCAACATCTTCTTTATGAGTTTCAATGATCTTGTCCAAAAAGTAATTTGCCTTCTCCAATTTATCATAGAAAAACAAGTAACTTTGAGAGAGTTGGAAGTCCTTCAATGACAAGTTCTTAGAAGCTTGAATTCTTAAAACGTTCAAAGCTGCAAACAACCAACATCTACCACTAGCTTTCTGGTTGGTGATAGGAGCGCCTTCTGGATCAATGACATGAGAGAACACGTTTGGGAATTTAACTTTGGTGTTGAAAAGAAGATCATCAGCGTTGTACTGTCTCAATGAGGATGCAGCCAATTGGTACGATAAGTCGCTGTCGAACTCAGACTGCCATTCTTTTAGACTCTCGATGTTTAGTGACATTTCTCTAGTTGTATTCTTACTGTTTTTAACTGCTTTTAAAAGGCCAATTCCAAGGAGAGTTTTGGCACTATCAGTTAATTTTTGCTTATAAAAATGACGTCGCGCGACATATGGCCATTTCGGTGATAATTTAAAATCCGTAAATGTAAAGAATTTCCTGGAGAAATTGGGAATTCTTTGACGATTTTCAGCTAAATATACCCCAAATAAA
Source organism: Wickerhamomyces ulmi (assembly GCA_030569675.1). Classification (NCBI taxonomy): domain Eukaryota; kingdom Fungi; phylum Ascomycota; class Saccharomycetes; order Phaffomycetales; family Wickerhamomycetaceae; genus Wickerhamomyces; species Wickerhamomyces ulmi. The sequence goes on from JAJMLN010000005.1 coordinate 260,050, forward strand.
AGACTCAAAATAGTGATAGTATGTATATTTGACTCTGCTCAACAGTCTAGACAAGTTAAATACCCTAAATTCAAGCATAATTTTTTTGCAAATTTTGGAAGTGCTCCCATTTGATCTTTTTAATTTTTTTTTTCGATTTAGTCCAGCTTTTTCAAAATTTGAAAATAATTTCCAAATTTTTTGTTTGGATTGGTTAATCTTTGGTTGATATATACAGCTATGTGCCTATTGTATCATATCTACAGTAAAAGCCCCTGAGAATGTCTGATTTTTTTTATTTATAAGAGGTTCAATATTATAGTGATTAAAGCTTGGAGTATGCTGACTAAGCATAATACACAAAAATTGAAGCATAAACTACTTCTTGTAAGATTACCACATATATCAATGGACATTGACTCAAGCATGACGAGACAGGCTATGGCAGACACGTCAGAGAAACAGTTTACTTATGATGGACTACAATTTAAAATTATGATATTCTAATGACACATTATTTTAAAACTTCCAGAGTCTAAATAGTGGTTTTATATATCATCAAGACCCCATTTACTGAGGTGCAGGGGTAAGATCAAGTTTTGGTACATAGTGATCATTTGGACCTGGAACAGTCTGGATGATAAATCTTTTGTAGGTTGTTAGACTTGGAGTACCATCATTTGAAACTTTTGCAATGAAATGGAAAGCTTTACAATCAATTGGATCTCCGAATAAATCATAACATGATTTTTCAAAGTCTGGAATAGGAACATCAACAATGGAACCAACTTCATTGACGAAAGTGGCGTTTAGAATTGGAACCTCATTCAAGTTACCTGTAGTTCCGGTAAGTTCACGGTAAGGGAAATATTCGAATTTCAAAGGACGACCATTCAAATCATAAGAACCAGATAAATCTAATCTTAAAGTTGTGTTAACAGTAGCAGAAATTTCAACAGGTCTGACACTGTCAGATCCTTGGAAAACAACAACTGGTTGATGGACAGCTTCATCGAAGTTCTTAACAGTCCATTGAATTCTAGCAGCGAAATCATTTTGGTATGCTTCTCTCCATCTCCAAATGGTAGCTTTGTTACTGGTGAAAGTTACGTTATTTTTTCCAATAACACGATCTTGGGTATCACTGTAAAGTTGGTATCTACCAGTACGGTCAACTAAGTTATAACGACCACCCCATCCACCATATTCTGGATGTTCTGGAACATTCAAACCATTTGGTAAAACGAAAAGAGTTGTTGGGGTATCACCTTCCATGATGTACTGAAGCTCTGGGTAAGCAGCACCTAATGGTCCAACTGAACGGATGTTTTCTTGTAACCATTGTTTAGTGACTAATGAGGTATCTGGTCCACCAGCATCAAAGTTGGTATTGATATCACCTGAAATACCGATCCAAGTACCGACACCATAGTAGTTGAAAGCATGGATGGAGGCAATGTATTTAAGGGCTGGGAAATTGTATCTGATCCATGGACCTGCGTCATCTTGATCAGAAATAGTATATAGAGTGACATTTGAAATGAATTTTTGAACTTCAGTTGCATTTCTTGTAGTCAAAACTTCATTCAAAGCTTCAGCAACGACAGAAGCACCACCCCAAGCAAGAACATAAAATGGTTCATCACCAGAAGCATCAATAGCATTCACTAAGTTTCTAGCACCTGGACTGATTGGAGTACCATCTAAAGCAGCCAAACCATAAACTGGTTTACCAACGGACACAATGCTTCTTAAATAGTCTGGAGGTGGGTAAGCGTCAGAATGTTTCAATAGGTTTGGGTAAACAACTTCATAAGCATCAATGATTGGGTACACGTCTTGATCATGGATGGTATCGTTTAACCAAGTAGAGGTAGTAAGAACGATACCTTTCAAGTTCAATTCATTGGTATAAAGTAGTAATCTAACAAAAGATTCAGCATCATCAGGTTCATTACTGATATCAGAAAGAACAAAGACGTTTGGTTTCAAGTCCTTTGGTGGGATAAGAGCTAAGGCTACTTGCAAGTAGTAAACTAGTAGAGATACCCTCAAAAGTGAACGAAGTTGGAACATTTTGAGTTTGAGGTATTGTAAAAACAACTGGGCTTTTTTACCAGAAAGTCTAAATTAACGGCAGACAGACCATGCTTTAAATAATAATCGGGCTTCCAAGTCACCCCAGGTCCCCCAACTTCTAATGGTGACCGCTTATGATGATTCAATGCCAGATTTCTGGGGTAGAATATACTGCAACGGAGTATTGTCGGCTAAAGTTTTAGCGCTAATTTTCCAGAGGTTTTTTTTTAAGCCGTAAGCAAAAAAGCAAAAATATGGGGGTATGCAAGGAACCTGTAAAATAGTGGAAACCACCAAACTCAACGAAAATAGACAGTTGGAAATGGACACAACTTCATGCATATAAGCCATAAGGTAGACACCTGAGAGTCTCCTTTCAGCTGCCATATAGTCTATAGAGGCTACTAAAAGCTGAATATACTACAGCAGCAACTCCCACAAACTCGGCTCATACCTCATTTGTCAAGAGTTACTTAATTTCCCAATCAGTCATGGTGGGGCATTATTGTCTCCGGAGAAAGTTCTTTCGGGGGATGAATTTATCCTGAGATTCTATGTAGGTACCAGATTCGGTAGAGATTTAAAGATTGGTGAATTGTCTCTTGTATTCAATTGCTCAATCACCAAAAGCCCTCAAAGTGCATCCAATGACCTTTGAGTCATGACCCATGTATGACCTGATACCCCATGGCTCATGAGCTAATTGTTTTCGATGTGCGTAAGGAACAACGGAAAGACATACGAACATTACCTATTTGAGGATTAATTGTCTTGAGATAAGCGGTTTTGGGGTGTAATGAATGTGTATTGTGTAACAGCACCATATGGATTTAGGCTATTTCTTTGGGTTCGTGATTTTTTCCGGGGTAAGTTGATATATGCATAACAAATTACAATGGCCCGATGCGGAGCTGGATGTCCAAAAACGAGTAAATCACGACCAAGATGCTTCCATTTACGGCTAAAGGCCAACTCTTTACTAGATCTTAATTGCGGAGACGTTGGGATCTCATGATTTCATCATTATAAGCCCAAGAACTTCTTACGGCTCACAAACAAGTGTACCATCTTACCACTCCATTTCATAAAAACAACCGCAAATCCTCGAGTGTTTCCTGGTTTTACCAGGTTTATTATCTTTCCTCATATCTCTACATATTTACGAATGTCGAATATTCTCAATACAAAGACGTAGTTGGATTCCAACGAGAAACCACTACAGAACGTCATCAATACCAGTGCTGATAATACCTTAGCTGCTAGAGTTGCTGAACTTAACGATGCCCAACTTTCAAAATGGGCTGCTATAAAGAAGTATCCATATGCTGTTTTGTGTGTGTTGATCATGACATGGACTTTGATCGTTACGTCTTTTGAATCCCAAGCTGGTGGTATTGTTATTTCTATTCCATAATTCAGAAAACATTTCGGTAACATTTTACCTGATGGATCTTACGTTATTCCTGCTAAATGGCAATCTGCCTTCTCAGGTGTTCCATTAGCTGCTCAAATTACTGGTCAACTTATATCTTCAGAACTTGTTGATAGATTTGGTAAAAAATACGTCATCTTTATCTCTATCTTAATCGCCTTTGCCTTCATTGGTATGGAATTTGCTGCTACTCATATCAACTTATTCTTAGCTGGTAAAACTTTGAATGGTTTAATGCTTGGTATTATCCAACCAGCTGCTATTGGTTACGTTACTGATGTTGCTCCATTAGTCTTGAGAGGTCTTGCCACCAGTCTTTGTAACATTTCATTCTCCATCGGTCCATTAATTTGTTTCATTATCAACTATGGTCTATCTGGTAAACCAGAAGATGATGCTTGGGCTTACAGAGCTATTTTCTCTGCTCAATGGGGTTTCAGTACTGTTGGTTTGGTTTTAATGCTTTTAGTTCCAGAATCACCAACTTATTACATCATGAAAGGTGAAACTGATAAAGCTAGAAAGTCATATAAGAGATTATTGGGTGATGATACCGCTGTCGAAGAACAATTAGGTGTTGTTTCCATGACCATTAACGAAGCTAAAGCCATTTCTAACAACACTACCTTCTTTGATCTATTCAGAGGATTAAACTTCAAGAGAACAATTGTCTCCATTCTTCCATTTGCTGTCCAACCTTTCTCAGGTGTCTTCTTTACTGCTAACTATACTACTTACTACTTCCAATTATCTGGTTATGACAATGCTAAATCTTTCAGATACACTTGTGGTGCCCAAGCTATCTCCATTGGAGGTTGTTTGTTATCATTATGGCTTGTTGATAAATTAGGTAGAAGAAACGGTCTATTATGGGGTCTAGGTGTTTTGATTGCAATTGATTTCGTTATTGGTGGTGCTGGTACTGCTACTGCTAACGATGCTGCTGTTAAAACAACTGTTGGTTTCATGATGTTATATGGTGGTGTTTACAACGCTTGTGTTGGTTCATTAGCCTACCCAATTGCTTCTGAGAATCCAACATCTGCTTTAAGATCCAAAACCATTGCCACCGCCTTAGTTACAACCAATACCATCGGTATGATGTGGTCATTCGTTTTACCATACATTTTCAACCCAGACCGTGCAAACTTAGGTGCTAGAACCATGTTTATCTTTGCTGGTATTTCAGTCTTATTCTGGGTTTACTTGTTCTTCTTCCAAACTGAAACTGCAGGTAGAACATATGATGAAGTTGATGAATTATACGCTGCTCGTATTCCATTAAGAAGCTTCGCCAAATATGTTACCAAGACTTCTGCTTTAGGTATTGAAAACAAACACTTTAATGAAAAAGTTGAAAACGAACACGATGAAGGTGGTATCTTGAAAACCACAACTTCTGATCAAAAAGAAACCGTTTAATTAGTTAATTTTCCTTGATACACTATAGATTCTATTATAATTTAACATGATTTTTATGCTTTTGTGATTAAACAGTTTAATTGTAGTGAACAGCTTTACGTATTATCAACTAAAAAAGGATATCAGATTGTATTATTATTCAGTATACAGAATTATAACTTCTCTACACTTATTGTTGTTGTTGTTGTTGACCACCGAATTTCTTTTGAAGTTGGTCTTCTAGGAAGTCTTCACCTTTTTCAAAGTTACCTTTACCGACTTTGTTTTCAATTTGAGAGATGGTGTCAGAACCAACAATTGATTCTAATTTGTCAACGTATTGGTGTTTTTTGTCTTCAGATTGTTCACCTTCTTTCTTTTCTTCACCTTCTTTGGATTCTTCTTTCTTACCACCTAAGAAAGATTGAGCTTGGTTGGTAAGTTGTTCTTGAACAACTTTGTCGCCTAATTTGGAAGTAACAGTGTCTAATAAACCCATTGTGATATATTGTTTGTTTTGATTTGGTGTCGAAAAGTTGAAAGAAGAAGGAAAAGGGGAGAACGGGGGAATTTCTGTGTTTATGTACTTGTTGACGCGACTGAAATTTTGGAGGAATCAACAACATTCCCTGAAAATAATCTGACGTGTAAAATACCGTCGTTGACGTTACATTCGAACACTGCAAGAACACACTGTAACTTGGGTGGTTTGTGGTAGTACACGGAGTAAAGGAGTCGTATACCCAGTGGACCAGTTAGTGTATAGCACAGTAGATCTAAGACACTTCCTACAAAGCCACTACTCAATCCTCTTATCAAGCCAAATCAAAACAAAAACATGTAATCGTTGATAGTAAACAAAGCACGCGACTACTAAATTTTAGTCATTCTAACCGGTTATCATTACGGTAATACAGCTAGAGTCTACAGGAGGGCTCCCTCATGGGATATCGGTGCTATACTCAGTAGTCAGTAGTTCTCACACGACTCATGGAGACCCTACGACAGAGGATCCAACTAGGTGTCAATATTGACTGTTGAACGCTGGATCTGGAAATGGTTTTTAACGAATTTCATCTGTGCATATTTGAAACGCACACCAAAAAAACTGGATGTGGCGAAAGAAAACAGCAGCCCCAAATTAATTAAGAGGGGTGGATTTGGATCGTAACCACACCCAGGTGAGCGATTGATAGTGTTAACTATCAAGTCACTAAGTTTTGTCTCAAGTTGTAAACATAAACATCAAAAGACTCGGCAGTATTGTCTTTTAAGGTTATAACGAGATTGGAATTGGATTGTGCATACTTCTTCTTCGTTCTCTATGCATAGCCCTGCTGTTGATGGCATAACGACCGGAAAAGTTTCCGGATATGGTCACAGTCACGTGCATTGTGAACCTAAAGTCGAGTTTTACTAGCGATTTAACCGAACAAAAACAAGCGCCAGTGGTTTAGCGGTAAAATTCAAAGTTGCCATCTTTGAGCCCCCGGTTCGACTCCGGGCTGGCGCATTTCTTTTGGATCTTAACTGTTCCTTTATTTTTTTTTGCATCTAATACAGAATATGTTTAGTGGTAGAACTAGTCTCACAGTTACTACTTTCACTGATCTATATTTACTACACATAGACGCAAGTCTCATCGTGAATTAATTACAATTCATTGAGAGTTATAAAATTGTACGTTCGAAGGGAGGTTTGAAATCATCTTTTCGTGCAACATCACTTTATGTTCATTTTATATGCGATCAGAGGTCTTCAAACCATCTACTCAAAGGTACCACGCCCAATAATATCGTAAAATTTAGTCATTTATTGTAAAATCTCGTTAACTGTACATGTATATATTATTTCTTAGAGTGAGTGAATATATCTATAGCCATAATAATGTGATGATTCTCCATCCTCTAACTTTTTCGATAGGTGGTTCTGGATTTTCTTCAACATCTTTGAACAAAGGTTCAAGATTAACTTCATGAGGTCTTAGATATCTAGTCTTTTTGAAAAATTTCCAGAAGAAGAATAGACCCCAAGATAATGGGATGATAAAGTATGAACTGAAAAAGGAACTGATTAAGAAATCACCATGAACGAAGTTCTTGAAACCACCAGTCAATAATAATATAATGGCTGAAATACCGGAGATCCATGCAGCTGGGACACCAAAACTAACAGTATGTGGAAGTTGATCTCTTGAATAACCTTGTGCTTTCATGGCTCTAGATAAATGGATATGATTAGCAGAGATTAAAATCCAACCTAACAATAAGTTAGCAGAGGTTAAAGATTGGAACCAGTTGAAGACATTGGCAGCATTGTTTGAAAGATTCATATAAGCTAATGGCATGAAGGCAACAACAAAGATTAGACCAAAGTATGGAAGACCTCTCTTGTTTGTTTTCAAGAAAATAGCAGGAGCTTGCTTTTTGACAGCTAAAGCGAATAGAACTCTTGAACCGTGGACAATGGATAAATTAGCAGCTGAGAAAGCAGAAGTTAACACAGCAGCATTAACAATATGTGGCAAGACTTTGATGTTAGCTAGATGCATAGCAACAACAAATGGAGAAGATTTGGCATTACCTGTTGAGTTTGCAATGGTTTCATTATCAGATGGTATAATCAAAGTTAAACAGAAGACGGTGATCAACATTAAAATGGCAACTCTGTAAAGAATTCTTTTACATGCAATGAAGATGTTTCTTCTTGGATATTTCACTTCTGAGGCTAAAGATGGAACAGATTGAACACCACCATAACTGTACACAACACCTGATAAAGTTTTCCAGAACCCAGCAAATTTACCCAAGTTTCCAGTAGTGATGTACTCCTTGAATGGACCTGGATTTTTCCAGTATTGGAATCCAATAGGTTTATGATTTGGTGCACCACCTGTAGTAATCACAATAGATGTGATAATCAAACCAATTAATAATGCAATCTTGATCATGGCAAAGACGAATTCAACTTCACCATAAAATCTAACACTGTATGAGTTTGTAGCGACGATAATAACGATGATGATTGAAATCCAAATAGCAGGTGATAAATCTGTCCAGTAAGAGACAATAACAGCAGCAGCAGAGATTTCACCAGGCATGATTGAACCCCAAACAGAAATCCAACCGTAAGCAAAACCCCAAGCTGGATCAATAAACTGTTCTAAATGACGAACAGTAGCAGAAGCTGTAGGCATCAAACATGCAACCTCAGCCAAAGCCATTTGATTCAACCCAACGATAACAGCCATTAAAGAGTAGGCAATGAACATACCAGCAGGACCAGTAGTTGCAAGGACACCCCCTGAAGATAAGAAAATACCAGTACCGAAAACACCAACTAACGCCAGCATTTGAAGATGTCTTTGTTCTAAGGATTGACTCAAGTTATTTCTATCAATACCAAACACTGAGGAACTATCTGTATCTATTTCTTCATGATCAACTTCGACGTAACCCTTTTCAGGATCCTGAGCAGATGATTGACCAGAGTTGGATAAGTCAACAACATCAACATCAGAGTGACTCTTTGAAGATCTAATCTTTGACTCTTCTTCTAGTTCATGTGATCTCCCCATTCTATAAATTTGATAGTAAGCTAAATAGATCTAAATGTGATAGCCAAGGTAAGTGAAGAACCTTGGCGAGGTCTTAGCTTATATATGAAAACTCATGTCTATCCAAAGGGCCAAGTAAATCAATAAAGGGTGATTCCGCCCAGTTGTTGAGAACCTGGCAGCTTGCAAGAGGCGCTCATCAAAATTGTGGACTGTGTAACGATGTGTTGAGTAGTAAAACCGGCTAAAAACAGCCAGGGTTCCTATCAAAAAGTGTGGCCAATGCTAATTTTGTGTAGCTTTTTGGCAATAGAGAAAAATTAGTGTGGAAAGTCGGAGAGAAGCCATTGTTAATTATGAGTGCAGAATGACATGCGACACATGACAAGTGACAACGATCAATCCACAATCACAACTGATCGCAGTGTCATGTCAAGACAGAACAGGTTCTAAATGCTTGGCTGTTTCTTGGTGCCGTAGAACCTTGGAACTAAGGCAAGTTTTGTTCCATTAAAGGTGTTGGGTTATAGTAGGAGAAGGCGACTCTACAAAAGGCACTGTGGGTGTGTTGGGGGTTATATGAACATTTTGGGATTCATGATTAGCCACGATCAGCCATGATTAAATGAGTAATCAGCCTTGCAAAATCACAGGACACTGAGTAATCACCGTAGAGTGTAGACTAAGAGAGCCGAGGCCACACTATATGAGACAAATGACTAATGACTAGAGAGTACTGAGTCCCGACCCAACGGTTTAGATTTGAGTCAACAGGTTCTATAACGTAGATTACTTCTGTACAATGAGATAATGTTGGAAGTGGAATAGCTGATATAGACTATAAGCTGTATAGATACTATGATTGTCTACTCTACGTTACTTCTATCTTGAATGTGACAGACAGGATAACTGTACCAACGGATGTAATGGAATATGGAACCACAGAAATTGAATGGTACTATAGTTTAGGGAAATTGCTAAGCTGAAATCTATAATGGCCATTACTGCTTCCGCTAATCTGTTACATCACTTCACATGTGCTGTACCTCAGTTGGGTCTCAAAGTCGGAGCATCAAATAGACCATAAGTTATTGTGGTTAACTGATTGGTTGATCTAATACTGATATAACTCATTGATACATGAGGTAATCATCTCGTATCTACTTTATTACTTTGCAAATCAAAGTCCGGCTGTAGCCATATCTCAGCATATTACACATTAACATGACTCATAACGTTATCGTTATTCTCTTCGATGTACGGTGCAAAGTGTAGTAGTACAGTGGCACACCCTTAATGAGAATATTTGTGTCATAATAATATTTGTGTGTCACAAATTTATGGTGGCCTCTATAGATCAGGAGACAAATTTCAGAAAACGCCTGAGTTAATTAAAGCCTATAGAACACCTCCAGAGCTACATATCATGTACCTACTGCATAGTACCCTTGGAGAAGACGAGGCATACATTTTGGGTTATGTGAAGTCATATCATTTTAATGTGAAAAGATTTATATTCTCATAGAGACGCATTGATCCGGGTACAACTGAAGAACCTTCACTTGTTGGTCGTATTCTATATCGCACAGCTTCTTGTAAGGGTAGTATAAAGATGGTATAAATGGAAACAAGATGTGTACAAGTACATGAATTCAGACTATTTTTTGAAAGTTCGCCCATAGTGACTGATAGTCCCTTTCTACAGAACATCTCTATGTGGCATTAATCAATCAAAAGTCACTACAACTAACAGTCACGTTCCATTGAAGGTATTTCATTGAGCCTCAATATCCACTACTTCCTGGATTACCTGTTATCACCAGTTTCCTGTTCTATCAAAACTTCTAAAATCTGATATATGCCATTTTTTGGTGTTTATGCACAGTGTCTTTTTAGTGCAGCGCCGGTTAAATTATCACAAAGGGAAAATTTTATGTGGTTACAAATTTTTTTTAAACTGTGTAATTCGAGAAGAGATGCCATTACTTAATTCAATAATTAAAGTATAATTCGTTGCTTTGGTGATGCAGTTTGATAGCTGATATAGCCATACACGATACACACATACACACATAGTTCTATACAACAGAAGGACTGATCATACACTTCTTACAGAAAAGTCTGGCTAAATATGTCGGATTCAATTTCCTTAGGTGCAGTGATCTACATTGCAGTCAAGCCTATTATCAAAATCTACCTGATCCTGTTTGTGGGTTGGTTATTAGTTAAATATAATATGTTGTCTATGGAGACAAGTAGGGGGATATCAAACATAGTTGTTAATGCCATCTTGCCTTGTTTGTCATTTAATAAAATTGTGGCTAATTTATCTGGAAGTCAGATTAAAGAGATTGGTGTTATAGTACTGAGTGCTATTGTGATATTTACTCTAGGAGGAGTGTTGGCTTATATTGCATCTCTCATAACGCCTGTACCGAAGAAATGGAAGTATGGGTTACTATTTGCTGGAATATTTGGTAATATATCTGATTTGCCAATGGCATATGTTCAAAGTATGGGAACTGGGTTGATCTTCGATAGTGCAGAAGCTGATAAAGGTATTGCTTTGAGTTGTATCTTTTTGGCAACCCAGTCATTTTTAATGATGAACGTTGGTATGTTTCAGATTGTTGGGTTGGATTTCAGAGATGAAGTAGATGACAAAGGCAAAGAAGAACAAGAACAGGAACAAGATAAAGATGGAGAGAATTTTAGAAATGAGAGTTATGACATTGATGAAGAAAAATATGTTGGGACACAAGATGACACTAATAATCAGGATACTGAGTATATTGTTCAACCACTTACAGTCTCATCCTCTTCATCTTCATCAGAAATAAATAATGATAATGCCTCAGAACTCACTGAGAGAAGAAAAAGAAGAAGATCTTCAGTATCAATTAACATGAGACGTATACAATCTCATGAATCATATTATTCCACAAGATCGCGCCATACACAACATCAAAACCTTGAAGCATTAATCAACGAATACAGTGAAGCAGATATCATGAGAACATCAACCATTCAACAATTAGCTCATACACTTTCAAAGACACAAGAAGTTGGTTTAAATATCGATGAAAGCGATATCGAAGTTGGTGATAGTTCCAAAGATTCTAAATGGAACAAGTTTGTTAAAAAACATAACCTAGGTGTGTTGGATTACATCATCGTGAACTTGGTAAGAGTTCCTTCCATCACATTGGTTCTATCATTAATCATCACAATGATTCCATGGCTTCGTTCACTATTCGTGCATAATAGTATTGATGTCAGACAAGCACCAGATAACTTACCAGTTTTGAATTTTGTGATGGATGCCACTCAATACATTGGTAATGCAGCTGTTCCTATGGCTTTGATGTTACTTGGTGGGACTATTGCCAGATTGGAGATTCGTGAAATTCCAAAAGGATATTGGAAGACCTTGGCTTTTATGATTCCTGGTCGATTAATATTGATGCCTATTATAGGTATCTTATGGGCTAATAAATTGTACGATATTGGATGGATTGAGGATGATATTTCAAGATTCTTACTGATGATAACATGGTCTGTTCCAAGTGCTACTGCTCAGGTCTACTTCACAGCACTGTATACCCCATTAGAAGGTGATCATATACAAATGGACTGTTTGGCTATTTTCTTATTAGCTCAGTATCCTGTATTGATCATTACCCTGGCTATTGTTGTCAGTTATGTTTTGAAAGTTAGTTTAGGAGTTTAATAGCATATATTCAGCATTATAGACCATAAACACTGTAACCAAATTGAGTAAATTCGTGTTATTTGAAAAGTTGGTTTTATGTCATTTTCAAATGCTCTTTTGAAGACATCTTCAATAATGTGCCCCAGACACGAAAATCAAGATTCATTGTTCAATTCAGCCTTTATTTAGTAAATAATGACAGACTAACTTTAGTAGATAAAAGATGTCAGTCAGTGATGAAGTGATCACATGGGATGCCCTGGTAAACATAGTCAGTAAGTAGATGATGTGTTCAGGCTTATATTGTTTTATAACAAAATTCTAACAGATATAGGAAACAATAACTTAGATCATCTTTATAGAAACCATGAAGATACAGCAAGATATAGAAAGTACAAGGAGAAAGTTGCAGCCAATGGAGACACGATCGTGAGGTTCATTATCAAGAATAGACTTTATTGGGTGTCAGAGTCTGGTGAGATAGATCTCACTGCCAAATCACAACATTTGTTCACTGAACCTTCAGATATTCTAATATTGACCAATGATTTCCCTTACAATTTCGAAAAGAACGTTACACATCTTGTTGTTTGGAGTAAAGTGCCTATTGAATCAGATGAGAACTCAGAGATCGGCGATGTGTCTGATAAAACGAGAGCCGTTATTGATAGATACGTTGAGAAGACCTTCATCGAACACTTAAAACTTGCTAGAGAAGATGTTGTATGGTTCAGAAACTTCCCAGCAATTCAGAGCGTGACAGAACTTTCACACGTCCATGTTCTCGTGAAGAACTTGGAAGACACTCACTTCACCAAGATAGTCAATACTCCTGGTGTTACATTGGAGATTGATGAGTATCATAGCATTGTTCACGGCTAGCGGGTGAACGTGCCTATTTTCCCTATATAGAAAGACCTAGAATTTAGAAGATACAGAAAACATTATTCCACTAACAATACCCTGTAGAACAACCAGATACGATGAAACCACTTAGTTGGGAAGAAGTGAAACATATAATAGGTATGTTATCTTAGTTCCTAGTCACATAATACGAGCACCTTATTAACAATAAATCGATATATAGAGTCTAATGAACTTAGCAGGCTTAAACGGTCCGAGGAAGGCCAGTTAGAATACCAGCAATTCAAGGACGACCTACGAAAGAAACATATTCCAAAGATGGCTAAACTGCTGGGAGAAGAACTGAAATGGGCAAAACTTGATTCAAACTATCAGATACTAGAGACAGATCTAGCACCAAAAGACTCCAGACTACTCAGTAATACTAACGATATCTGTATCGTTCCAAACAAATTCCGCTACAACTTCGACTCATCTATTCTCCATCTTCTAGTGTGGACTAAAGTGATCATAGAGTCAGATCCAGGATCACCTAATGGAGACTTATCACTAGAGACTAGACAGATAATAGAGAAGTATATCTACAAGACCTTTGTTGAGAAGTACGGGATTGCTAGAGAGGACATTCTGTGGTTCCGCAACTGGAAAGAGCTGCAAAGTATCAAGGAACTGTCGCATATCCATGTTTTACTGAGAAACAAGCGACTCGACGACGTTGCTGATCTGATTGGAACAAGCGGTGTTCCACTGAGCAACGATGATTTCAATAACTTGCCATTTTAGTGGTTTATAGAGATTTGTACAGGAAATTAGAGTGATTACATGAAAATACATATTAAAAATACGCTTAAAATAAATTGTAAACACCAAACTCAACCAACTTTCTCACTCCACGCCGGATACGTCAACTTTCAAACGGACAGTGTAACGTGTAACGACTGATGGTTAAGAGAATGAGCACTGTTGCCAGTTCACAGAGCTCACAGGTCAACCTGATCCAAAGCTCCAGTTCGAGACGCGCTATTTTAAGTGACAATGGCATTATAATAAGAGATCAAACGCCGTTATACCAAAACGACAATGCATCTTTCGTGAGCTTTCTAAGCTGTTCGACTTTCGATTCAACGCCTGATCCTGTCAAATCAATCCCATACGCCGACATTCTCGCTGCTAGATACATTGGAGAATCAGATATCGGGTATAAAGATGTCGAGATAGTTTATGCATACAGACAGAAGAAACACCTGGTTCCAATAACTACCGTTTTGAAAATAGATTCGCTGAACATAGAAGATATAGTGAGTGAGATATACACACGTTCATATAAAGGTACATGCCCGGAGAAATCGATCCTAGTGCTAGTGAATCCTCATGGTGGGAAAGGATCAGCCTTGAAGTTGTTTTTAACAAAAGCTAAACCAATTTTGGAGGCTGCAGGAGCTAAGATTGAAGTTGTTGAAACCAAATACTCAAAACATGCTACGGATATAATGAGAACTTTGGATATATCAAAATATGATATTGTTGCATGTGCATCTGGAGATGGTGTTCCATATGAAGTTTTCAACGGGTTATATCAAAGAGAAGATAGAGCCGAGGCTTTTGATAAACTTGCTATTACACAAATTCCTTGTGGTTCAGGAAATGCAATGTCTGAAAGTTGTCATGGTACAGGAGATGCTTCATTTGCAGCTTTGTCTTTATTAAAAGCACATACTGTGAATATAGATTTAATGGCAGTGACTCAAGATGGAGAAACTTCCATTTCATTTTTAAGTCAAACACTTGGTGTGATTGCAGATGCTGATATAGATACTGAACATTTGAGATTTTTAGGATCTAAAAGATTTGAACTTGGAGTTGCTTATAAAGTTTTTTCAAAGGCTAAATATCCATGTGAGATTTATGTGAAATATGCAGCTAGATCTAAAGATGAACTTAGAGAACTTTATACAAAAAATGTTAATGATGTTGAAGATAAAGAAAGAAAAATCACAGAAGAAAACTTCACTTTGAAATATGATCCTGAAGCACCTGTTCCTGATGATTGGGTTCAAGTTGATCCAAGTCTTGGTAATAACTTGGGTATCTTCTATACAGGTAAGATGCCTTATATTTCAAAAGATGTTCAATTTTTCCCAGCTGCATTACCAAATGATGGTACATTTGATTTAATAATGCTTGATGCAAGAACAAGTATAACGAGACAAACACCAATTTTATTATCTTTGGAAACTGGTAAACATGTCCATGCTCCAGAAATCCAACACTCAAAAGCATATGCTTATAGACTAATACCAAAATATCAAAATGGATTGTTCTCAATTGATGGTGAGAGATATGATTCAAGAGAAATACAAGTTGAGATCCTGCCTGGTGCTGCGAAAACTTTATTGAGAAATGGTACCTATGTTGAAACCAATTTTTAAAATCTTGTTTAGACATGTCATGAAGACAACGATATAATAGTATAATATATATCTTATATGACTTGAACTTTTACATAGGTATATGTGATGTAGTATGTATGTATGTATATTCATAATGAGCTTCCTTCCATAGTTTGTTAGTGTATAAAAAACAAAGATACAAAATCATTAGTGACTATGCAGCTCGTAATAGCACTATGGATGCAGTATCATCAGTAAATAGAACCAAAGGATGTCTTCTTCTTCACTGTGCTTATGGCACCAGCTTATATACCACAAACCCGTAATACCCAGTAGTTTTAAGTATTAGATCATCAAACAGGGTAACCCGATGCGCTATATACAAACTTGAATCATGATTAATCTTTGATTAGCTTTTACTATACACTCCTTTTTTTTGAAAAGAGAAGAACGAAACCAGAAATGTCTGAAGATAATTTCTTTCAACTGGAACAGACGCTTCCAGAAGCTATAAAGAGTTCATCTTCTCTGTTCTTTGAAAACATTTTAAAAAATGAACAGTTGAATGAACAACAAAATTCAACCAACCCTACAAAACCAAATCTTCCTTTAGAAAACCCACTTTTAAGCCGTATAAAAAACCAAGAACTAACATCTAATGATTCTAATGGGTCCAAAGGTTCTACAAGAGTCCAATCTCCAATCCCAATACCTGGTCCTTTATTAGATTCAAGCACTCATGATAATGTTCATTTCCCAGCTTTAAACAAGCAAAATGCTGCTACTGGTGTTATTTGGTGTACCGATCGTGCCGCTGAACGTGGATATCCTAATGAAAACTGGGTTAATTTAGGTCAAGGTATGCCTGAGACTGGTGATATTGAAGGATGTTTTAAAAGACCAAAAACTTTAGATATTAGTTTTGAAAGTCGTGAATATAGTCCAACTGCTGGTATTAAAGAATTAAGAACTGCTATTGCAAATCTTTATAATGAACATTATAGACAAGGTAAAGAATCTAAATATACTTGGGAAAATGTTAATGTTGCACCAGGTGGTAGAAGTGCTTTAACTAGAATTGCTGCTATCTTGGGTGATGCTTATTTATCATTTTTTTTACCAGATTATACAGCTTATGCTGAAATGTTATCCCTTTTTAAGAATTTTGCACCAATTCCTGTTCCATTATATGAAACAGATGGATATAAGATTGATTTAAAAATCATTAAAAATGAATTGAATAGAGGTGTTTCTGCTTTATTAACTTCAAATCCAAGAAATCCAACAGGTCAATCAATGACTAAACAAGAATTAAAAGAATTACATGATTTATGTAGACAAAAATGTTTATTAATCATGGATGAATTTTATTCAAGATATTATTATGATGGAGAATTAGGTGAATCTATAAGTTCAGCAAGTGAAGTTGAAGATGTTAATAAAGATCCTGTTTTAATCATTGATGGATTAACTAAAGGTTTCAGATTACCAGGTTGGAGGGTTTCTTGGATCATTGGACCAAAGACTTATATTGAAGCTTTAAGTTCTGCTGGTTCTTATTTAGATGGTGGTACTAATTATCCATTCCAAGAAGCTGCTATTAAATTCTTGGAACCAAATCTTGTTAAACAAGAAACAATTGCATTACAAAAACATTTTAAAGCTAAGAGAGATTATTGTCTTGATAGATTAACCAAGATGGGTTTCAATTTTAAGATTAAACCAAATTCAACTTTTTATATATGGGTTGATTTAAGTCATCTACCTGGGAAATTATCAAATTGTCTGGGATTCTTCCATGAAGCTCTACATGAAGATGTTATTGTTGTTCCTGGTATTTTCTTTGATTTGAATCCTTTAAGATTTAGAGAATTAAATGATAGTGAGATGTATTCTTATATTAGAATCTCTTATGGTCCTGAATTTGATAACATGGTTAAAGGTATGGATAGAATTGAAACTATTCTAAGAAGATTCAACGCTCTTCCTGAAGGATATGACTCCTAAACTAGCTGTGTGTCCATGAGTATACCCCCTGCTAAATATAATAGATAATAGATAATAGATGAATTAACCATTAGAAGCCCTAATAAGTAGGGTAATTCATATATCGCGAATATTTCCATTTTGATGAAAAGTAAATTTTTGGAAAACTTTTCACTGTTTAAACAAACTAAACAAACTAAACAAAGAAAGACTTGAAGACTTCAAGAGAGAATCGAAGTAAACTATGAATCTGTGCTTTGGGAAGATAAGTCCATTGTGAAAATGGATGTAAACATCAGACGGTGTTTACCAGTCTATACCCCTCTGCATGAGTTTTTTTTAGTATACTTCTTTTCTTACCTTTTTACTGTTTATGTATAATTTGTATAGTTACACCCAGAACGTTTGCCTTCTAGTTTACTCTTTGGATGGGTTCGTCCTGTTCACTGTTAAAATAGTTTGATAGAACACTTTCGTTACTGGAAGATCAATATGAATTGTGTATCCTTCGGGATACATGTTTCTTAAGGACTTCTCCACCCTGGTTGAACAGAATGAATCTTTTGATTCTTCATGTTAATTAGTATCATTTCCGGGACTAAATCACTGACCTATATTTCAAATTGTTTATGAGTACATAGTTTAATCACACTACTTGATTTAATACATTATAAGATAACTTGATAATATTACTAGTAGTTTTCAGATAATAGTTTATAAAAATGATTAAAATGTTGTTGAGCATCATCAATGACGCATAAGAATGATTAAACATAGTAAAAAAAAAAACAGTGGGTTGTTAATAAAGAACAAAAAAAAACACACTAACGTCTAAATTAAAGGGATATTTATGTACCTTTTTTGTGACATATAATTCATAACACAGTACATGAATGACATAAAAAACAGTTAATTTTGATCCAAGAAAAATCAAGTGAAATGTGTGACAAGTGGAACAACAATAACAATGATGATAATAATAATGACAAGGGTAAGGATCCAGTAACACCAGCACTTCTTTCTTCTAGCTTTTCTTGCACTTTCAACTGCTTTATCAGTATGTCCAAGACCTAATTCAATATCTTTTTGAGCATTATCAACGTTTTGATCAACATTTTGAACAACAACATTTTGTTCAGCAACTAATTCTTCCATATCATGAAATAATTGAGCCAATTCAGCCATAGTTTTCTCCAATTTTTGTAATTCACGATGTCTGGATTGAACTTCAGCCAATGCGGTTTTAGCCTCACCTCTTCTTGAAGCATTCAAGATGGCTTGAGAAAAGATCTGTTGACCACCAACATCATCAATGGCTTCTTCAGCTTGAGCATCAGTAGCTTCAGGTTGAACGATTTTATATTGTCTGATGGCTTGTTCTTTATTTTGTTCTCTGTAGTTGGCTTCAATAACTCTGTAATCTTGAATCAATTTTAAGAATCTTTGTCTAGAGTTTTCAGCTTGAGCTTTTTTAGCAGAATCTGGACCAGCAGTAGCTTGGGCATTTTTGATGTTAGCTTTCAAAGTTTGTTGTAAAGCAGAAGCTTGTGAGATCAAACTATCCAATTGTTTTCTTGTAGCTAATTCTTGTTCTTCGTTAACTTCATTCAATAATTTCTTTTGGTTGAATTCAATCAATTCGATCAATTGGTTATAGTTGTCCAAATCGTTGTTAACACTGGAGATTTTATCCATAAAGGCAACGAAATCATCATTACCAGCACTTTGAGCACCTTGGTTACTCAACTCGTAACTTTCTTGATATGGGTTAGAATTATCATAACCGTAGTTATTTCCGTACTATAAATAAATAAACGTGTTAGTATAAACTAGTCACAAACAAATGAAACCCAGGCTAAACACGCGATCCATGCTGATATTAATGCGGTTGGTATTTTAGTGTTGTGGTGTTTAGTTCCCACTATTTTATGTTGTTTTAATGTACACTTGTTCAACTCAAATTTGTAACATTCCATCACATTATCAATATGAAACATCAATCCGATAAATAAACGAATGGCACCTAGAAAGGGTCCGCAATTCCCTTGGACCCCCATCCCCATAACGCGTTCTAGACAAAACAATGACCACCCAATCCCACACACGCTCTATATCAGCACATCCCGTGACTATATCTTCAGTAACATACGTTGTTTCCACTCATTCTGGACACTTGACTTGTCTGTTTGATACTGCTTTCTCGAGAGTGTTTTGTTTGTTTTTTCAAAAGGATTTTTTTGGCATTTCGCATTTTGGCAAAAAAAACAGTACACAAAAATAGATTCTCGCTTATTTCCTATTTTGGCCATAGACTGATATACGTTAAACGAGTGTTTCTGAGATGATGTAACTGAAAGAATTTGATGGTGTGTTCAGTGTTCAGTGTTTACCTGTTTACGCGTCTGGGCTGTGTTTCGGCTGTGCTGGTTGTGTCTGTCTTTAGTTGTTCCATCAAGAAGTTACAAGGACACATGAACCATTAATCTGTTTAATAGTTAATAGTAGTAATAGTAGTAGTAATAGTAAAATTGTATATGAAAATTGTAGATGTAATTGTAGTCCATTAAACACAAGTATTAAAACACACCTTGGCTCTTAATCTCAAAGAATTAGCACACAATGGACGGTTATGAGAAGGCACAGCACCAGGCAGCAGGTCATGATGGTGCGCTAGTCGACCCATCGGGTGCTCTTTTCATCAAGCCTACTACCCAGCAAGAGATCGACTTTTATACCGAGGTTCTAAGTAAAGAAAACGAACTGCCTCAACAGGACGATGAGAAGGATGCTTCAGAGTCGAGACTAGTAGATTGGATCCCTGTATATGTAGGGACACTAGAACAGGGTATTAGTGAGAAGGCCAAAGAAACAAATCAGGTGACTGGTGACTTGAAAGAACTAGACTCCAAACAGGTGAAGAAAGATGATAAGAAGTATCTAGTTCTAAAGAATTTATTACATGGTTTCAAGAAACCTTCAATCATCGATATAAAGATCGGTACAATACTACATGATGATAATGCTTCTCCTGAAAAGATTGCTAAACTAGGTGAAGTGACAAAGACCACAACTTCAGGTTCTTTAGGATTCAGAGTCTGTGGTATGAAACTATTCCACCCAGATGTACCTGATCTTAACCCATACCATGATGAAGCATCAACACAAGTTACAAAAGATGAAGATGGGTACTTGACATTCGATAAATGGTTTGGTAGAGCGTTAACTAAAGATAACATCACTGAATTTTTCAAGTTGTTCTTCAACCATAATCATTTAAACAAAGAACAAAAGGATATCATCATAAGGAACACGTTCACTAGAGTTCAATTGTTATACAACTGTTTGATTGAATCTGAAGTAACAATAAGATCTGGTAGTTTGTTTATTGCATATGAAAATGATCTACAAAGATGGGATAATGTGAATAATGAAGACCCAATTTTCAAAGATGATTTCCCATTTGATGAAGATGATGATGACGAAGATGATGACGAGAACGATTATGATGATGTTCCTGCACCTTTAAGTCTTGCCTCATTGATTGACTTCGCACATGCTAAATTCACACCTGGTAAAACTGACGAAAATTTATTACAAGGTATTGAAAACCTAATAGAGTCTCTAGAGAAATTACTAGATGAATGAATTTAAAATATACATGAGAACGCATTATCGACAAAGAGAATAAAAAAAAAAGAATGAAAAGTTCAAAGAACAATAATATCATAACATTAAGACTAAACTTATTCCAAGATTTTAGTGATTTTACCAATAGCAATGGTTTGACCTTGATCTCTTAAAGTGAATCTACCTAATTGTTGGTAATCTTGGTAAGTTTCTGCACAAATTGGAGCAGCAGTTTCTAAAACAGCAATAATCTTCATACCTTTTTTAGCAAATGCAGGTGGTTTTTTAGATTTTCTGTTTGTACCTTTTTCAAGTTTATGTAGTAATTGTTTGAAAGTAACTTCTTCAATAGCAGTATGGATATGCATAACACATGAGAAACCTGAAGATAAAATAGATTTTAATTCAACAATAGCGATTTGAGCTTCAAATCTAGTGACGGTTTTAACTGGGGTTTTCAATGAAGTTAAAACGAAACCAGCAGAAATATCTTCTTCTTCAACACCTCTAATCTTAACTTTAACTTGATCACCACTGTAAGCAGCATCAACTTCATTTTCAGTTTCGTTGTAAATACCTAAAACTTCAACTTCAGTTCTGTTTGGCATAACTAAAACATTAGCACCTTTTTTAATGTGACCAGATTCAATTTTACCCTCAACAATAGTACCTAAATCTTTCATTTTACCACTGATTGGTAACATGAATGGAGCATTAATGTATCTGTTCAAATGTTTCATGTTATCCAAAAATTCTAATAAAGATGGACCATTGTACCATGGACAAACATCAGTACTGATACGGTCTTTCAAACCTTCACCGGTGTAACCAGAAACTGGCATGAAAGTAACATCATCTTTAGTGTTGTAACCAATACCTTTCAAGAATAAGGTTAATTTATCAGTACATTCTTTGTATCTTTCTTGAGACCAACCAACAGTTGGGTCATCCATCTTGTTAACAACAACAACTAATTTATTAACACCTTGAGTCTTAGCTAATAAAGCGTGTTCTCTAGTTTGACCACCTTTTTCAAAACCGGTTTCATATTCACCTTTTCTACCAGAAATAACCAAGATACCAACATCAGCTTGAGAAGCACCACCAATCATTTCGCCAACGTACATTTTATGACCTGGAGCATCCAAAATTGTGTAACGTCTTCTATCAGTTTCGAAATAAGATTTACCAACTTCAATGGTTTTACCATCATTTCTTTCTTCTTTGTTGGTATCCATAATCCAAGATAAATACCAACCTTGTCTACCAGCATCTTTAGCTTCTCTTTCGTATTTCTCAACAGTACGTTTATCAACAGCACCAGTCAAGTAAAGTAAGTTACCACCCATGGTAGATTTACCAGCATCAACGTGACCCATGAAAATGATAGAAATATGATCTTTACCACCGTATAAATCGTTAACAACTTCTTCATCAATTTCTTCTTCTTGTTCCTTGATAACAGCATCAGAAGCAACGGCTTTTGGAGCTTCTTTGGTAGCATCATCCTTCTTTGGAGCAGCTTTTGGAGCTGGAGATGATTCTTTAGCTGGAGTGGCAGCTGGTTTTGGAGCAGCAGCAGCGGCTGGTTTAGCTTCTTCTTTAACAGTTTCTTTAGCAGCTGGTTCTTCTTTAGTTTCAGTTGGAATTTCAGCTTTGACTTCTTCTTTAACTTCTTCTTTAGCTTCTTCTTTGACTGGTTCTTTAGCAGCTTCTTTAGCTTCTTCCTTTGGAGCTTCTTTTGGAGCTTCTTTCTTTGGAGCATTAGCAATCTTGATGGTAGAGCTTGGAGCAAGTTTTAAAGTTCTTTTTGGTTTGGTGTTCAAAGCAGCAGCTTTTTCAGCAGCTTGTTTTTGATAGTCTTCTAAAGACATACCACGAGGTTGTTGTGGTTGTTGTTGCTGTTGTTGATTGTAGTCATAACTGTTATAGTTGTTGTTGTAGTTGTTGTTGTAATTGTTATTGTAGTTGTTGTATCCACCACGGTTGTTGTTGTAACCACCTCTTTGGTATTGGTTGTTACCATATTGGTTGTATCCTTGGTTTTGATTGTATCCTTGGTTTTGGTTGTATCCTTGGTTGTAACCTTGGTTGTAGTTTTGGTATTGGTTATTGAATTGACCGTATGGTTGATTTGGGATAAAAGGTTGAGCACCTGGTTGGAATGATTGAGCGGTGTTTGGGTTGAAGGCTGGGATTTGACCTTGTCCACCGTTCAAGGACTGGTTTTGGAAGTCCTTTTGCAGGTTGTCTGCGTTGTAACCGTTTTGACCAGACATTTTCAGTTGTGTAGCAGTTGAGCTGATTAAACTGTTCGATGTCTTTCTGATTAAATCTTTTTGTCTTTTTTTGACGTTGTTGAAAATCCAGCGAAATTTTTTTTTTTTGGAGTTTCGCGGATAGTCACGTGACGATAGATGGACCAACGACCAGCGCTACATAACCACGTAATTTATATGTCATCCCGGATTTTGCGAGAATGTTCTGGAAAGGCAAGTTCACTGGAAATGGCACCACAGACTCAATTAATAATGCGAGGCTATATAAACTTAAGAGATGTATAAATAGGTGGCTTTCTGGCGCTTGCTTCCTCAGTGCTCTTTCTTCAATGCCTTCATCAACGGAATTCGTTTACTTAATCAACTCTAACAACTCAATGTCATACTCACTACAAGATATACTATCTGCTATCCAGCAACAACAACAGCAACAGCAACAACAGTCCTACTATCAGAGACCTACCGCTCCACAACAAAGACGTTATGCTCCAGGAAATGCTTATGGATACCCAGCTGTTCCTCCTTATCTATTCTCTAGTATTCTAGGTGATCAAGATGATTATGACGATGATGAAGACGACTATAGCTATCCAGATTACTATTCTTCCCCATACTCACCATACTATCGTGGTGCCCCAAGACAGTATGCTCCTAGACGTCAACCAGTCTCTAACTCAACTCAAAGAGAAGTGGACCAATCACCTGCTGGTTCTGGTATTGATGGTTTATTTGATCTTTTGAGTCAATTGACTGGCCAACCTGTTGATAACTTGAAGGAAGCTGCTACTGCTGACCAAAATGAAGATACAGAAGACTCTGCTACAAAAAAGGATACCAATACCAAAGAATCTCAACCAACAACAGCAAAAGCGGCAACTGACAAAGCTGAAGAGCCAAAGACAGTGAAAGATCAACAGCCGCAAG
This sequence comes from Wickerhamomyces ulmi, assembly GCA_030569675.1. NCBI lineage: Eukaryota > Fungi > Ascomycota > Saccharomycetes > Phaffomycetales > Wickerhamomycetaceae > Wickerhamomyces > Wickerhamomyces ulmi. The sequence continues at coordinate 284,279 of JAJMLN010000005.1, forward strand.
CTCCACCTGCAAGTTCTTCTTCTGCATCACAAGCGGCACCAACTGGTAAATTGACTAGACGTCATTCAAAAGCATCTTTCCAAGAACCAAAACCAAAAGTTGAAATCTCTGCAAGAAACTTTAAGAATCCTTCCTTGCCATTTTCCCCACAAACTAATGTTTACGAATCTGATGAAAGTTATGATATTGTACTAGCTATTCCTGGTGCTTCAATTAAGAATTTAGACATTGATTTCCATCCAAGTTCTAACGAACTAGTCATCAAGGGTACTATTCCTGAGATCAGTGAAGCTGTCTTTGGTCCTTCTTCAACTACTGGTAAATCTTTAAAGACAGATGAGATAAGAACTGGTTCAATTGAAAGAAGAATTAAGTTTCCTAACTTACCAAAGATCATTGATGAGAAGATCAAAGCTAAATATATCAATGGATTATTAACTGTTAAGATTCCAAAGAATTTGGAACCTGAAAGTCATAGAGTGAAGAGAAAAGTTACTATTGAAGATGTCCCTGATGAAGAGTTATTATGGGAAGAAAAAGGTGGTGTTGTTGCTTAATTATTAAATGTTTAAAAGCCTTCTTTTAATGACTAATGTACATTATGATGATATCTAGAAATCTTACATTTGTAGAAGAGTTTTATGAATATAACCAGTATATTTTTATAAACTATATAGAACAAAGAAGTAATGAATTAAAAACACAAAATGGGGGGAAGAAACAAATGAAAGTTGGAATCAGAGTTTTTTGAAGATGAGATTATGTTAAGATTCTTTCAGATTAATCCCATGATCTTCCTTTAACAGCTTTCAAATCTTCCATTGTTGGAATTTTACCATTAGTGAAGTATCCTGAATGGATTTTAGCTTCAATTTCAACTCTTGAATCAGGTGGAATCAATTCATCAGGTAATGGGATTCTTTCTAAAATTGGGATACCTTGTTCAACAATAGCATCATGTTTCATATTTGACATTGATAACATTCTATCAATTTTGGTGATACCTAACCAATGTAAGATATCTGGCATTAATTGTTGGAATCTCATGTCTTTAACACCAGCAATACATTCGGTTCTCTTGAAATAATCACTGCTTGCATCACCATTACGTTTTCTAGCATTGTAAACCAAGTATTTTGTAACTTCACCTAATGCACGTCCTTCTTTTCTGAAATAAATGACAAGACCAATACCACCATTTTGAGCTTCTTTGACAGCTTCTTCAATACCAAAGATTAAATATGGACGACATGTACAAATATCGGAACCAAAAACATCAGAACCATTACATTCATCGTGGATTCTTAAAGCAACTTTCTTATCAGGGTTTGAAACTTGAGTTGGGTCACCAAAGATGTAAACAGTTAAACCACCAATTGGAGGTAGGAAAACTTTTAGGTCTGGTCTGGTAATTAATTCAGGGTACATTCCGTTTGTATCTTCGAATAATGATTTACGTAACTCTTGTTCAGTGATACCAAATCTTTTAGCAACACCAGGTAAATACCACACTGGTTCAACGGCAATTTTAGAAACATTCAAATCACCATTAGAGTTAATGACAACATCACCATCAACTTTTAAACGACCTTCAGTGACAGCTTCTTTCAACTCTGACATTTGCATATGAGCTTTGGTAATGGAAATAGTTGGTCTGATTTCAACGTTTTCTTCAGCGCTAACTTCATCAAATAACCAAGGAGCTAAATGACCAAATGGATCCATGGAAACGATTTTCTCTAAATCAGCCCATTGAGGTTGTTGTTTAACTTCGAAAACAGGTTCGGCGTTCGTATAATCAGCAGCATAATCAGGATCAAGTTGTTTTGTACCAACGGCTAAAGCATGGTAGATACAGTATGAACCAGAATGAGCACCAACAGCGTTATGTTTGGTTAAACCGTCTTTGTATCTAGAAGCGATGATAGGACCTCTGGCTTGTGGGTCTTGTTCACCCCAGTTCAGAGAAACTGGTCTTATGGAAGGGTCACTTGTGTAAGTGGTGATTGGGATACTGGAAGTTTCGTTCACCAAGTTGATATGGTGAGTGTGTTTGTGGTGGTTGATTAAACCGGCTGGTTGGGCGGTTACAGCAATTGGAGCCATGACAACGTGGGATATAATATAATGAAATCTGTTGGAACTATACTGAATAGTCTTGTATGATGAGATACTGAAGAAGAGAAGAGAAAGGAAGGCAACATGGGGAATTGAGAGCGCTATTTATAGTTGGAGGCAATCTTGGAAGCTCAATCAGTTTCCATGTTTACACTTTGTATCTCCTACGGAGTTCCTCAAGATCTCCGTCGGGGATTGTCCCCCAGCCAAAATCAGCCAAATTTGATTTTGACACATTTTCAAAAATTCTTTATCTTTTCTCGGTCTCTCAGAACAAATTCGCGGAATTGGTTGAGATTTCCTGATTCTGCTGTTTTTCGTGGTTTTCCTGGTTTTCCTGGTTTTCTTATCGCAAATGGAAAAAAACATCTGAGAATTTGTGAAAAACTTGAAAAACTTGAAAAACTTGAAAACACAAAAATCTGACAGTTTGCACGCCTCGCGAATTGATTCTATAATTCTGCCTTCCACTTGATGTAGCTCCCTAACGTAGATTGTTTTTTAGACTGCCACCTGCCATCTGCAACTAGAGCGCATTAGCTGTGCATATTTACCAAGGCAATAAAAAGAAAAATTTTCAAACGGCGACACTGTCAATACAGTACCAAGATCTTAGTGTTTTGACGTATTGTCAAATAAATACGTCGTATAGGTGGCATAATTAATGTGTGCAATGTGTGTATAAATGAGCTTAAATGGTGATAGATTTATGCGGTTAGAGTGAGAATGCGTTCTAGACTTCTGTTAAGCTGTGTAAAGGACATTAGCTCATCTACTTATATGATCACTTCAATAAAGACTACATTTTTCAATATTGGCTGCCTCTTCTTCCAGTCATTAAGTGCGACTCATTGATCACGGCGACTCAAGATCAGTCAAAAGTCAAAAGTCAAAGCTGACATTGTTGAATCCAAATAGATAGTTGGTTGTTTCATATATGCACTTAATCAAGTGTAGTAGTACATGTGAACCCTGTACTCTGTAGTCTTCGGTGAACCGTATGCCCCAACGGCCAACGGCCAACAATATCATACTTGAATCAGGCATTCTCCGTACTCTTAACTACATACTCTCTCTATTCTTTCGCTTCTTTGCCTTGTATTTGCCTGCCTTCTTGAGTCATGAGGCGGCCACTAGCCACTATTATGACTATAATTTATTTCCAAAAAGGGAAATTATGGTGAGTCTTGACGTGATAGTCAACGCACAAAAAATTTAATTAAGTATCCTTAAGACAATACTTCACAGTCCCAACAATAAAGGGAAATCGTGAAAAAAAATTTCGTGGGATGAGCAGTCATCTCTTCTCTGTGGAAAACATATATAGAGTCCTGTAGATCCCCAATTTTTTGGTGATTCTTTCCTTCAGCTTTCAACCAACAACCATCAACTAAACAATGTCACCTTTCTCTAGGTTCGATTTTGCTTTGGTTAAAGCTAGACTTGCAAATGTTAAATCTAGATTAGTAACCAAATACGATAATTGGCAACCACCAAAATGGTTACCACATGAAAGACATATCGAAGATTACGACTACAAGTCCGAAATCGATAAAGAAGATGCTTTATCTTCTGATCTAAAAATCGAATACAGAGATGAAGCTAACAGACCATGGTGGAAATTCTTTGACGAGTATGAATACCGTCATAACAAATACGAATTAAACCGTCGTCGTTGGTATCAACTATATCCTACTGAAGATAAAGCTGAATTCAAATACTTGTTGAAAATGGATTTTTTAGTTGGTTTCTTCATGTTGATTATCTGTTGGGTTCGTGCTTTAGATTCTTCAAATATGATGCAAGCTTATGTTTCTGGTATGAGAGAAGAATTAGGTATGAAAGGTAACGATTTGATCAACACTTCTGTTGTTTTCAACGTTGGTGCTATTGTGTTCCAATTGCCATTCATGTACTTCATTCCAAGATACCCTGCTCATGTCACTATGTCTTTAAGTGTTATTTTATGGGCTGTCTTTACCATTGCTTGTTTCAAAGCTCAAAACGTTCAACATTTACAAGTTTTCCGTTTCTTTGTTGGTGTTGGTGAAGGTGCTATTTATCCACAAACTCAAATCTTGTTAAGTAATTTCTACACTTCAAGAGAATTAGCTACAAGAGCTATGATTTTCTTCATGGGTCAACAATTAGGTGGTCTTACCTCCGGTTTATTACAAGCTAGATTATACCAAACTTTCCATAAAGTTGGTGATATCAGTGGTTGGAGATGGCAATTCTTGTTTGATTTCGTCATCACTATCCCAGTTGGTATTGCTGCTTTCTGGGTCATTCCAGGTAACTCTCCTTTCAAATGTTACTCTGTTTTCTTAACTGATGAAGATATCCGTATTGGTAGAAAGAGAATTGCAAGATCAAATGTTGATGTCCCAGGTATGAAACCATTACACAACTTCTTCCACTGGCCAACTTGGAAAAAAGTTTTTGGTTCTCCAATCTTTTACGTTTTATTAGTCTTTGATTGTGTTTCCTGGAATAACATGACTGCTTATTCTGGTTCTTTTGTTCTTTGGTTAGATTCTTTGAAGAAATATTCTGTTGTTAAGGTGAATAATTACTCCGTTTTCCCAGCTTGTTTTGGTTTGATCTATATCTTCGTCTTGTGTGTTTTCGCAGATCAATTCCGTTGTCGTTGGTTAGCCATTACAATCTCTTGTACATTTAACATCATATCATGTTCTATCTTGACTAAATGGGATGTTCCAATTGCTGCCAAATGGTTTGCTTTCTTGACCACTTACTTCTCTGTTGCTGCTTCACCTTGTTTATGGTCATTGATCAACGATTGTTTGAGATCAAATATTGAAGTTCGTGCCATCTCATGGTTGGCTATCTATTCTTTCTCTCAATCAACTAACGCCTGGATCCCAAGAATCGTTTGGCAAACTGTTGACTCTCCAAAATTCAGAAAAGGTTACGTCTCTTCAAACATTTTCACCATTATCTACATTCTATGGGTTCCTGTTGTTCTATACTTCTACAAGAAACAAGATAGAAAAGATGCCATCAACAACGGTATCTACTTATACAACAGTGCCAAAGGTGATGTTCCACCACCAGAAGCACACGCTGGTGAAACTTCAGGTGAAGGTGAAAACTTTAAAGAAGAAAGCGTTGAGTTGAAAGATAGCAAATAGTTCATATAATCATAGTTTATTCAATTAATATTAATACTGTTATCCTTTTTTGCTGTAGATATGCTTCAAATTTGTATAGATAAGCGAGAATACCGTGGGAACCGACAATACCAACAAAGTAACCTCTCAACGCTTTCCAATGTTTTCATTGTGAATTGTCGTCTTATTTTTCTCAGTGATCCCCCACAATTAACCCGATTTTTTACTTGATTTAGGTGTCAAAGCGGCTAACTGACCACAGTTAATACATTTCATAATCTACAATGAAAATAAAGAATCTGTAATCAACAATCGCCTGAACGGTTTCTTAGTCAAAAACAGTAATCACTTGAGCCATAACAAATCGCTATAAATATGAGCTACACCCTTAAATCCTGTAAATATCCATAGAAATGTTTGGTCTTAACATCATTGTCACGTAACAAACAATATCATGGCGGTTGAGGATACAAGAAAGAAACAGAAACTAGAGCCAAAGAAACAACTGGTGATTAACATCATCACTGGTGGCTCCCCAGGAACATGGAGAAACCCTGCAGATCAATCAAGAGAGTTCTCACACAACATTGACTCCTGGGTCACACTAGCTAAGAAGGCCGAACGTGGTAAACTACATGCCATCTTCGTTGCAGACCATTTAACTTTCTTTGATGCTTATGAAGGACCTCATAACTTCAAACACCCTGTTAGAACTGGTATCTTCTCACCAAGAGTCTCCCCAAGTGAAGCTATAGGTGCAATGGCTGTTCATACTAAAAACATTGGGTTTGGAATCACTTTCAGTACTGTTAGTGAACATCCTTATCATTTTGCAAGAAGAATCGCTACTCTGGATCACATCACTAATGGTAGAATAGGCTGGAATATTGTTTCAAGTTATCTTGAAAGTATTGGAAGACAATTGTTGAATGGTGAACCTTTCCCTGAACATGATGAAAGATATAACAAAAGTGAAGAGTACTTACAAGTGGTATATGAGTTATTACTATCAAGTTGGAGAGATGATGCAGTGGTTTATAACAAGAAAACTGGGGTTTTTGCTGATCCAGATAGAGTTAGAGAAATTAACTATGAAGGAAAGTACTTTAAAGTACCAGGTCCTGCTATAACTGAACCTTCTCCACAAAGATTTCCCTTGATTATTCAAGCTGGTACTTCAGCCAAGGGAAAACAATTCGCTGCTAAGAACGCTGAAGTTGTCTTTGTTGATGGAAGAAATTTGGAAAACTTAAGAGATGATATTAAGGAAATCAGATCATTGGCAGCAAAGTATGGTAGGGATCCACAATCTATAAAGTTTGTGGCTGGTTCTGTTCCTGTCCTAGCTAAAACTCATGATGAGGCTATTTCAAAAGCTGATTATAACAAACAGTTCCTACATCCAGATGCTGCTGTTGTTGCATTCGGTGGTATTTCCGGTTACGACTTGAGTAAATACGAACTGGATGAGGAGATTGATGTTTTACCAAAGACAACAAATGGTATACAAGGAATTGTGAAGAATGTTTTTGATAAGAAAAAGGGAAACAGACCTACTAAAAGAGAGATATTAGAGAATTATAGAAGTAAGCTAGGTACTTTGATTGGAACTCCACAGGAAGTAGCTGATGAAATCGAAAGATGGGTCAAAGATTATGATATTGATGGTTTCAACTTTGGAGCAGCTGTCTTTCCATCTTCAATTGATGATATAGTAGATCTATTGATTCCAGAATTACAAAAGAGAGGTATTTTCCATAAAGACTATATTGAGAATGGAACATACAGAGAAAACGTCTTTGGAATCAAAGGACAATCATTTTTAAGAGAAGATCATCCTGCCTATAAATTGAGATGGTCTAGTGGAGTGAGTAAAGAAGCTTTTGAACAATCATTAAACCAGTAAAACTGTATAAAATAGTTGAATGAACATGTCTTTTTGTCCCACCTTACCAAGTTCTCAAATGTTCAATTGTGTAATATAATGTCCCGATTTATACAGTGTTCCAAAGTCCAAACTCAAGGATTTTCTAATTAGGATTCCATTTTAGGAACAATAAGTGGATGTGGCGCGTACCAAGTAGAGATCAGAAAAGTTAAAAAAAATTAAAAAAAAGAGATAAGTGATCCCTAGCAGGATCGAACTGCTGATCTTGGCGTTATTAGCACCACGCCTTAACCAACTGGGCCAAGGGATCTTCTTATAAAAGTGAAAAATCGTAGAAAGTAGATAGCATTAAGATATTTCGTAGTAATTAAATACTATCAAGTTCTCTTATGCTAGTACAAATAAAGTCAATCCATTATGAGGATAAAGTTTTCCAAGTGTCCCTTTGAGTTTTCCTCTAGCTTTACTACAAAAAATTCACTGAATTGCCCTGATTAATAGGTTTATAGAATTATTTATTGGTTTTATAAAACATCCATCAATTTTACCGGATCTCATGAACCAGCTGTTGTAACATAGAAGATGGAGAAAGCATAAATAAATAGGTGTACTAATGGATTCACTGCGTTGGGGCATTGTCTTACTTGATCAATATAGTGCGGAACTCAGAGATCGAATGCTTCACTGTGAAACCTAACTTTCAAAGACTCTGACCATTTCTTTGCTGCTTCATTCAATGTACGATTACCACAGCAGATGACCCAGTTATTAGCTTTATCAAATTGTTCAATTGATTGAGAGTATGTTGCAAGGTTTGGTCTTCCATTTCTGATTTTTTGTTTAGGTTTAGAAGAGGTCGCATCATTAGAAACTTCATGAAAGTCTTCAAGTTCATCCAATTCAAAGTCATCATCAGTGATCGAAGATGATCTCAGAAGATTTTCACTTTCATGACCATCTTCATCAGGGTCAACTGAGTTAGAATCCTTATTTCCCGTGATGTATATATCAATACTTCTTATGTTGAAATGATCTAGAATCCATAAATCATCCTTATTTCTGACTATCCAAACCAACGTGACGGTTACTGCGCTGTTCTTGACTAAGTCTTGATACATACCCAGTGCATATGAAATACCAGATCCTCCTGCAATTAATACGACATGATCAGCAGTCTTGAAGAAGTTGTTGTGTAAGGATGGAAATGGACCAAAAAGAGAATGAGTATCACCAGTTTTTAATACCAAAGAGGATTTTCTGATGATGAGTGAAATCTTTTGATCTTCAGGTCTTGAAGCAATGGTAAATGGGTGACTTGGTAATAAATAAGTTAAAGGGTTTAGCTTAGTAGATGATAGTCTTATGTGAGAGCCAGGAAGAAACCCTTCGTTAAACCATATGTTTGAGAATTGAACAATCTCCAATGTGGAGTTCGGGTTTGACAATCTTTCGATCACAACATCAGTGGACTTCACAAACTTGGTTGCAATTTGAGCAATAAATAAGACAACATTCAAAAATGTGTAAAACGATACACCAGGTCTAGCATGAAATTGTAGTAGCAATACACCACCCCATGCAATAACCAAGTGTGTTGTGAAAAAGGTCTTGTAAAACCTTCTTCTTATTGGCTTCAGTGAAACAAAGGTAGAAATAACAAATAGAAAGATTGCAATGACACCTAAGAAATTCAATGTTTTGAAGATTTTGATTAGTGTACCTTTCTGAAGCCATATTATGAAGAATGCGATCGAATGAACAGTTGCTAAAAGAACCACTAGTCTTGATACCCATTTGTGAAGGAAGATGAGTTCCAAATAATAAATATTAGGCAATGGATTTGGTTTTAATGAGAAGAAGATATCTAACGGAAATAACGTATATGAGATTCTTCCCAGTCTCTTAGCAAAGACATTGATGTTCTCTAGCTTGAACTTGTAAGCCAGAAGCACAGCTATTAAAACAATCCATATTATCAAAACTAGTGTATCAGGTATAGATACCAGTCTCCTTAGTGTTGTTGATCTTCCAGACGTAAGCCATCTTTTTAAATAGATCTGTTTGGTCAACCAGATGAACAGCAAGTGGAGCACACTAAGGAACAATATTATATATCCGAACTTGACATTGGCATAGTGAAGACTACCATGCCTCTTGAACAGATCCAATGCCACTTCTATCATCTATGTTAGGCAGTGTTGAACTGTGGATGTTGTAAGTGCTCAACCAATAACTGGTGCTTCATAATTTGTGTTTTTCTTCTTTGTTATGAGATGTGGCCGTAACGGTATTTTGACATAATAGGAAAAAATGGAGCGTTTCTGATCTTCGAGACACTTTGTGGTTTGGTTCTGTGTCTTAATGTTCGTTTAAGTCCTGATCTTTTCATGTTACTCGGTGTCAAAGTGTTCCATCAGTATGTGAGTCTGTTAGAGGAGTGAAAATCTGGAAGAACTGATCAGAAAAAACTGAGAATGTGTTAAAATGCCACATCTCGGTGATTAATATTTCCTAAATTATCGCCGATGAACCACTTTTCAACTTTTCTCTCAATTACTGTTAAAATAATACTATTAAAGCAAAACAAATTACCTTGATACAAACTTTTACAGCTCAGTTATCATATGGTCGAAAGAAAATTGATAAAAGTCTATCCAATGTTGAGTTATTTGTAGTTTTTTGAAATTTTATTTTGTAGATATTTTTGACTAACTCATTTTTAAAAATTTGAAAGTTCAAGTGTCACCTATTTCAACTTATAATTTTTTTATAATTTTGTCTAAATAGCCTCTTTTCAAGCAACAGACTGTATGATTATGAGTAGAATGAGCTTGGTAAACATATAAAGCCTTAAAAAACTGATATATAACCAAATGGTTTACTTATTTTACCGGAATTAGATAATATGGTGATACACCAATATTAGGTTACATTCGCGAAAATAAAGAAGAAAGCGCCAGACATTCTTTATAGCCAAACATAATGATGTAAAGCACACAGTAATGATGGTCAAATGTAGTTTCCTGTGAGCTAACCTTATTCGAAGATTACAACCTAAGTGTATATATATATAGATAATTATAGTAACATTAAATTAGTAGCCTTGACCAGCAAGATATAATAAATAGACAGTAAGATTAGAACATGCTTCAATGCCATATGAGCCTCTTAACTTTGAATGAGCATGTTATACAAATGTTACAAACAATTCATCAGCATCACTTTCACTCAGTTCCAACTTCAAGAAACCTCCATGAATATTCATGATGTATACCCAGTATATTCCATCATATACTTTTCTTATACCACACCCTACCGTTAATTCAAGTCCTCCATCTTCTTCATCTCCCATTGAAAATGTAAATTCTTCTCTCAAAGAGTATAAACCTCTAAACTGAACCATTCTGAATATTGTTACTGTACCAATTTGAGAAATAGTTATATATGCAGAAATCTCCGGGATTATCCTTGTGATGGATAATCTATTTGAGAAGGAAAAATCTTCATCGTTGTTGATGACACAGATATCGTTTGTTTCAGCATTACAGATAAGTCCATTAGCACGATATAGCCCAACTCTCCCAATTGTAGTGACGATATAGAACTTGTTGTCTAATTCTGGAAGATCTTTTGAGAGTCCAAAGTAGTCTTTTCTTATCCTATGAATACGATCAGTCATAGTGTTCAATCTTGAATCCAGACGGTTAAGATCAGATTCCACTCCATGTGAAGTATTCACCAATACTGTTTCGTATTTAGCACCACCGCCTAAGCTCGATGTAACGAGTTGATTATCAAGCATATCCAATAGTGAAGATTTCTGTAATAACTTAGATGTATCAATTGGTTGACTTGTGAGACCTAGATAATCAACATTATGAACCGTTTTGAAATACCTTTTGTCCACTTGTTGGATGGACCAGCCCTGATCTCCAAGAGTGGTCCTGTATAAAACAGACATCTCTAGCTTATATTCACATTGTATGTGATCAGAGCTTGTGGTATCTATAATAGGTTGTGCTTTCAATGGTCTATCAGAAGGACCTATAATTCTGGTTTTGCTGACCTCAAAAGTAACAAGTTCACTAGAAATTGACACACATGCAACAAATATCTTGTCCTCAGTGATACTAACTATCTTTAGATCTGTGATATTATGAAGCAAGTTTATAGATTTTTCAAAATAAACCGAATTCTCATTTTGATATAGAAATGTGACTCTTTGTGAATTATCTGAAAACGCAATATAATCACCCTTAGCATCGACACCCCAAACAGAGTGCGACATTAGAAATTGTATTGAAACGTCAAGATTCTGAGTTTTGGAAAAGTTTTCAAGATCATAGAGCACTCCTCTTCCATCATCACAGCATATCACTAATGTATCTCGATCTTTGAAGTTAACAACCTTCATATAGTTAATAGAATGAGGAGAATATGGATTAACTGCCGCACGCATATGCGACTCAACTGTGAAAGGTGGTTCTGTCTCCACGACACACAACAGTTTATCATCCTTTAAAATCACGAGCCTTGACCAAGCCGCACAGAATATGAATCTTCCCCAACACTCAACAATATTGTTTTTGAATTCAGCAAATGGATAACCACCAGGTGGTCCCGGAGGGGAGAGATTTTTCATTGATAATGAATCATCGAAAAACAGGGCATTTTGATGTGATCTTTCAGCTGCACGTAACACTTGAGTCTTATGCACATCAAATACATCGTACGCGTTGTCTAGCACATTATCGGAAGACTGGGAACGACCGTTAAGATCTCTTGGACCAAACATGTATTCACAATCAAACGCTTGCATTTTATTATCTGTGCTGTCATTGTAAAAAGTATCTGGATCTGAGGCAGACGTGGGCCGCCTAGTGATGATATTGCTGAACTGTAGGTACTCATTAAACCGTTGCCATCTTTCAGCATTGGACAATCTTTGCTGTGGATCTCTTTCAGTGGACGAGTTAGTAGGTGGAGGAAAGGGTGATGGGGTACGTTCGTGTTCGTGTACCGGCGAGCTATCTCTATCTAAACTAGCATCCATGAAGGTGATAACCTCTTAGTTCTTGCTTTAGTGGTTATTTGGAGTATCTTTTTTTGTGATGTTTGTCTTGCTTAGTCAGATTCCACTTCTAATATGTGGCCTAAATAGGTAATAATTACCCTGATAGGTGCACACTACTCACTATACTAGTATACTTAATCAAGAGTAGAACTAATCACTGAGCAAAGTACTCCCACTACTAGGTATCTCAACCTTGAAAAAACGTATATTAGATAGTAAGTCTACAGTAGTCAGAGGAAACACATTTAGGGTTCTCATCTAATTGATGATTGAGTCCAGGGTACAAATAGTGCTAGTATTCTTATAAATTGACCCCTGTTCAGAATATTGTGTCAAATTGAAGATTAGCTAATTACCTGAATCTTGATTAATCTTGTTGGAAAGCTTATTATATTGTTTCAAGTATATTTACTATGAATGTGAGGCAGCTTTTAATATATATTCATTAATTCAATACGTAAGATGTACCAAATGTATTAGTAAAACATCTGCCCATCCTCTTTCAATCTTCGTATAGGGGGACTGTTGATAGAAAACTTACTTCAACACCATCAAATTCAATCCCCAGAGTACTATGCTATACGTAATGTAGCATGTATGATATCAGTGTCTAATGACTCAAGATACTATCAAGATTGGTCTCGTCCGTATTGACCGGCCATACGTTCTGAAACTTTAAAAGTTTACTAACAAGTATTACACTAGCATTGTCATAACTGGATACAAGTTCCGGATTACTCTATGACGAAGCAGTGTTTTGTTTGCTGACCAATGGACTGTCCATATAACTGTAAAAGCACGATCGATGATGAGTTTTAGTTAGACACAATTACAATTATTATCAAGAGGTTCCCGAAAGAAGAATACGACTAGTTGATAATTCTGAATTTCAGCATTGACGACATGTGATAGTCTTAACTCCTGACTTATGTGTGATAAGTGATTTACGGGTCGAACAAGGCACAGCCTTGTTTGTCTATGTATCTTTCATTAGGTATCACCTATTAGCCACCTTCGGTTACTTACCCATGGAAAAAAACGAAAACTTCCGTACATCGTCCATGAATCGGACAAAAACTCTCACTGCATCACCCAGCATACTAGTTAATTGACAGGTATTAGGGTACTAATTCTTGAAAACGCTCCAAAAGAAATGTCTCAATGACTCGTCGGGGACACGCTTGTTGCCTATAACGTAATTGACTAAATTTAATCATAGCCATGAATGGATATGTAGATCGTAGTTGTTCGAGTATTTGGGTAGCCGAGCTTCCATCATTAAGGTTTCTTTATTAAAGTTCTTTTAGTTTGGACAAATTACTCAAGCCCGCAGCACGATTCAGGTTTTTTGATGCAAGTGAACAGACGTCAACTCGAGAGAAAATTTAAAACCCCGCCGTATACCGACAAACCACCTTTAATGTGTGGGAGTTCTAGATTCGGGGTCTCAGAGCTCTGACATATACTGCCAACATGCTACAGACCATCGACATCAAAGAGAGAGCCACTATACATGATATAATATGTCTACTTATTAGAACAATACTGAACTCATCAATAGTGCCCGCAGAAACAATAGAACTGGGGTTTGAAGTGATGGGGTTTGGGGAACCCTCATAGTCTACTAGAAATGCAGGCTGTATAATTAAAAATGATCTACAAGGAGTTGATGGCAAATCAGGTATTAAGGGGTTATCTTCATGATCTTCATGGAGCGCAGCTGGAAGAATTCTTCAACTGTAAGGAAAAGACAGAGGTGCTGTTCAGTGTTCACCGGCCGCTGGAGCATCGGTAAAGTATCGACTGCTTACCGGTAATCACCAAGAGGATGGACGATGATGGGCTCGGAATCGCACTTTGCAAATCTTCTGTAATGCTAAACGTCAGTTTCATTTCGGCTCTTAACTAGACGCTTGGCTCAAGTCTAGTCAAAGTGATTAATTAATTGTAGTTTGTAATACTAGAAAGATCTAGGTAGGCAGCTACCAAATTAGCTAACTGTCGTTGTCTTGAATACATAGCAACTTCAACCGCTATTCATATTGGCGCAGCAAAGATATAACTACTTGTTATATGCCCACCGGTAAAATAAAAGGCTTTGCAGTATAAAAAGTCGACACCAACCCGTCCCTTTATCGACTTTTAACAAATCTGCACATTCACGCAAGTCTGTAACAGTGCTAATTATGTCTAATTTTACATGTTGAATCATCCAACGGCTATTTGGTTCAATCATGTGAAGGTTCAAAGGTCAGTTATTGTACGCGAGCTGGTATCTTTCTATACATAGTTTTCGTTGTTCAAAGGAGAACAATGGTAGCCACCATACTTCAGACTACGTTCAGTTGATTAATAGATTGAAGTTCACTTCGACTATGTTCATAGTTTAGAATTACTAGTAGTGTAGTGATCAATTGTAGCTGCTGGCTTTAGTTTTTGGATACGATTAATTAGTCACCTATTATGAGCAAATATTTGAATTGCACAGTGAAATAAGCACAGGTAAACTCGTCAAGAGAGAGATTAATTGCAGAAAGACCGTACCAAAAGACGAAAGAAGGACGTTGTCAATAGTACTAATGACTGCACAAGATTATTAATAGCTGGTGGTCTGTGGAGTTTAATTGCTTATTAAAGCTTAATAAAGTATAGCGAGAAGTGAGAACTGTATGTTGACGACGGCTATTTCATCTGGAGCAGAAGCTCTTAAGTTATTTCATGCATGTATCGTGAACGTCGAGATCACTGTTAAAAAGACAAGAGTTGAAGTCTTGCATTTTGTCCACAAGGAAGGGTTGAGTTAATACCATGCACTGATCAGATAGTTAGACATCGTGCTTCTATTATTTTCCCGTGTATAATAGCTGTCCTCTTGATGGAGAGTAAGAATAGTCGATTTGTCCCAAAATAATATAACCGAACAGAGTTTTTTAGAACAAATTAAATTTAGGGTTTCCAAGCCTAAAAAGTCAGATATATTGCATCAATGTTCGTAATCGGTTATATAGTTTGAACAAGGAACAAGGGTCTTTGATGTCGGCAAAAGAATTATGACAGAATTCACTAATCGGGTTGGCATGATCGAAAATGATGTGATTAGAATTTTTCTGCTATCCCGCCATTTTTGAACATAGTCGTTTCATATGACTAAATAAGTGATAAATATTTGATTCAACTAGGTATCAATCTGCTTCTTCTTTGAACTTATAAAACCTAATACAACTGATCTACTATAGATACATCAAAATGAAAGATATATCTAGTCATTGAGGAATGGAAGAATTGACTCAGTATATACCAAATAAGGCTGTGTATATAAGTAATATAAGCTATAACCTAAATTCTGTATATTTCGGTGTCTATGACCCATTGTTTGATTCCCTGAATATTCTATTGTGTCATAGTAACCAAAGACCCACACCTATCTTGAAGTAGATAAACCAATACCCATTTCTAGCTTGTCATCTCAACGTTGGTTAACTTTTTGGTACCACCTCCCATCGATATGTCGTAAATCACTGCATTTTTGCATATTCACGGGAAATGATATCAAGAGATGCATAAATATACATAAAATGTCATAGATCGCGCATAAAAGCTGTAATTGAACGCTGCAAAGTCACATGTCCTACACTACATGTCAAAATCAGGCTAGTATGACAATAGAACTTACCATAATGTCCTCATTGAACTTGTGAATTTGACAGATTAGAACCATCAAGTTATTACTTCGAACTTCAAGTTCGTACTTCCCATCGCAGAAAACATAGAGGCTGGTTACTCGTATCAGTAATGTGCCACAATGTCCCTCTTCCATACGCTAAATAGGACTGTTCCCTGTAAAGTATCAAAAGTTTAATCTAAATATGGATTGAGTTACAAACATCAAACTGAGGTTTGGGTATGTTAGTCGAGGGCCCATAAGAAGATAGCTCAATCTAAACACAGAGCTAGTGTGGGAAGAGTGTACATAGAGGCTTCTTTCTACGATTGTTTATCCCTATGAAACCTATTTATCATAACGAAGTGGTAAATAGAACTTTTGGCCTTTAACATTGAAAAGAAACGGTCTATCAGTGAACTACTAAATTGTCAGCTATTGATGACGAAATTTAGTTGTATCCTTGAATATGCTTGAGCTTTAGCTTAATTTTTAGTACTTCTTATTTCTTCCTATTGTGGTCTCGTTTATGTATCATCATCTCTTGTCAGTACATTTTGCCCATTACTCAGTACATTATTCAGCCATTGCGATTCAGTAGGTAGTTCTAGAAGACACGATGGAAAGTTAAGATGACACATGGGGGAAACAAGACTTATCAGAATGAAAATATGGTGGGGCGGGCCGTTGGCAACCAGATCAGAGTACAGGCAACTACATATATTCGTAACGTTAAGTAACTTTTAAAGCCCTGATAACCATTATATGCATATGTCTAGTTATTATTAGACATCAGCTACTCAGAACTACGATCAGAATTAACGTACGACGGCGTTTTGAACATTTACGAATTACACTATCAGGATAAGCTTGTTGAATCAACATGGGTGGTAGATATCTATAGTAGAACCTATCACTCAAATTTCATACAGCTTTGTACTAGTAATTAGGTAATCTAAGACTTCTTACACAAACAGACCTTAATTGATTGATAATTAGTAATGAAGATGTAATACGGTTTCAATGAAATATTTACGTAATCGTGTAGGTTGTAGTCGCACTTACTATGTAAGCGCACATGCATCTTCACAGGCCGGGTTGATTGCCGGGTTTGGTAGGTAACACAACAATAATAAGAGTTAAGCCGGTGATCTACTTCCACTTTGTTAGGACGTAAGTCTTTTACAAAAAGCAGCGCAGTGTTTACTGCCTAGTGTAGTATGCTTTTTAGTGAATACAGTCTAATCTTTAGTGATAGTAAATCAGAACGACCCATGGATTACTTCTAAGATGCGTGTAACCTTTAACATATCAAATGAACATTGATGCAGATTTCGAATTGTGAGTACAATGCACTAGTATCATGATCATATATGAACATTCTACTTTGTTGCAAGCTTGTGTAAATCTACAATGTAATTTAACAGCACACCTTATAAAATATATATTTTTGATTGAAATGATATCGTTGATCTTGAACTTATATATAACGCGCAGATCTATAATCAAGTAGCCGCCTTCAATTTATGACGTTAATGATTGATATGACTTCATAGAGTGCACCCAACCTACCATCGTGTTGATGATTAGATGGCGCAGGTTCATCAAGGGTGACACCAACAATTCGAAGTACGTCTGCTATATTTTTTGAGACATATGATTGGTATTGTGTTCAGCATAGTGGCGTCACTGCTCCTTACTCCAATATCTTCTAAATACATGGGCTATATCAGTCCACTATTAAGCGTCATATTTTATTTGGTGACGTCGATAAGGCCATTAATATACCCGTAAAGTAGTAACGTCATTAAAATAGATAATCCCCTAGGATATACACCCCAACCTTACATTGAACACGTCGTTAGCAGTAACAACTAACAGTGGTGTTATGCTCTTAGCACTGCAACGGGGATAGAGGTGAACCATCAAAAACGTATCTCTCGTAATTACGGACCAAGAGATCAACCTCTCGAGTGATTCTGGTTTCAGAGAACAATATCGGTATCTCAAATATTTGGCCGTGCTATATCTTAATGAATAGCAAGAAGCTAAATTATACACTCTTCTCCAAATAACATTTAGGTATAGAATATATCAGAAGATGATCATCAAACAGAGAGTTTAATTATTACATCTACAGCTGAACCTGATTACCTCATGAATTGACCATTAGGGTTCTTATATCATATGAGGCACTTATGATGAACTATAGACTGTAGAGTTTAAAGCTGTGTAATAGCAGAGCCAGGAATTATATCGCTTTGAGGAGGATAATAAGATTGTCGGTCGGTGTTTTTGCAGATGGAGAGTTGAGTTTAAACTAGCAACAGCTCATAGACTCTGCATTCCTGCACTGCTGTTGAGCCGTATGTAGGAAAAATGTTCGTAATTATTAACTGGGGTCCTACGGAATTATACACAAGAGAAGGTACCAGTAAACTGGTTCTAGTTCTCAGTACTATCTATGTAAATTTACAGTTTAGATAGCGGTCAGAGCTCAAAACATAGCATGGTGACATACTCATTGCCCACTGATTGAGAGTGAGCTCTATACGTGGTATACTTATGAGCGCTTTAAGTGACGACAGATAAAAATGGATGACAAGGGTGAAATGGACAACTGACGAGCACTAAGGGCATATAGAATCATATAGAAGACTATGCATTCTTCATGGTTCTAATTTACTTTACGAACCAACGAAGAAGAAGGCTAAATGTTTCATATTACATACATCTCTGGTTAAATGTGAGTTTTAACTGAGGTTTTATTACGTAGGTAATGCCAGAACTAGGAATCTTTACAGAATCACCATGTGGCTTCAATTGTAACAAAGGTCCACTTCATGAATGACGTCTATTGAGAATGGTGTAATATATCAAGCATTGTCTATTACGTTTTTTGTAGAATGGTGATAAGTAATGGCTCCATTTTTTGTGTAACCAAAGGGTGACGTAAGATATTTGAATATAGTTTTCAAGGTGTTTCATCTGGTAAGCAAGGATTTCCCCGACTGGATTAGGGTAGCGAGTACTCTAGTTTAGCGCTGAAGCATCAATTATGCATGATTCAAGAATAGGCTGCGTACATCTGCATATCTTAGTTTTTGTGGGCCTTACCAGATATGCATCTGCTGGATGACAGATGCTGAAGATTTACGTAATTGTCCCAAAATTTGAAGACAATTTGGAGACAAATGGATAATATGTCGTGCAGTTTCAACTTAATTGTGAAAACGGAAAGCTACTTACTATAAAAAGTGTCACATTTCTCCAATTTCCAGATAATGGTGTTATGTGTTTAAATCAACAACTCAACTCAACACACATTAATAATAATGAACAGCTACACTACCGATGATGCGAAGTGGGATGCTTACCAGTTCAGTGACCCTTTTGCTACAAATGCTTTTATTTGTCTGAACACCCTGAACAAAACCGTGTGTCGTCCAAGTTGTGATTATTACCCAAAGGATGAATCCAAACATCACATCAAGTTTTTCGATGATATCAAGTCAATTGACTCAAGTGATGCTTCCTTCTGTCAGCATTGTTCCCCTTCTTCCGATAAGGGTGCTTTGAACTTACAGCTAATCAAGATGACAATCGATTCTATTAATAACTCTATCGGTTTCACTAAGGATTCAAACGAGTTAAAAAGAAGAGCTTACTCAGTTCCTTCACTCAACTCTGGCTCCAACTTTGGTGAACGTCAACTATCAAGAAACGAGTCTGAACATTTCAAACTGGTTGAATTGGCTTGTCGTCATATTGCAGCAGCAGCTGTGGACAACCTCACCAAACAATCCAACTCAACTGATGAAGCCAACCAGAAGAAAAAGAGAAGAGGAGGTGTTCTTGGATTCAAAGAACTGGCAATGAAATCTAAACTATCTGCATGGCATTTTCACAGAGTTTTCAAATCTGTCACTGGTTTGACACCTAAAAGTTATGGTGATAGATGTTGGGAATACATTAAGAGCCGTGATCGTCCACAAACCTTAAGACAACAACAACAACAGCAACAACAATTACAACAACAGCAACAATTACAACAACAACAACAACAACAAAACCGTGGTAACCATAGCCACTTCAAGTCAACAACTAACGAAATTTTTACAAAGCCAGCTACATCTAAGAAAAGAAGTGTTACATTTGGACATGAATCTGTATCGCCATCAGATACATCAGATGCTGGTAACTTGAGAAAGAAGAGAAGAACATCCACCAAGAGAGCTATTGAAAGCGGGCAGCTGCCTGAAGCTCCTGTTGCTTCAAGCTCATTAGGCTTAGACTTTGATGCTGATTTATTCTCTAATAAAGCTTTTGATTTAAACAAGAACAGCTTGAACATTAATGACACTCCGCTCAGACACCATACTGTTGACCTGAGCTCAATCAATTACGACTTAAGCGACCTTACTTCCAAAGGTCTCATATCTACTACCCCAATTATGCCTTTTAACGTGACCAAGAACCCTCAAGAGTTAGCCAACCAGAAAAACCAACAACAACATGTTTATGGAACTCAACTCAACCACTCTATTGACTCATTGTCAAGTCAACCTACATTATTTGACAATGGTGTATCATTAGCAGAAACATCAAGTATATCGAAACCATCTTATGCCTCATCAACTACATCTATTTCACACATTGACTCAAACCAATGGCCAACAGTCGAGGCTTCAACTCCACCTGATCAAGTTCAAGAGGAAATTGGATCCGAAATTTTATCACCAAGCTCACTAGCAGACCAGAAGTACATGATGAACCCAATAAAGACCCAAGGATCAGAATTGAACCTATTTGATGTATTGAATAACTCACCTTTGGATGATGCTACTCTTGGATCAACTAATGACTATACTTCTGATGATGATCGCTTTGTTGTACCACAAACAGATTCACTACTGCCATCTTATGCCACAGAATTGTTTCCTAACACTTCAGTGTATAATGACTCTAGTGCGAAATTCCCTTCAGGAGTTTCTGGTAATGACCAAGCTTTATTTATTGGCGATTCAGGTGCCGAACTTGATAGTGATGACTTTTTGAGAGATATTTCTGGTGACTTTAATTTCAACAACAATAACAACAACAACAATAACACCAGTTTTATGCCTATGCTCATTTAAAGAAACTACCCTCAAAAGTGTGGTAGTCAATATTTGTTAATAGTTTATTATAGAGGTGTGATCAAGACAATGATTATACCACAGACTTATTGATTTTTTTTTTTTTTAGCGTTCGATGAATATGACCATGGACGTGTTAATTATATTATAGATCATTGGATACCAATATTATGTTTGATACTAGTTTCTTAATTATCAACTACTGTAGTACTTAGCTTATCTGTAAAATAATAATGACTTTAGAAATAGTGGCAAAAAGGGTGTTTGTAATACGGCATGTACTTTGTATAGTGTGTTTATGTTGAATACAATGTAGCCCTGATTCCTGAATTACTGTATAATGAAATGTCAATCTGTGTACAGAGGCCCAGTGCCTAGGGCCTAGCCGGTAAACAATAAAGCTGCTGCCAGGCGTCGCCTGCTGGAGCAGGTCCCCAATTACCAGAACCCGAATTACCAGGCAGGCGGTGGCCCGCTGGCTACTGCCTTCGGAGATCAACGGAAGATTGTGCCTACAACTAGGCGCTCCTCAGGGTATTATATTGGTACCTCAACCGAGGTAAGCCTTGTATCACAGGATCACATGCGTCTTGATCGTAGCATTTGAATCAGAAGTTCTTAGAGAAAAGCATAAAATCTACCCTGTGGCGTGCGGCTTAAGAGCCCAGGTAAGAGAATCTACTTACCACGAATATCTGAACACTAAGAACCTATAAATACAAGATATATACTTTACGAACACGGTGGATAACAACTCAGCATTGACTATAAGCTAGATTCAAGGTGTTGGAGTCTATACTGCCAAACTGTAACTTAGGGGCTCGATTATACTAGAATATTCTATTATTCGTCACAATATACGCATTATGCATTACGCATCTATCATCTAACGATAAGAGAAACGCATATACATGGATCATTGTACATGATACCGACATCCCCTTACGACTTGGTTACGAGTACGGAAACTTGGTAACGTCCCTTCTTAGCATATACAAACAGTGGAAGTATTACACGATATTTTGTCCATATGATTATCATGCACACTCTAGAACCAATGGATAGACTTAGTTTTTGATTGTTGAATTATTCAAACTACCTTAATTCAGTGAATAGGGACTGTAGATCGCAAGATACATATTATGGTTAATGTAGGACAAAGCGGCTCGGAAGGACTAATATCCATTTTAGCGCTGGTGAATAGTAATCGCGAACTGCGAAGCCAGTTCTGCCAGCGATGGGCGGCGGTAATTGGGAAATAGAGGGGAGGGGAAGTGGGGGCATAAGCGGTATTACTTCATCTAGTGAGTTGTGTCTAGTGTCTAGCGTCTACTCTCTCACCAATGTCCTGTGCCTATTGTCTCGATTGACGTGATTTGTAATCTGCGGGATGGAAGTATTTTCATCAATCAACAGCCTTAAGCCTTGTTACATACCCTCAAAAGTAATTACGGAATAGCCTGACACATTCAGTAGCGCCTTTCTATTGTAATCGGAACCAAGAAAAGTGCTACTATGGAGTGATAATATTTATTGATCACACAGAACGTGGAGGATCAGCAGCTACCACTAGAAAATACTTGACGCAGGCTAGTAGTAAGCACCTACATCAGATCGTATTAAAGTCTCTTTGCCTCTAGCCACTTATAATCGTATGTTATAAGGTTCACAATCGACTAGCGGGACCAACTATAAAAGTATTATTAAGGACATTTTTTTGTGTCCCGGTTGATCTTAACCACCGATTAGTGATTACCTAACAGGCCGAACTGCGCCATCAGCAGTTAAATACTTTTACAGTATGAAGTAAATATACAATTCAAACTAGTTAAGAGAAGCAATGTCTTTATTGAACATCAGAAGCGCATACTACCACTGCCTTGAACCTACCATGAGCAACATATGTCTGGTATGTCCCAAGAAACTGACTCCTGACTCCTGACGCATAGCTTCGGCATAATTGACCATCTTTAATCTAGATTAACTGTATTTATCCAGTGGCGGTTATTCCTACAGTAACCTGCCTTAAAATCGACTACAGCCTTTGAATTATTCATTCTCTAAGGTACAATGAACTTTATTCGAATATATGTAGAATTAAAAGAACTATGAAAAGGCAAACTATAAGTATATTTAGGCATTGTAAAGAAAACATGTATGCTTTAATGATTTGAAAGTGAGAGCCAGCAATCTTTGAATTTTTTTGAGCTAATATTAACAATAGATAGTACATATTGATTTAGGAATTAGAGATTTATGATGGAAAACAGTAAATTGAGAACAGGGTGCAAGTGGGGAAGCAATTCATTGTTCGGATTTTTCTTCAGATGGAGGAGCAGAGTCGCCACGTAAAGTTAGAGGATATCCATGACTTAACTCGTCATCACCACCGTCTCTTTGCAGATTGAAATAATCTTCTCCAAGATCAGCTTCTTGTAAGGTACCCAAATCACCAGGAGTCATGATATTGTTACGATCTCTTGGAGAACCAGGGGCACTCAATGGTCTTGTGATTTTGATCTTAGATTCAAATGAACTAGAACCATTAGAATCGTTGAATAAGTTTGGATAAGCTCTTCTCAAAGCCAAGCTTCTAGCCTTGATATATTCCAATCCCATTCTCTTCCAATCTAATAAATCTGATAATCTTTCAGTTCTATTTCTTTGGTTGATACGTTGTCTTCTTGTCTTTTCAGTGAATTCAAACATATAGTTGGTCAATTGGTTAATTGATTCATCAACAGACTTCATTCTTCTATCAACAATATAGATACCATAATCTGAAGAGTTTTCAATCAAATCTTCCATATAACCACCAAAACCTGAAAGGTTAGTTGTGATACTTGGAACACCCATGACTGTACATTCAGCAGGAGTATAACCCCATGGTTCATAATATGAAGGGAAAACACCTAAATGACAACCTCTAACAAATTCATCATAATCTAATGGTAGAATTGGGTTGTTAGCATTTAAGAATTCAGGATGGAAAATAATCTTGACTCTATCTTGTGGATTGTTGAATAAACCAACTCTTCTAATCTGGTTCAAGATTGGATCATTTGCATCATCTTTCATGTTATGAGTAACAATTGGTGGTAATCCATCTCTTTTCAATGCAAACACACGTCTTTTCAATAAAACACGATCAGCTGGACTGATTAGTTCGTCCAATGAAGGAACTTCATTACCATGTTGTTGATATCTAGAACAATGTTCTAATAATCTATGACCAATTGAGTTTTGAACTTCTTTAACGGTATTTTCCAATGATTTGATAACAGCTTGACCTTTCAAAGTTTCAACGGTATAAGAGTTTGTAGCAGCTGGCATAATAATGAATGCAACAACTGTGATTTTAGAACCAGCTTCTTTTAATTTATGGTTTAATCTAGCCAAACTTTCAATAAAGAAATCAACACCTTTGTTTCTGTATTCATAACGACCAGCAATAAAGAAGTACAGAGTGTTTTCTAAGTCGAAATCATAATGACCATAGAAATGACCTTTGATGAAATCGTTGATTTTCTCTTTTTTCAAAGCGTGTAAATTTTGGAATTCATGAACAGCTTGGAATTTCACAACGTTCAAACCATTTGGTAAAACACCATCTGGTTTTCTTTTCAATAAATGTTCAGCTTCATAAGCAGTGATTAATGAAACAGTTGTAAAGACATCAGAAGAATGAGCAGCTGCTCTTTCAATACAATAACGATGATAAATACCTCTTTTACCCGCTTCGGCATCAACATCGAAATTGGCCAAGTTATTATAGAAATCAACAGATCCAGCACATAAATAACGACCTAATAAAGTAGCATGTGTAGTAAAGACAGTGGTGACATCAATTCTTCTCTTTCTACAAAGTGGGATAGCAACACCAGCTAACCATTCATGGAAATGGGCAATAACAGCACGTTCACGATCATGGTAGACCATTTCACCGAGGAACCAAGCAACGATGTAACCGAATAAGATGGCATTGTTTGTTTCAAAGTCACCGCTTGGAGTTGGAATACCGCTGATGTTCCACAAGTCAGTTTTCCACTCATCTAGGTGGTGGGAAGCTGAGTTGACATCGAATAATAGAACCCTTGGGGCACCTTCAATAAGCCAGCGTCCATAGACGTATTTGATTCCTCTTGAGCTCATGGAATCTAATGTTTGTTTCAAAAAGGGATCTGAAACGGTTAGTTCTTCAACTTCGACGGCAACACTGTCATAGTTCAAAGGACCGATCAAGGTGTAACGCTCTTTGTATTCAGCAACTGTGATAGGAGCCTTAGATTTCAGCACAGAGTAGATACCACCAACTCTGTTGGCGACTTCTGTGGCTATTTCAAATAGCAAATGGTTTTTAACATCTCTAGTCATTGTTGGTTAATTTGTGTGGAGTGACCTCGTGTTTGATGAAATTAAGATACTCTTCGGGAGTGAGAGGAGGTACTTGGATATTGGATGGCTTTCAAGTGAGGGTGGGAGGAAGTCACAACTGAAAGAGAGATGGAAACAATTGACGGAGGGAGGGTTGAAGGTTAATTGAGGGAGTTGTTTAAAATGTTGAGTTAAATTTAAGTAACCAATTTGGTTCTGTCGAGCGTTTTTTAAATTAAGGAGATTTTTACGGTGATGGCTGCCTGTGTTTAATTGGGGTGGATTGAGAAAGGTTTGGGGCAGCGACAGGTGACCATTGGCAGAAAGATGATAACGGAATTGGGTCATGTTTAGGCAGGATCGTGAGAGTTTATGCAAAGTGGCAGCACGAGACTGGAGAAGACCACATTTTGACTGCCTAGGCGAATGGGCGGTGGGGAGTGTTCCCTGTTCAGTGCTGGCACGGCACCAGAGACTAGCCAGGTACCTACTAGCCTACTACTACCTAAAGGAGTGGGAGAGTGAGAAGGGACACCCGAGTGAGTCAATGTCTTCCGGCGAGATGCTCTGTCTTGGTATATGGTACAAGAGTAACTGGATGATACAAGTCTACAAGACGCCCACTGTGATCAATAGAAGGTGACCAGTCATTTCTGAACAGTGACCAGAAATCTGTATGTAACCCTGGTAAATGTTGGAGTCGAAAACTGGAAAATGCCAACAATCGACAATCTCAGTTGAAGTGACAACCTGGCGTCGTCTCCTGTATGAAGCCGAGAAATGCCCTTTCAATACTTTTCATGTAGCATTCATTGTTAATGAATTTTTTGTAACCAGCAGATCTGTATGGTCTGCATTATCTATCTTACTGTCTTCATGGCAGAGAACACACCGTAATGTAATGAAGCATCAGTTACAGCATGATGCACCCCAAGTCCAAAAGGATAGACGAGCTACTACTTCCAAATAAGCGAGCCGAACAGATCAACCAAATCGATCGATCACCTACACAGAGTACTACTACTATACACTCGCTAATATAGTGCACCAACAGGTGCAACAGGTGTTTTCTTTTGAACAATGAGACAATGAGCCGGAAGCCAGCCACTTTAATTAATTAGGAGGACCATTTCCAAAGGCTCATAACAATAAAATTTTCGCGGCGCTGCATGTTCATATTATTTTATACGAATTAATTAGGTGACGTGAGACCAGCTTCACGGGCTATTTTGCAGTGTTCATTGTTATAAGGCTCTTCTGTATAGCTGTCCAGTAACTCAAGACAACCAAGTAACAAATATCTCTGATGGCTAATATCGATATCCTGTCGCTTTCAGACATCATCGGAACAAAACTACTAGTGAAAACCACTGATCATCGTGAACTTACGGGTACTCTACTAGCATTGGACAATAAGCCTAATTTACTACTGAACGACGTTTCTGAAAAATCAATTCAACACGGAAACATCATCGATAGGGCAGTGGGTCTGATATCTGTTCCATTCGATACCATTTCTCAGGTGAACATTGACAACAGCGACTTGGATAAGACTATTGATTGGAAATCTAAACTGATTTAAGCCTTTTCCAATACTTCCTCAAGAAACCGAACGAAAAAAAAAAAAGAATAAAAAACATAAAAAACCAGAAAAACATCAACAAAAACACCAAATTTGATACAGAAAAACAATACAAAACACGAACATTTCAATATATAATATCAATGACAGTATCACAAGCTAATACTATCCCAATAACAAACAAGGGCGCCCTTGAGACAGTTACTTTGAAAAATATAGTGGCGTTAGATCTTGTCGAGAAGAATGAAGCATTTTTAAAAGTTTTAGGACTCTTTGATGATTCCAAAACAAAACTAAGATTAGATGGTGATTCATGGGACAATGAAAAATTAAAAGAACTTATACAATCTAAATCATCAGAACTTAGTATACTGGAAGGAGAGATAGCTTCTTTGAAAGAGCTGCTGAATGATCCAAATAGTGATGCAAACAAAGATTCTCAATTGATCAAGCTACTAAGTTCGGATTTCTTGAAGGACGACGTGCCAGTTGATGATACTGCTGATTTAATAGAGAAGTTTGAGAAAGAGAATGGTGTGAAAGTGATCATTAGTGAGACCAATAGTAATTATCATAAAGTCGACGGTAGTTACTTACCTGAAGCTCCAAAGCCGGTGGTTAAAGATAGTGATAACGACGTTGTTATAGAGTAAACTATTGATAAACAATGAAAGACTAATCAATCTGAGAACCTTTCCGTAGTCCATAGCTTACTACTAAACACGAGCCGATTGCATCCGATAGTAGAAACACAGCTAAACACTCCATAAAATAACAGAGTATCTATATATATCCAAAAAAGGAAATATTCGCGTAACCATTTAACATCGCATCATAGGGATAACAATTTAAGGAAGGTCACAAGTCACTATCTGCCACTCATATTCCTCTCAGAGACCAACAATTCCAAGAAAGACCATAGTTTGCCTTAACTTCTCAAACTAATACTTATATACCAACAGACAGAGTCAAGATAGGCTTACATATAATCACAGCTACTCACAGAATTCCAAATATTTTCATCAAAGTTTAACCTCACTTTAGTGCCAATTTAAGTGTCACCCAATTTCATAACCCTGATAAGAATCATTCAAGTCAACACCTTTAATTAAAAATGAGGTAAGTCAACATCATAAATAAGAGACTCTTCAATCTACGCATACTAGAACAATACTAACACCCTTTTCAAAGTTCACAGAAGAGAAGAATCGAAAGAGATGTCATGAAACTGTATGTATAACCTTGATGGCAAATATAACGCACACACACACACAGGTCAAGACATAGTATACTAACTACTTTTCAAATCAGTCTAATGAGTGATATGGACGTCAGCTTAGTAAACAATAACATGCAAGAGTTCATTGTCAAGTTCCATGGTCCAAAGGATTGTATGTATTTCTTAAAATCATTTCCCCCTGTCATTTGACACATTATTAACAACTTGATTCAAAATAGCTCCGTTTCAAGGAGGTACTTGGAAAGTGCGCGTTGAACTACCAGACCAATATCCATATAATTCACCATCTATAGGGTTCCAGAACAAGATATTCCATCCTAATATAGAAGAAAGTTCAGGATCTGTTTGTCTTGATGTCATTAATCAAACTTGGTCTCCTATGTTTGATGTTTTCAATATCTTTGATGTCTTCTTACCGCAATTATTGATATATCCAAATGCTGCTGATCCTATGAATACCAATGCTGGTGCGCTTTACAAGAAAGATAAAGCATTGTATGAGGAGAAGGTTAAAGAGTATGTTCAAAAATATGCCTCAAATACTGCATTCGACCTTGATGATGAGAATAAAAGTGATGAAGAAGATGCGGAGCTAAGTGACGTGAGTTCATTAAGTGATGATCCTGATGAGGACCAAGATGACGAAGATGAGGATGAAGATGATGATTTAGTTCTTGATGATGATGAAGAAGAGGAAGATGATGGTGATGTGGACATTGAAGATGAAGACTAGTCATTTTTTATCATAATGAAACATATAACTAACTGCATGGCCAATGAAGGCTCACTAACATACTCTTACGCACTCTCATATAACTAACCATCTACGTTGATAATGATGATAATAAATATTGGATATCTATGACATTACAAATTGTAGTTTATGTCTCATTTCATTCGACCAGCTTTTCAGGCTGTGATATTTAGTACTAGACGTTTACATATATGTCCCCTAGTCATCTTCTGATAATTATCTTTCTCCAAGCCTACGCTCTAAGGTTTGCAAAGTATCTCTGAAGACGCATGGGTTATACACCATTTAGGCTCTTCAATCTGTACAACTAAGATAAAGCATTCTCAAGACACCATTAAAACAGGTCCTTTTCAGATTATGCCTATTAAAATATTAAACATTTTCCATAGAATACTACTCATCACCTATACATTGTATATCACTGACTTTCTCACTATGAATATGCCTTCTTTCAATACTCTGTTAACCAGCTGTGGGAGTTCAACTGTACATTTTATGACTTTAATTTAACCGTTTTCGCGAATAGTAAATCTGTGCTTTTCTCAATTTAGCGAATCTCAGAATTCTAGAAAATCATATAAAATTAAAGGGACTTTCCCTACACGAAACAATACAACACGATACAACACAAATCACTGAAAAATGAAAGTTTTATCTGTTTTATCACTAGTGACTGCTGCTACTGCTTTGCCTGTCCATGCTGTAAGTACTACTCCTTTTTAAACTAGATTTTTAAGTGGCATTTTGACAGTCTGGTGATGCTTTTTCACCAAATGACATAGCCCCTTAAGTTCAACAAAAAAGGTGTCATATACTAACAACATCATGAAGAACATCAAAGTCGTTACCTTAGACAAGGAAGGTAACAAACAAATCGAAGAGATCCCAAATGTCGAATTAGATGATTACAAGTCATTGCAAGAGCTAGCCGCTGCTGTCAGAGATCACACATTGAAAACTGATGAACGTACTGAATCTAACGACGTTGAACAAGTTGCTCCATTATCAACTTATCTAGAATCAGAAAAAGAACACATCAAGTCCTTCTTTGAGAAATCATATGCCGCTTTTGCTAAAGCCTTTGGTACCGCTGACGCTCAAGAAGCTCAAAAATTAGATGAGATCAAAGGTACTGAACCTCACGCTATTAAGAATATCCGTTGCAAGAACAAACCTCACGGAAGACCACACGGTAAACACCATGGTAAGCCAAAATTCAGACACTGGGGTAATGGTGGTCACAGAGGTCATAGAAACAAATTCCATAAGATCATCACCAGTGAAGAAGCTGAAAAATTGAAAGCTGAAGGTGTTGATCTTGTTAAAGGTCATTACATCACCCATGAACAAATTGAAGAATTTGCTAAGAAACATGGTATCTCCACTGAAAGATTCTACAAACACTACAAACACCATGGTGGTAAATTCTCAGAAGCTTCATCTGAACCATCAAAATTGGATACCGTTAAACAATTTTCCAATGGCTTCTACCAAGATGTCAAATCTTTTGATTATCAAGGATCTTTTAGACAAATTTACGAAAACCCAGATGCCTCCTCAAGAATCTGTGCAGGTGCCACTATTGGTGCAGGTGTCGGATTCTTGATCTTCAATATGATCGTGTTAGTTCACGTTGTTAGATCAGTCAGAGCAAGAAGAACTGCTAAGAATGCCAACACTGATGATGAAGCTTTACCATCTTACAAAGAACATGAAGATGATGTTGAAGAAGAAGAACAAGCTTTATTGTCTGAAAAGCATTAGATGTTTTTCTTCTCTTGAATGAAATAGTTACGACGATTTTATAAACGTATTCATGCAATATGGTTTCATGGGACGTTCATTCTTTTATATATGTTTAGGTTCTTTTGACGGTTAGTTTAGGGTTATATTTTTTATCAATTTATCAATTTATTTCATGATTTATTTCAACTCATTGTAGTACTACTATCACTACCAGTATCATATCACTACATTATCAATAATCGTAGACACCTATTTGTATTTGTAACATTTTCTTTTTGGTTATATACATGTGAAAATAAAATGCTAAATTTAATAATGTTACACCCCAACCAACCAAAGTCTTTCTAAACTATAACAATACCATGATCGACAATAGAAGGAGTGTAGTTTGCATCACTCGGCACGACAGGGTTAACAGGTTTGTACAAGTACCAGTTTTTCAAAGCATTAACAGAAGCTCTAATCTTAGCTTCTTGTAAAGATGCACCATAACTTTCACCTAATTTGTTTTCTCCACTAAAGATACCAACAACGAATATTGGTGAGTTTGAAACACGACCATTTTCAGCTAATAGTCTTGCAACTGGTTTTTCTAGACCTTCTCTTTTACAAAGTCTTGAAAGTTCTCTTGTTGGTTGTTCAAATTCAAACATTTTAGAAATATCAAGTTTTCTTGATAGGATATGGTCATAAATGAATTTCTTTGTTTGGTCTTCTGATTTAGAACTTATGTAAACACCACCGATGATGGATCTAACAGCTAAGGCATAACCTGTAACTGGGTCAATGCCATTTTTTGATGCAGAGCTGATTTTAGTTATACCTTTTTCATTAGTTTGATCAATTGGTAAGAATCTAACTTTACCATAACTGTACTCTATTGGTTCTTTATTCAAGTATTTTTGTAAAGGAGAGGTTTCATCAACTTCAATACCCCAAGCATATTTACCCACTGTGGATAAAGATTCTGTTGAAATATATGAAGAGACAGCAGTATTAAGAATTGGTAATGGTAATCTTGGATATTTAGCCAACAAATATTCAGAAACGTAGTATGTTAAGAAGTTCTTACCAAGGATGTTCAAAGTATAGTTATCTGCTAGATCAGTCTTTGTGGAACGACATGTTAAAGCTCTTGCTAGAGTACCTAATTTAAAATCCTCTGAAAGATTTAGTCTTCTATGTAATGAAACCAATAGTGCTGATTTGGAAGCTTCTTCTTCTGATAGGACTCTTTTAGATGTGGCGTTTGCTACCACTCTTGAAGTGGAGAAAAGTGCTCTATTGGTACGCTGCACCTGAGTTATTTGGAATGTCTTTGTGAGAAGCATGCTATGGGTTTTATATGTATGCAAAAATTGATGGGAAAATGGTTATGGGTTTTTATTATATTAAAAATGTCCAGTTTTCTTCAAAAAATATGATGGTAACGAGACAGGTTTCCGTACAATTAGCAAAACTCGCAATTGGGGGACAGCTTTAAATATTTACAAATAGCTTAGAACCCACAATGAAAGCTTTTAACAAATCAACAAATCAAACTGTTATTGTCTGTTTTCTATTTTTCATTTTTCATTTTCCATTTCGCTGAAAAAACTGAAAAATTCTTTTTGGTGAGTGTAAAATGCGGTTACCCGGCTCTGTTACAGAAGAGGGAAGTTACCATATTTGGCTGTTTTAGTCACTAAACTGGAGTATTATCTTTAATCAACATGACACATTTATTTGGCTTTATATGTGTAGATATAACTGATTATAGCTTTGGTGATTGGCCATTGATACATTTGGACATTGATGGCTTGCATTGATTCTCTATTGTCACTTCTGGTATTTCATAAATCACTCTATAACGTCCTCATGACCTCATGCTAGATCTGGAACCATTGAAGATCTTACCATGTTGAATCATGTGGTTTAGTAGCTTGGGAATGTCCAAATATATGATAATACTGGAGGATAATTCCATGGTTTCATAAATTGATATGCAACCTGAACTACAATGTATTAAGATAGATAGAAGCTGGAAGTCTAATTATCAGAAAGATCTGGTATATATGGACTTTATTTGATCCCACTTATTGACCTTTACAGCTTTCTGATTACTAAATCTAGTCTATAGTATAGCTCCTACTTCAATTGTCTTTGAATGTGACTAGCTCATACTTACACTGATGCCAACTTGGGGTGCTAGTGAGCTCTCTTGTGTCTTTGAAAGTGATGATTCTACCAGTGGCCTTACCATTTATTAGCTAGCACGGAGAGTGGCACTATCAATTTTCAAACTTCGAAAAATGCCTGCTTAGCTTAGTGGTAGAGCGTTGCACTTGTAATGCAAAGGTCGCTAGTTCAATTCTGGCAGGAGGCAATTTTTTTTTTGCTCCCACTGTTCTCTCTCTATTTTTGATAGCTGTTATCAGATGCCTCGGTTCTTGCTTGACCACACTTCCTTTTACCAGATGTACCCCATTTTCATCCCAGTAAACACCAAAATACAAACTCACATGCGTTAATTCCCACCAACACGACACTTCTGAAGTCGCTAGTTAGTTGGTTGGTTGGTGATCTGCACACTCACTTTATTTATCTTGCTTCATACTTCAAAACCTCGGTCGGCTAGAATAGACGATTTGGGACGGCTAAAAAACGCCCATATTCAAAAACTGTTGTAACTATTAGGTTATATATAAATCAAACTCTTCATTAGAAGAACAGGTAAATAACAGAATCATCACTCGCTACAAGAACTGTTGACAATGTCTTTAAGAAAAAAGACCCTCACAGTAGAGAGACTTCCTTCTCTCTTAGACCATACCACATATGACAGGTTGAACACATTCTTGACAAATAACCATGATTCAGTACTTGGACTAATTGGATATTCTTCTGTTTTGATCTCAGAAATCATTAGAAACTATCCAAAGCTAAAACTTCTACTCAAGAAACTTCTGTACACTCTGAGGATTATCACTAGAAAACCTGACGAGAATGATGAAGAGGCTGCTCAATTAACCCCACAACAAGAACAATTGGCACAGAGATTTAGAAAATTATATGGTTACATTGCAGATATTAGAATAGCCAGCAATATCTTTGGCATTGTGCCTTATATTTCCACTTTCCTCAAGGAATACAACACGTTGAAGAAGTTGAAGAATATAAACTCATTAACTAAATTAGATAAATTCCTTACATTTGCTCTGTTTGCTTCATATCAAGTTTATGAAACTTTAGGTTTCATCCTTTCACATGATTTCTTACCAGACTCTTTCAATTATTTATTACTCCCACAACATAAGAATGATGGTGTGAACTCAAGTTCTGATTGGTACTACGCTTATTCATGCAGATTCTGGTTTGTTTGGAACATTATTGATTCAATAAAAACTCTATACAAAGGTAATCCATTGTCAATAAATCAAGTTTTAGATGACATATTAAGTTATCATTGGTCTTTAAATACAGGTTATTTGAACCGTCCTTCCTTCGCTGTTGCTGGATTCATCAATTCATGGGAAAGTTTCAAAAAAGTACTTTGAAGTTAATAGAATAAATAGTTTTTCATATCTTACCAATTTGATTGTTTTCTGTAAGATTACTCTGGGTTAGCTTGTAAGTACTCTGTGTGTTCAATCAACTGAGGACAGAAAGTATCTGGGTTTTGTCCGAAATATTCTTTCAATTTTAGACCAACTAAACGTTCAGAGATTGGTGAAGGTCCTGTATAACCTTTACACAAAGCAGCAGTAACAATTTCAAAGATTCTTAATTCAAAATCGTATCCTGCTTCTTCTGTAGTTGAAAGATACATTCTGATATGCTTTCCATCCTTGATAATTTCAGCATCATTTAACAATGCGAATGGAATTAATTTTGGATAACTCAAGTGCATGAATTGAACACCAGGTTTAGTGGCTTTTGGAGCATCAACCAATCTATTATTTTCATCCAAATGAGAACCTAATAAGAAGTTTCTATAATCAACAATTGGATCAGCTTGACCTAAAGCTTTACTGTTGAATTTACCATCCCAGTGATAACCAATGAATCTGAAAGGTTGTTGGACTTGATAGTATTTCTTATTTAGTACTGTTGCAGCTGCAATGAATGTTTCTTTATCGCCTTCTCCTGCAGAACCTTGAGAGAATAATGCATAGTATAGTTTTGGACCAAAGACGTTATAGTACAATGATAAAAGCAATGTCTTTGCATGTCTAGTTTTATCAACTAAGATCATACCACTTTCACTCGATGGGTTTGGAAGTGTGTTTTCATAATCATGGAAGGTGACTTCATCGGCTGGAACATCTTCACCCACTTTGAGACCTTTAGATGGACCTCTGACAATATTATCTGTAACGTTTAAGGAAGCAATTTCATAGTATTTTGGATGGGTTGTTCTTGCCCATGCATCTGGCCAAATAACTAGACCATTATCGTTGAAAACTTTTGAGTTGAATAAAGGTGTTGGATCTTTCAATGGAACGTTATCAGCATCTAAGAATAAGATTCTTTGGAAACGTGATACCAAGAATGCTAAGTTTTTGAACTGATAACCTGAGATCTTGGAATCAAGTTTCTTAGCAAGATCACCAACTTCTTTATGCAGAACAGTACAACGACCATTATATCTTGGTAGAATAACCTCACAAAATTCTTCTTCATATTCATTTTCATCTCCAATGAAAACTTCAATTGGTAGTTTACATCCTGTAAGTCTTAATTGTTCAAGACCGATCAAAGCAAGCCATGAAAATTTGATACCACCAACAAATACAATACCATCTCCTGAAGGTTTGACTAGTTCACTTCCAAAGTGTTTATGTTTATCAGCTAATATGTCTGTTACATATGAAGTATGCGCTGCTTTAAGATTTCTAAAAGCTATATCATCAACTTCTAGCAAGTTAGATAGATAAGATTTTGAAAAGACGAAATCAGTATCTGTGGCAAACTTCTCTTTAGCTTTAACACCATCTTTGTAAACTGTTAGAGGAGCAACAGAAGGTTTGCTATCACTGATCAGTTGGAATACCCAATCGTATGCTTTCTGTGCTTTGGTATCTGAAGAAGAAGTAACGGATGTCTGTTTATATGTTGCTGTCTTTTGTTTATCAATCACTGTATCTTTTGCAGAGCCATATGAGGAATATGAGGAACTGTTGGCTGTGAGATACACAACACCAAGAACAACAAGTAATAGTACTATGTAACGTTGAAAGCGTCTAAGACTCATCTTCCTTCATGCAAAGTAGTCAAAAAGTCTTATATGGGAATGTGGCTATGTATTCCAGCTAGATACTCGAGGATAATGTAGCCAGAAGAAGGGATCGACCACTGTTGGAAAGGAAAAACGTCTTGAATGGTTCAAATTCCAAATTTATTCAAGCCTTTGGACATCAACATTTTTTAGTCTGTGAGAACGCGAAAAAGATCAGCACAGTTTTTACCAGGGCTCATGTGCAGAACTGGCCCCCAGTAATGAACTTCTACAAACACAACTGATTGAAGATTGTGGCTGGGTGTTGGTGCCGATGGTGAATACAGTGTATATGGCCTAGTAATAGATCAGGGAATTCACGTTATTATGCCCATATTTTACATTGGTCTCTTTTTTTGGGATTGTACGAAGTTATGCAATCAACGATAAGATGGAAATGAACCTAATCACAAAGGCTTCTATAAAGGAGCTGTGAATGCCATGGGTGGTAAAGTATGAAGTACATTGGTCAATATAGCTATTTGATAGGTATATTACAATATCCCGAATATTCATATATAGAGAGTACATTTCACAATCACTCAATCTTTTTGTTCATTAAAAATAGCTTATATTGTACATATATGAATATGGTGTCTAATTATTCGTGTCAACAACCTGCATTCAAACATCCAGACTCGATATCTGCGTTATGTTATCACCTTTAAGCAGTATTCTCCCAAGTTCGGTCTTGGAACCATCTTTTTGGCTAACTTCAAAAGCTTGATCTATCACTATGTTCATAAATTCATCAAAACCCTGTGGAAGATAAGTTAGTACTTGCCTAAGATCACACAATACATGTATACATACCCTTATTTTACCCTCAATTCTAAAGTCGACTTGTTCAAACAGCCAGACACTAACAGTAGCTTGTTGTTGTAAATATTTGAATATAAGATTGATTGGTGGAACCAACTAGAACACCTTTGTTAGTAACTGAAAAGAGAAAGCGAAAAAAAAAACACAAAGGCACATACAACTTTCTGCTGATTTCTTCCTGACATAGCTCAAATGCTCAATTTAGAGTATAAAGATTGATAAAATAGACCAGACTCCGAGCTTCTTTTGTATGTGAAGTTGTTATTTATTTTTCATTTCCACAACAATTGAAGTTTCCGGGTAACCGCTTTTTGTCAAGACCCACCAAAAAATTATAGAAATCTGAGCGCTTCTTCACAAAGTAAACAGACCAACGAAAAGACACAGCAAAGGCTCCTTGAAGAGTGACTATTTTGACATTCCCACATTCTGCTTTTAGCGCGCTCTTTATTCAAACATATCTAGAAAAAAGAATGGCTGATACCGCAGTTTACACCCGTATCCAGGAAGCTTTAGCTTCCATGAGCTCTACAAACACAGACAAAGCTCCAGCTCTACATTATCTTGAGGACTTCCAAAAGAAACCAGAAGCTTGGACAATTGTTCACACCATCTTGAGTGATAACAGCTATCCATTGGAAATGAAGATGTTTGCTGCCCAAACTTTGCGTAACAAGTTCACATACGATTTGCATCAGGTGCCTGAAGAATCTTTACCTTCATTAAAAGATTCCATCATTCAATTCTTGATCCAGTACAGTGGTACCAATAAACCTATATCCACTCAACTTTCCATCGCTCTGGCAAAGCTAGCCATCCAATATGTATCATGGAAAGGTGCCATTGAAGAACTAGTCACTAAACTACAAAATAACATCCCTGCTTTGTTGGAGTTTTTGAAGATTCTCCCAGAAGAATCTTTAGATCCAAAAGGTACTCCATTGACTGATGAAGACTTTAGACACAGAACTGAAGAATTGATCGTTGAGAATGTTGAAAGAGTTCTTTTGTTACTTTCAAACTACTCCCAATCAACTTCTAACCCTCAAGCAAAAGCATTGATTTTAGATTGTTTGAACTCTTGGATCAAAGAGATTCCAGTCGAGCAATTATTAACCATTGATTCATTGACTAAAATCATCTTTGAATCATTACAAGATGAAGATTCATTCGAAAAAGCTGTTGAATGTCTGGTTTCAATCATCAAAGAAAGCAAAGATGCTCAAAACTTACAGCTAATACAAGCATTATTTGAACAAATCATTCGTCTTAAACCTTTAATCGCACATTATAAAGATGATCCAGATGCTTTTGGAAGTTTGACAAGATTATTCGTTGAAGCTGGTGAATCTTGGCACGTTTTTATCTCAAAGGCTCCTGAAGATTTCAAACCTCTAGTCGAAATTTTATTGGAGTGTACTGCATACGATGAGGATTTGGATATTGTTAAATATACCTTTTATTTCTGGTATATCTTGAAACAGATGATCACTTTGGATAGATTCAAACATGCAAGAGAAGTGTTCACACCTATTTATACACAATTAATCCACGTCATGATTAAGCATTTACAATACCCAGAAGGTGCTGAAACTGATAATCTATTCTCAAACAATGAAGAACAGGATAAATTCAAGGACTTCAGATATGACATGGGTGATGTTTTGAAAGATTGTACATCAGTTGTGGGATCATCTGAAGCTCTATTGATTCCATTCGAAAAAATTCAACTTGCATTGAACTCACCAAACCCTAAATGGCAAGAAGTTGAAGCTCCATTATTCAGTTTGAGAACTATGGCTAAAGAAGTTAGTTTAAAAGAAAACAAGGTCCTACCACAAATCATGGATCTTTTAGTTCAACTTCCTGAAAACACCAAGATTAGATACGCTGCTACTTTAGTTTTGGGAAGATACACTGAATGGACAGCAAAACATCCAGAATACCTAGAGAAACAATTGAACTATATATTCAATGGATTCCAAGCTTCTGATCCTGAAATTATTACTGCTGCTTCCCACTCATTGATGTACTTCTGTCAAGATTGTTCTAAACTATTAACTGGGTTCATCGAACAATTATATGATTTCTTCATTAATGTTCTCAACTCATCAATTGATATTCAATCATTATATGACGTTACGGAAGGTGTTGGACATGTGATCAATGTTCAAGAAGAATCAAATATTGCTAATGCAGCTACAATGTTTATCAAACCAGTTTTAGAAAAACTTAATGGATATACTACTGCTCCTGGTTCTGATCAGCTTTATACTTCAATTGCTGATGAGATTGAAATCATCAGAAAAATCTTAGAAGTCATTAAACCTCGTGATCTGGATGCAACTGAAGATCCAATTGGTAATCTAATTATTGAAATCTGGCCTATTGTTTTACAATTGTTGAACGCACATGGATCATCAGTTAAAGTATCTGAACGTTGTATGAAATTCACCAAGACTATAATCCACGCATACAATCTTTTCTTGACTCCTATCATACCATCAATTGCCACTTCATTAGTTGAAGGGTTCCAAACTACAAGATTTGGCTGTTACTTATGGGTTTCTGGTGTTCTTCTCAGAGAGTTTGGTGATGATGAATATGTCCCAAGGGAAACCAAACAATCTGTCTGGAATTTTGCTTACCAACAACTTAATGCATTCATGACAGTTTTCAAAACAGTGAAACCATCTGATATTCCGGACTTGATTGAAGATTTTGCCAGTATGATGAATGATATCGTTACATTCTTTACTGTGGACTTCTTTTCGTCAGATTTATTGAAGCCTGTGTTTGATGTTTCTTTACTGGCTCTAAACCTTCAAAAATTCGAACCATTAGTTGGTACTTTACATTTCTTGATCGATTTTGTATCATGGGGATATGATACTATTCCAATTTCCATTGAAGAAATACCTGAATCTGTTAAGATAACTGTTAAAGCCTTTATTGCTGAAAATGGTGGTATCTTAATCACACAAGTCTTGACTGGTTTGATTTTCAAATTTCCTGTTGAGGCTCAGCAGGATGCTTCAGATCTGCTATCTAGAACCATCAGACTTGCGCCAACTCCTGAGGTAGCCATCAATTGGTTAAACGATGCATTGAATACACTACCTGCTGACTCTGTCTCAGACCAAGAGCGTCATAAACTACTTACAACTATATCCTCTTCATTGACTTCCCATAATTTAAGAAGAGTCAGAGTTAGTTTGAAAGATTTTGTCAGCTGGTACTCAAGAAAGAATATCACACCAAGAATCCAAAGTGAGCGCTTCTAAAATAGAGATTAGGATATATAACTGGACTCAAAATAGGACATAGAGTGAGACGTTTGTGTTATGTAGAGTAGACAAGTTTGTATGAGCTTCTATTCAATCGCGAATATCTGGCTTATGACATTCTCTCTGTCTACAACAAAAATATATCAACAAATTAAAGAAATAGTTCTGATATAAAAGACTATACTAGTTCGTGTACCGAGTTCTATTTTAGCTGAATTTAATGATATGACTGTCTGGCACAGAACCTGCTACTGCTTTGTTAATGATCAACGAACGTTAATGAAAAGATCCTAACAGGGCTGTACTGTCTCACT
Organism: Wickerhamomyces ulmi; assembly: GCA_030569675.1. Taxonomy (NCBI): domain Eukaryota; kingdom Fungi; phylum Ascomycota; class Saccharomycetes; order Phaffomycetales; family Wickerhamomycetaceae; genus Wickerhamomyces; species Wickerhamomyces ulmi. The sequence continues at coordinate 324,668 of JAJMLN010000005.1, forward strand.
TATTACCATAAAATCTTTGAAGATCTTCTATAGCGGTCAATTTCTGCCAGTCATCATTACCTGGGTACATCTGGTTCCTTTTGCTATGCGAGGCTTCATCAAATGTTGCCATCTCGAAATCAAAAAGAAACAGCTTGCCGTCATCTCTCATTTTCATGTTATCCCACTTAATATCATTGTGATGAATATCAACCTTTTCCCACAAGAGGCGGATTTGAGTTTCGGCCTTTGTCACGATATCATCTGGAAAACCTTTACTGTCACTAGCCTCAATGTATTCTAAAACCAGGAAGTGATCAGAGAAGAAAGCATATTGACTAGTGAATTGACCTCCTGGGTTTGGAAAAGACAAATCTAGGCTAGATCCGTATCCAATCAACTGGGGTATATTGATTTGGTTCTCTTTGTTCAGTTCAGTTCTATTGTGTGCTATAATTCTTTTGTGCGCTTTAACTTCATTTTTCCAAGATCTGCGAAGATTCTTCATTACCTTATCTTGTGGACCAAGGTAATAAGTTGCCTCCTCCTCATGAAGGTAATAGGTGTATTCTATCATTTTTTTGGAAAATGCTTTCAAGATTACCTTCTTGTAGGAATTGATTAAAGGTGAAAGTGCACGAAATAGAGAAGGAAAGTAGCACTTGAGAACTTCCCTAGTGAAAATAATAACCTGGTGACAATTACCTGGTCCAATATTGATTCCTTCAAACTTGAAGGGTACACCTGTTTCTGCAAAACACCTTTTAACAGATTCGCTATCATGGTTGACAACAATTCTTTCTTCAATCTTAATGGGGTACTGAAGATCGTTGTGGACAGTATTTTCGGTACCCTCTCTTTCAGAGTCTTTTCTATTGGTGTCTGTGGTACTCTTAGACTTGCTAGAGCTTGTTTGTTTCTGAGAATGGGGATTATTGGGCTTCGTTCTTTTAGGAGAATTGTCATCGATACCAGAGGAGTTTGAGCCAGAGGAGCTGGAAGATCTGTGACTGGGCTCCTTAATCACTGCTGGACTTTTTTCATTCTTTAGTAGTCTCTTTTTCAACATAGAGCTAATAAAACCTTTATATTCTGAGTTATTGTGATTATTTATGATGTTTACTAGCAAACTCACAATAGAGGCTTGTATCGTTCTTTTTGAGCCATTATTGCAGGCCGAACTGCCGTCTTTGAATATTGTATACTGTAATGGTATAGCAGCAGTTTCTCCAGTTGATTGTAAGCCAGTATATTGCCATTGATCTTTGTGTTGCCAGCTGACCTCGAAAATAATGGTTACTTCAATATCTGATAACACAAAGAAAAAACATCCTTCTTTTATGCAGTAATTCAAACACTGTTTTAAGACGCTACCGATTGAGTTTTTAGAGCTAGTGCTTGTATTAATGTTCTCAATATCAATCACGAATTCTCCATCTGAGTCCTGAACTAACCAGCGTCGTATGTTTTTCATTTTGGTTTCCACAAACAATAGAGATTGATGATCTTTGGTGAAGTAGATATCAGAGCGAACAGGTGGATACTTTGGATCAAGAAATGACTTACCTGGTTTATTCTGAAGATTTATGCCCATAAGTACACTAAATATATCCCTGTACATCACAGTAAAGATGTATTCACTCGACAAACTTTGTAGTTCCAACTCGCTATCAATGGATTTTAACTCGCTTAGCCTTCCACAAGGATCAACAAATAATGAACGTAACAGTGAAATGATCGACTCCTTGATGCTATAAAAAATCTCTTCGGATTGTTCCCAATCTTGATCCAATTCCCACCTTTTAAGTCTTTCCTCAATAATATTTTCAACCAAAAGATCTGATGTAAAAGCATCTGAAACCATTGATGACTTTGTAAGATGCGGCATAATTGATTTCAAATCCATCAGACTTACGCCTTGAATACTACCGGACGGTAGTTCATCACCAGTAGTGTTCTCGGATGACTCAGTGTTGTCATTGCTTTGATGGGAAGTAACCGGTATCTTTGATCCTAAGACTTTAAAATGTTCATTTGCGATGGTGAAGTATATCTTATACAAGTTTTTAATCTTCTCAAAGTGAGGGTAATGTAACTGCTTATGAATGAATGCGATAAAGCTATTCATTTCTCCATAGGTTTTGGGTGGACGAAATCTAGGGTCGGTGATTGTAATACCACCATGTGATTCAGCTGCAATATCGATGATTTGGTTGAACCAGTTTGTTTTATCCATGGTTTCTTTGCTCTATGAGCTGTCATTAATTAAAGACTTGCTGAACTAGTAATTCAAAGTACTTTTATGTCAGTTTTTGTGTCAAATTAAGTTGCGAGACGCTTAGTCATTAATTACATAATCACCAACCCGTCTTCTTTTTAATGTGTGTTTTTTTTTCTACCTGGAACTAGGTTTACCTAGCTATCAGAGCACAGAGAGGAAGATACTGAGACTCTAGTACTTATATTCAAGAGAGAATACTACATCAACATTTTGATCAGAAGATTAACATTTTTAGATTAGATATTAGGATGATAGACCTATATAAATAGGAGTATGTAGAGGTAAGAGTGTTCTGTTGAGTTTTACTTTAGATAAGCTTAACGAGTTCTTAGTTTATCAAAGACATTTGGATAAGTTTCAGCGATCTTTTCAAATCTATTTGGATAACTTTGTTGGTAAACTTCTGGATCCTTAGCAAGAGCAAGGAAGAAAGTGGATGTACCAGACTTCAATGGTTGGGTAACAATGTTTGAAATTTGAATAGAAATAACAAAACTGAATGCAATAACTGGGGCATAGAATGTACCTTCGGAATTATACTCTGGTTTAGTTAGCTTTAGATATAAGTATGAGAGCAAAGCGGTAACATAGGCATTGAAAATGGCATAGAATCCCAAAGCAGTACCAACCAAACATTCATTGACTAAAGCATCAACACCCTTTTGTCTCATTAAGTGCCATGTGGCTTTAGCTGATTGAATATAACTGTCACCGTATAGTGCGATATAGGAATATGCGTATTGGTTGAAGAAACGGGCTAGCCATTCAATAATACCAAGAATGATATCAAGAATGAAATAACCAACTTGGGCACAAGTTTCACCGGCTGCTGCTGCGTTTGATTTCAAAATGTGCAAACCTTGTTTCAAAAGATCAATAAAAGTGACAATTAATGAACCAAAACAAATTGATCCAAAAGAATAAGTCATTGCCCTCTTGAAAGCACCTGATGCTGGCCATTTTGGTTCACCTTGGTCAGATTTAGACAAATAATACCATGTACCATAAACACCGGAAATAGTAACATGGATAACGTTTCTCAACACTTCAGTAATGTAGTAACCAGCAAAGAAGACAAAGAACAAGATTCCAATTAACTTTCCTTTACTACAGCCACCGCCTGATGTTTCACATCCTGGATTGTTACCACTTGGATCATATTTCATATAGGTAGCAACGATAACCGCACTGAACAAAAGTGAAAAGACGAAAGTGGCCAATGCACCTAAAAGAGATACAATCAAATTGGACTTGTAAGATTTTAGCACATCAATAACAGTAACCAAAACTTCAGCAGAGAAAGGAATTCTGCGTCTCATAGACCAGTAACACCATGCAGAAATCAAAGTGAACACTAAGAAGACGATAGCAGCAGAGTAATACTTCATGACAAAGTAGGCAATAGCTGTACCAATACCCAAGATAACATTGACAATAATACCAGTAGTGATGAATCCTCTTGGATGAATTCTTGCAAATATCAAAGTTGCCAAAGCAATACAGATAGATACGACAATAGAGAAAACAAATAAGATAACAGTGTTTGTGTTCAAGGTGAATGTTGATGAGGAAGTGTAAATACCAGATCCTTGATCAGAATAAGTTTGAGCATAAGATCTTAAAGTGATAGCAGCAACAGCAATGAAACCGGAGACAACAGCTAAGAAGAAAATGGTGAATGGCCAGTCATTCCAACGTGGTTTCTTAACTTCAAAGGCCTGGTCAAATGTTTGGCCATTTGGATTTGTTAAACCTGGCTTATCGTCATAGTATTGGTATTTGTCCGGCTCTCCTTGGCCATATTCAACATCCTGAGTGAACTGAGGAGGTGGATGGCTCATTTTGCTAGTTATGTTTTGATAAAATTATGGATTTTCTTTTTCTTTAATTATTCGATGTACCTTGATGTTATTGTGATATGTTTGACACAAAGATTGTTAAAAGGCTGGGCTTTAGGAAATCGAGCAATCTGGATCAATTCTTCGGTGTATGAGGAAGTATGAACAAACTATTCAATTATATACTGAGTATAGTAGCAATGTAATACAACCAAACAGTGTATTTATGTGACACAGATACGCAGAGCTTGCTATAGACTATAAAATAGCAAATTTCACATCAAAAGTAAACAGGTGTATAAAGACGGTAGGGACACTTGAATACGGTATTAAATAAGCAGACAATTGTTACCAATGAGGCAACTACTATAATAGGTAATATTCGCGAATGATCAATACAGCTTGAGCTTACTACTGCATATTGCTTATATAATCTTACATTGTACTGTTTAGCTCCTTTTCTATGGGGTAAATATATCAGTTGTTTTTAAATAGACTTGTAGAATTACAAAAGGGTTTAGAATACTGATATATACATTATCACAAGGCATTGTAATCAGATACAGAGATCATGTTGAAGTCACTGGCCTCTAAACTGAGAAGTGGTGAGTATACATATCCAACGTAAAAAGCATTGGTAGACATGTACTAACAGCGATTTTGCCAGGCCTCAGTCCACCCCCTCTCAAATCATCAGAAACTATTTTATCATTTAAAAGACCAGATGAACTTTCTAAAATCCTTACAAGATCAGATCAGGAGCTTGGAGGATTCAGTACAGTGAACTTCACAGTAGAAAAGAACATTGGCCGTTTTCACGGTAATCTAAGCTTGGATACCCCACCAAACAAACCTGATGTCCTTTATAGTGGGTATGCAATGTTCAGAACAAAAGACCTTCCAAAGACTTTCCTGGGTTCTGAAACATTTTGGGACTGGGATCACTTCCATCATGTTATAATGAGAGTCAAAGGTGACCATAGAAAATATCTAGTCAATGTTCAAGCTGACACCCCATATATAACAGATCTTTACCAGCATCGATTGTTCTTGAATAATCCTGGCCATTGGGAAACTGTTTTGATTCCAATTGATGATTTCGTGCTGACCAACCAAGGTGTTATTCAACATCAAGCTTCAATGAATAGAAATAAAGTCAAAAGTATTGGTATTGGAATTTTGGATAATCAGTTTGGCCCTTACAACTTGGAGATTGATTACATTAAGGTTGTTGTTGGGGATGAAGTTGCGAAAGAGTTAAGAAAAGCTAAGGACGCAGCTGATGCAGAACAGTTGTCAGTTGATACTTTTAGAGATTCTCGTCTCTGAAGTCCTTGTGCACCATCTATATTTATCAGTTTAAGCTTATTTATACATATATTTATTTAATCGTCACTATGGTAGCTTTTGTAGATAGCCCTACTATTGCTCACGTGATACATCAAAAAATCAAAACCCATACTTGATGTACGGATGTACTAATGGTGTCCTGTGTGTGCCCTTACGAAAAAACAAGAACAGTTTTCAAACAAAACTCGTTTCGATATTCGCGAAAAGAAGTCGCTGGCAAGGAAGTTGGTAGGAACCACACACAGTGAAAAATGGCCCACTCAGTCGAAAGTAAAAAAGTTGAAAAGTAATATACAAAGCGCACTGAAAAGTTGGAAATTTAACCAAATCAACCTATATCGATTCATTCAAAATGGGTAGAGGACCGTAAGTGAATATGATAACGAGCATGAAGGAACCAAATGTCTGTTTTACACGAGAAACTACGAGAAGAAACTCGTTACTGTCAGAGGAAATGTTGGAATTGAGATATTGAATAATAAAACCATAATCAAGATCAACAAATGATAATAAGAAACAAATATATTGGGTATATGAAACAATCTAGATGGAAAAAATGAAACTCAAAGCATAATGACTATGATTTACACATTCAATAACGTTTTCACATTATTTGAACCCATTCAACTACATTTTACAGATCAACATTATTATTAGTGAACAAATGATGAAGAAACAAACATTATGTTCCTTCATTGCAAAGAACCATTCATCAATGAACTTTTGATAACTAACAAATATACAACAGAAAGAAGCATCTTAAAAGATTAGCAGCTCCATCCCACTGGTTATTGGACAAGTTAAGTGGTACTTACGCTCCACGTCCATCTCCAGGTCCACACAAATTAAGAGAATCATTACCATTGATTGTCTTTTTAAGAAACCGTTTAAAATATGCTTTGAACGGTCGTGAAGTCAAAGCCATCTTGATGCAACGTCATGTCAAAGTTGACGGTAAAGTCAGAACTGACGCTACCTTCCCAGCTGGTTTCATGGATGTCATTACCTTAGAAGCTACCAACGAAAACTTCAGATTGGTCTACGATGTCAAAGGTAGATTTGCTGTTCACAGAATCACTGATGAAGAAGCTTCATACAAATTGGCTAAAGTCAAGAAAGTCCAATTAGGTAAAAGAGGTGTTCCATACGTTGTTACCCACGACGGTAGAACCATCCGTTACCCAGACCCAGCTATCAAAATCAACGACTCTGTTAAAGTTGACTTAGCTACTGGTAAAATCACTGACTTCATCAAATTCGATACTGGTAAATTAGTCTACGTTACTGGTGGTCGTAACTTGGGTCGTATCGGTGTTATCACTCACCGTGAACGTCATGAAGGTGGTTTCGATTTAGTCCACATCAAAGATAGTTTAGAAAACACTTTCGTTACCCGTTTATCCAACGTCTTCGTCATTGGTGAACCAGGTAAACCATACATCTCATTACCAAAGGGTAAAGGTATCAAATTGAGCATTTCTGAAGAACGTGACAGAAGAAGAGCTCAACAATAGACTTATTAGCTTTTGTATAAGATATTGAAAAAAAATCTCATCGTTAATTGTTACATAGGAGGTGTCATCCAATTGTAGTTTAAATAAAGCCTTTTTCTTTCTCTTAGATTGTTGTTTTATTTCTGATGTCATTCTTTGCTTAGCCGAACGTGGCCAGTGAACGAACGAAATCAGTTCAAAATCCCCGAGGATGCCATTAAAGCCAACTTGTACCACCAAAAAAGAACTTTCTTAAGAAACTATAGATTTAAACTAGGTTAATGTCATCAAGGTGAGTTATGTCATACAGACTCTTTGTTGCCCAATTGTCCAATACTAACATCGTTTCATCTCCTCAGATACAGAGTTGAATGTACGTGGGTTTTATGTGTCTCCGACGTTTTGGAGATAGATAAGGTGATCCAGTTACTAACAATCTAACTAAAAACACAGACGCTTTAAAAGCCCATCGTAGGGATAAGTTTATTGAGTGGATCAAAGGGTTACTAGCTGTGAGTATAGTGAGATAGTCAAATCTGGTTAGAACTAGTGATGTTAACTAATGAAATAGGTCCCATTTGTGTTGCATGCGGTACAGTCAGGTCACTCCAGTGATCATGATGTTAAGACTACAGCAGAAGCCAGAAGAAGATATGCAGAGATCTTCTTCGATGTTGAACGATTGATTGAGGATCAGAGTAAGTGTCATAATTCAGCTTTTCGTTTGAACACATTGTCAGATATACTAACAAGATCCAGTTCTCATGGAAAATGGTGGAACCCCAGAGTTTGGGAGACTAAAACAATTAGTTCCATCTATTTCAAGCTTCTTCACTAAACTTCCTTTGGAAAGAGCATTCTACATACAAGATGCAAAGAGATCCATGAGCTCTAGAAGATTGGTGTCCCCAAGTTTCAATGATATCAGACTTATCTTGAATACTGCCCAAATCCTGGCTTTGGCTAGAGCTAGACACCCACTTCAGATGGTTACATTCGATGGTGATGTTACGTTATACGAAGATGGGAAATCATTAGCTGAAGATGCTCAGGTTATTTCCAGATTGATTGGGTTATTGAAACGTAATATCATTGTTGGTGTTGTGACTGCTGCTGGTTATAATGACCAGACTGGTGACAAATATTATCAAAGATTGAAAGGTTTGGTCGATTATCTTGCTCAAAGTACTTCTTTGACAAGAGAACAGAAAGAGAACTTTGCCGTTATGGGTGGTGAATCCAATTATTTGTTCAGATACGACGATACTAAGAAAGGTCTTAAATGGATCGAGCCAGAAGAATGGATGTTAGATACCATGACTCAATGGTCTGAACAAGATATTGAAAACCTATTAGCATTAGCAGAAATTCATCTAGGAACTCTTATCGAGAAATTAAGCCTTCCAGCAACAGTTATTAGAAAGCATAGAGCTGTTGGATTGGTCCCAAATTCTGGTACCCAACTGTGTAGAGAACAACTAGAAGAAGTCGTTCTATCCACCCAAAGAAGACTGGAAGCCAGTGCTGCAGGACAGAGAATCCAATTCTCTGCGTTCGATGGTGGTAGTGACGTCTGGGTTGATATTGCAGGTAAAGATCTTGGTGTTGGCTCATTACAAAGATATTTTGGAGGTATCAGTCCTAAGAGAACTCTTCACATTGGTGATCAGTTCACTAGTGTTGGATCCAATGATTTCAAAGCCAGACTGTCTGGCTGCACTGTCTGGATAGCCAACCCAGAGGAGACTGTGGAAGCCCTAGACGACTTGAGCCAGTACATCGATGAGGAAGAAGCATTTAGATAGAACCGGTATACTGATTATTGATTATATAAGCACGTACCCATTTTGTGTCATTTAGTGATAAGTGCGTAATCAAGTAAATTAAAAGATATTAACTAATCACATCGAAGTGAAATTTGAAAACGGACTGTCCTCTCTTATATGAACTGCAAACGGAGAACAGAAGTTGCATTATAAACTGTTCTTTTCCATAGCTGGCAATTGTCTCTTGTTTTATTACTAGCTACTGCTTACTATCGTCTTTTCAAAATGTTTGCTCTACTTTTAAACGTAATTTGGTAAGTGTTAGAACCCCATACTAGCCAAACCCCCTTTGTGCAATTAAATTAGTGTCTTTAATACTAACAGTACAGTCTTGCAATATCATTTGGCTTCCCTGTTATCTCAACTTACAAGGCCATCAAGACCAAGAATGACCAACTATTGAGACCTTTATCTATTTACTGGCTTATTTATGCTGCATTATCCGGATTGGAGAACTTTTTCTACTCCGTCTTATCATTCATCCCATTTTATCCTTTGATCAAATTATACATCTGTCTATGGTTAATTCTTCCAGGAACAAAAGGTGCACAATATCTGTACTTCACACATGTTGAACCGTTCATCGAGAAACACGAGGCTGGACTCGAAAATCTGCTTCAAAACTTCAGTGTCTGGGACTATCTGAAGTATTTCTCAGGTGATAGGTCAAACGCGACATCTTCATCTACATTAACAAATCAACCACAGCCAGTAGCTTCAGGTGCTTCGTTGTTTGATGGCTTGATGAAGAATGTCTTCAACGATGATCTACATCAACGTTTGAATCCTGTAAGTTTCAGGGAAAGTTTGGTTGGTGTTTTTCAAGCGTTGCCACTTCAAAACCAAGCGTTGGACTCTACCAAAGAAGAAAGTGACACCTTGGAGAAAGTTGCTTCAGATGACAAGGAAACGTTGAGTGCTGATACTTCTAACCCAACTTTTAACGAGTATGATGTTGTTGGTAAAGAAGAATATGAAAATTTTGGTAAAGATTTGAAAAACTCTACTGCTCAACCTGTCACTTCTATTCCAAGTAACACTTGGTTTTATGGATGGTTCTCTTCATCAAAAGTGAAAGAGAACTGAACATGTATTTAAGGGAAACTTTCAGGGCTATATATTTTAGGTTGTTTGGTATATCATGGTATCGGAGGTTTTGAGGTCATCTAAGTTATTAGGTTTATGAACTGGTTATTAGGGTTATTGGTATTTATCTTTGGTTTTGGTTATAATATGATTATTTAGTTTACGAAATGATACACTTATTGCAGGAATCTTGTAGCTCCCATGTATGATTTCAAAATTTTCATAGCAACTTACATCTACAGTATTAAACTAAGTATATAATATGTACATGACTTCACCTATGCTAATATTTATAATTTCAAGTGATCTGACACTAATTTGATAGCATCAGCTTGTGTTTCTTTTGCGTGTGCTTTTTGTTTGTTATTTATTAGCTTTCTCTTTAATTGTCTTGGTATGTATGGTTCAGGTTGATGTTTATATGGACCTAAAGCACCATTGAAAGCAGTACCAGGTTTGAATTTATCGGATCCAAAAGCTTGTTGTTCTTGAGCATAAGTTGATAAACCTTTGAAGAAATCAACGTTCCATTTACTCTTATTCTTTGGTTCTTCTGGCCAGATGAAAGGTTCAAGCATATCAATAGTCATTTTCTTGACTTGACCAGTTCTGTAACGGGCAATAGCATTACCTTCTCTAACGTATTTAGCATGTAGAAGTTGTGTAGTGATGTTGAAAGCTCTTAAACCATAAACATGATATAGATAATCTCTTAGATCCATTCTGTTGAATGATTTTGGAACAATAAATTTAGCTTGATATGGTGTATGTTTGGCATTAGGACGTAGTAAAACGACTCTGGCTGTTGGGAAGTATAGTTTCTTTTCACCAACTCTGAAATGAGCTTCACCTTTCGCTATGGAGTCATGGATTAATTTGTATAGTTTATCAGAGTGTCTTGTCGTCACTTGTAATTTTTTTTCTTCAGGTGTTAGAAATACGGTTGGCTTGGTTGTGGTGTAGGTGCTTGAAGGAGCGATTGATGTTGCGAGGGATCTCACACCACTCTTCAGTGATTTGGACAATTCGGTAAGAACACGAGGCATTATTTTGTTGACCGTGTTTGATGCGACTTCGATGTCGTTTGTTGTTTTGTTGAAAGTGACAATTTTTTCATGTTGAAAATTGAATCAATTTCGAGAAATCAATTAGTTTTTGAGGAAGTTCACGAAACTGGAAATGCCTAGTTTTGAGAGCTTCCGAGTGTGATAAATAGACAAGACAGTGGATATATCCAATCAGTCCTTCTTGATATATAGAACTCCGACTACTTTAATCGCTAATGATAACATAGTTCTAGTGTAATTGAACTGAATAACCTAGTTAATACACCAATCACGTGACAAGAATGAACCGATATTTGTTTGTTACCCGGCAAAAATCAGTCTCCAAAACTGAACGAAGAATTAATGAAAAAACCAACCAAAACAAACGCCATTCATTACAAATCACCGAAGTCCATCCCAAACATCGGATAGTTATTCTAAGGAATTATTGCTTCTTCACTGAATCAGATTCTCCTCATAAGACCCTCAATTTCGTACGGTTTCACTACATTTTTGCTCACATTTTTATCTGTTTAGGTTCCATACCAAAACAAGAGAAAACATCTATAAACAAAGTAGAAGAGGTCTAAGAATACATCCCCAAAAGAAAAGATGACTGAACTCGGAGAAGATCCTTATGCTTTGAACAACTCAGATCAGGAAGTCATCGAAGTCGATGCCGAAGGCGATGACTATGAATTAGGTGATGATGAAATTACTCCAGAAGATTGTTGGACCGTCATTTCTTCCTTCTTCAAAGAAAAAGGTTTAGTCGCTCAACAATTAGAATCTTTTGATGAGTTTTTATCAACTTCTGTGCAAGAACTAGTCTGGGAAGATTCAACATTGATTTTGGAACAACCTGCTCAACATACAAGTGAAAAAGAAAATATCAACAAGAAATACGAAATCAATTTTGGTAAAATTTCCATCTCAAGACCAAGTATAACTGAAGATGATGGTACTGCCCATGGTATTTCTCCACAAGAAGCAAGACTTCGTAACTTGACATACGCTGTTTCTCTTTTCGTTGAAATGAACAAAATAACATACGAAAAACGTGATGATGAAGCAACATGGCGTGTCGTTGATGATGATAGTGACCATATCGTGGAAGAAGATGATAAAAACGTCTTAATCGGTAAAGTCCCTGTCATGTTAAGATCAAAGTTCTGTGCATTGACTGATTTAAATGAAAATGAACTTTATGAATTAAGAGAATGTCCATTTGATATGGGTGGTTATTTTGTCATTAATGGTTCAGAAAAAGTTCTTATTGCTCAAGAACGTTCAGCTGCTAACATTGTTCAAGTTTTCAAAAAATCAGCACCTTCTCCAATTTCTCATGTTGCTGAAATCCGTTCAGCTCTAGAAAAAGGTTCAAGATTGATCAGTAGTATGCAAATTAAACTATATGGTCGTGACGACAAAGGTCTAGGAAGAACCATCAAAGCTACTTTACCATACATTAAACAAGATATTCCAATTGTTATTGTGTTTAGAGCTTTGGGTATCGTTCCAGATGGTGATATCTTGGAACATATCTGTTACGATAAGAACGATTGGCAAATGTTTGAAATGTTGAAACCTTGTGTTGAAGAAGGGTTCGTTATTCAAAATCGTGAAGTTGCTTTAGATTTCATTGGACGTCGTGGTAATGCTCTAGGTATTAGAAGAGATAAACGTATCCAATATGCTAAAGATATTTTACAAAAAGAATTCTTACCTCATATTACTCAAAGAGAAGGTTTTGAATCAAGAAAAGCCTTCTTCTTGGGTTACATGGTTAACCGTTTATTACTTTGTGCATTAGAAAGAAAAGGCCAAGATGATCGTGATCATTTTGGTAAGAAGAGATTAGATTTGGCTGGTCCTTTGTTAGCTAATCTATTCAGAATTTTGTTCAGAAAATTAACTAGAGACATTTACCGTTACATGCAAAGATCTGTTGAAACCAGTACTGATTTCAACTTGAAATTAGCTGTCAAACATACAACCATTACATCTGGTTTGAAATATTCCTTAGCCACAGGTAACTGGGGTGAACAAAAGAAAGCTATGAGTTCAAGAGCTGGTGTTTCCCAAGTTTTGAATCGTTACACTTATTCATCTACATTATCACATTTGAGAAGAACTAACACTCCTATTGGTCGTGATGGTAAACTAGCAAAACCTCGTCAATTACATAACACACATTGGGGTCTTGTTTGTCCTGCTGAAACACCTGAAGGTCAAGCGTGTGGTCTAGTGAAGAATTTATCATTAATGTCCTGTATTTCTGTTGGTACCGGATCTGAACCAATTCTATACTTCTTAGAAGAATGGGGTATGGAACCTTTAGAAGATTACATTCCTCATGAAGTTCCTGATGCTACTAGAATCTTCGTCAACGGTGTCTGGCATGGTATTCACAGAGATCCTGTTCAAATCATTCAAACTCTAAGAGATTTAAGAAGAAGTGGTGAAATTTCTTCAGAAGTCTCCATTATTAGAGATATCCGTGAAAGAGAATTGAAAGTGTTTACCGATGCTGGTAGAGTTTACAGACCATTGTTCATTGTCAACGAAAACCCTGAAACTGGAGCTAAGGAACTAGCTTTAACCAAAACTCATATCAACAAACTATTCGAAAGTGAAGAAGCTAAAGATGATGAATTTGAAGGAGAAAATGCTGTTGAACATTTCACATGGAATTCCTTGTTAACCAACAATGTCGTTGAATATATCGACGCCGAAGAAGAAGAAATGACCATGATTGCTATGTCTCCAGATGACCTTGACCCTCCACAATACGATCCAAAACAAGCTATAAGCTCAGATCAACGTATTAAACCTACATATAACAAAACTGGACAAACCTATACCCATTGTGAAATCCATCCTTCCATGATTCTTGGTGTTGCTGCTTCCATTATTCCATTCCCTGATCATAATCAATCTCCTCGTAACACATATCAATCTGCGATGGGTAAACAAGCTATGGGTGTCTACCTAACGAATTATAACTTCCGTATGGATACAATGGCTAACATTTTATACTATCCACAAAAACCATTGGCAACCACACGTTCTATGGAATACCTGAAATTCAGAGAATTACCAGCTGGTCAAAATGCCATTGTTGCCATTGCATGTTATTCAGGTTATAACCAAGAAGATTCTATGATTATGAATCAATCGAGTATTGATAGAGGGTTATTCAGATCATTATTCTTCAGATCTTATATGGATCAAGAAAAGAGAGTGGGTATGTCTGTGGTTGAAGAATTTGAAAAACCAAACAGAAGTAATACATTAAGATTGAAACATGGTACATATGAGAAATTAGATGATGATGGTTTAATCGCTCCAGGTGTTAGAGTGTCTGGTGAAGATATCATCATTGGTAAAACTACTCCAATCCCACCTGATACTGAAGAATTAGGTCAAAGAACAGTGTACCATACTAAACGTGATGCTTCAACTCCATTAAGATCTACTGAAAATGGTATTGTTGATCAAGTTTTAATTACAACTAACCAAGATGGTTCTAAATTCGTCAAAGTTCGTATGAGAACTACCAAAGTCCCACAAATTGGTGATAAATTTGCTTCTCGTCACGGTCAAAAAGGTACTATCGGTGTTACTTATCGTCGTGAAGATATGCCTTTCACAGTTGAGGGTATTGTTCCAGATCTTATCATCAATCCTCATGCTATTCCATCTCGTATGACAGTCGCCCATTTAATTGAATGTTTGTTATCAAAAGTTTCTGCTATTACAGGTTATGAAGGTGATGCTTCTCCATTTACTGATGTTACAGTTGATTTAATTTCTAACTTGTTACGTGAAAAGAACTATCAATCAAGAGGGTTTGAAGTTATGTACAATGGTCACACTGGTAAAAAATTGATGGCACAAGTGTTCTTTGGTCCAACATATTATCAACGTTTAAGACATATGGTGGATGATAAGATTCACGCTAGGGCTAGAGGTCCTGTTCAAATCTTAACCAGACAACCAGTTGAAGGTAGATCTAGAGATGGTGGTTTACGTTTCGGTGAAATGGAACGTGATTGTATGATTGCACATGGTGCTGCTTCTTTCATGAAAGAAAGATTAATGGAAGCTTCTGATGCCTTCAGAGTTCATATCTGTGGTGTTTGTGGTTTGATGTCTGTCATTGCTAAATTGAAACACAACCAATTCGAATGTCGTGGTTGTAAGAACAAGATTGATATTTATCAAATTCATATTCCATATGCTGCTAAGTTGTTATTCCAGGAGTTGATGGCTATGAATATTGCTCCACGTATGTACACTGATCATGCTGATGGAACTGCATTTTAAGGCGAGATAGAGAAGAGAAAAGCTTTCTAGAAAGCAAAAAAAAGAGAAGAAACAAAAAGAGATGAGATGTTCTGAAAACAAATTTGTATAATATTATTCACACTTCATGATTATTTATCTTGTACAACATACGCAAAGTCTTAACGCAATAAAATATGTAATATTGTAATTTAAATGCTTTGTTATAATCTATATACACCTATGAAAGAAAGAACGAACGAACTCATTTTTCAGCTTTCTTCTCTAGTTCTGCAAGTTTCTTTTGAACAAGCGGCTGTTGATCATGGAATGCCACGATATTTTGGGCATATGGATGTTCAGAACCATCAAACACTTTAAGTCTTTCTATTCTTGATTTACGGAAACCATTCTTGGCCAACATACCACTGACAGCTTTCTTTAAAACTTCTCCAAAACCTTTGTCTTCTACTAGTTTTCTCATTGGGAACAGTTTTAGTTGACCAGGCATTGTACTATGACGCCAGTAAGTTTTATCTTCAAATTTGTTACCTGTTATTCTAAGTTTGGCACAGTTTGTGACAACAACATAGTCACCTTGATCTAGTGAGGCATCATATGTTGGCTTATGTTTACCACTTAGCGTTACTGCTATGCTTGAAGCCAAACGACCTAATGTTCTTGGATCTTTGGCAACATCAACATGATGCCAGACTCTGGCGACACCGAGAGCACTCTGTAAGAAAAAAAATAGTTAGTACAACTGGTTTCTGGTGAATTAAATATACTCTATCTGATGTACATACTCTCCCTATTCTTTGAGACATGGTTTAAACTGTTTGTTTATTGTTTTATTTGACTGAATCTTCTTAACAAATGATTTTTCACTATGTTTTTCATGGCAGAACACTTTCAGAAATCAAGCACAAAGCGTCGCAACCGCGGTGCCATTTTCCTTACTGCACAAGCTCATTTTTCGTGAAGTCGATGAAAAAGGAAAAAACATTTCAACGAAAATAGCATACAATAGTGGTGGAGCAGTAGGACGAAACACCTTCAAGAACACTCAATTCAAACGCTGGAAGTTTGTTAACCACACTTGTCGCACCCAGAAGTATACGCTCATTGAAAAAGTCA
Source organism: Wickerhamomyces ulmi (assembly GCA_030569675.1). Taxonomy (NCBI): domain Eukaryota; kingdom Fungi; phylum Ascomycota; class Saccharomycetes; order Phaffomycetales; family Wickerhamomycetaceae; genus Wickerhamomyces; species Wickerhamomyces ulmi. The sequence continues at coordinate 340,991 of JAJMLN010000005.1, forward strand.
CAGAAAAATACCCATTATTGCATACATATCACTATTATTGAACACCGGATTACCGAACAATCAACTAAATAAACAAACATAAACAAACTAATCAAAACTAAAATAAGATAAAATCATGTTTTTCCTAAAAGATTTATCCCTTACATTGACACTACATCCCTCATATTTCGGTCCACAGATGGATCAGTTCTTGAGGACAAAACTTTTGACCGAAGTGGAGGGTTCATGTACAGGTAAGTTTGGTTATATAATGTGTGTGCTGGACTGCATGTCCATCGATATTCAGAAGGGTAAAGTCATACCGGGTGATGGTTCTGCTGAGTTTGAAGTGAAATACCGTGCTGTTGTGTGGAAACCATTCAAGGGAGAAGTGGTAGATGGTGTGGTCAACTCTGTTAGTAAACTAGGTGTGTTTGTTGATGTTGGTCCTTTATCGGTCTTCGTTTCAACTCATTTGATTCCTAGTGACATGTCTTTCAACCCTACCGCCAATCCACCAGCTTATCAATCTGACGACCAAGTTATAGAAAAAGGAAGTAAGATTAGATTAAAAATAGTGGGTACGAGGGCTGATGTTAATTCTATCTATGCAATTGGTAGTATAAAGGAAGATTATTTGGGAGCATTATAAATATAACTCTTATTGACTTGCAAAAAAGGTTGTGCCTAGGGTTCTACTATGTAATTATGGGAATATGGTGATACATGATCTCAGGGGCCTGGACATATGCCACTGAATTTAATCTTTTTGATGGGGCATAATTAATCAAAGGATAAAGAGATCATCCAAATTGTCCTACTATCTTTACGAACAAAATGTATAATTAGACTGAATAACTTAGAAGTTAATGAAAACCATAACAGAACAACAAAAGTAAATAAATAAACTACAAAAGGCTTAAATCATAAATAGCACATTCAATTAATGTCCGAGTTCAAGATTAAATAATTAGTAAGAACATTAAAAATCCAAACATATAAGTAAAGTATATGGAGTGTTTAAAAGTTGAGATTAATATTAATTTTTAGCAATATGGTAATGACCAGCGATAACACCATCACCTTTTTTCCATTCACCAGAGTAATGTCCATTCTCAATAGCATCTGTGATGATTTTTGACTTTGTCAAGTAGAACTTATCATGTCCATCAATCTTGACAACACAATTGTGCCATGGTGTTGGGATATGTAACAAGTCTTCAAAGCTAGGTTCATCATTAGAGTCCAATGCTTTAATGGTTCTGCATTCATCGATACTGATTAAACGAATACCAAATTTAGGACCACTGTTGACATGTGCGTGTATGGATAATCTAAGGTGGAATGGGAACAATAGTTCAACTAAGTTGGAATAAGCATCGTTTCTCTTGATCATTTCAAAAGCGACTTTAGAAACAGTCTTCTTAAACGCTTTTCTGGATAGGGTTTTGCAAAAAGGATGTAAACTCAAATCTTCAGTCATGAATCTTGTGAAGCCTCTATACAGATTCAATCTTGGATGATCAGGTTGTTCAATATCTCTTCTCAATTTCCCAGCATCAGTGTCACATCCAACCATCAATAACTTACGCGATAGTTCAGAGTCTTCACAAATCTTGGAGCCTGTATAATGGTTTAGTTCAATATGTGAAACCATATCCTCCTCATCAACATCTTTATCCTTTTGACTGAAGAACAAATCCTTCAATGAAACAAAACCAATGGAGCCATCAGTCAACTTATCAGCTTCTATGATTGAGCGATACAGCCCTCTCAGTTTCAAAGTATATTCATCAACAATATCGTCATCAACACCAATACAGTCACTGAAGACATGTCCATCAGAGACAATAAAAACTTTTAATCCAGCTGGATATATGTCTTTGATCAACTGAGTCAAATATATTAGTCTTCTCAATGCCAACTCTTCACCTTTGTCCGGAAATAGCCCTTGTACTTTTTCAGTGTTTGAAGATTTGCACGGGAAAGCAGGCAAGACACTTTCAATCTCCAAGTTTCTTGATGTAAAATAGTGGACCCTTTCGATAAAGTATTCTCTTCCTTGAGAGTCCCACAAATCGTTAGAGGTGGTGTTCTTCAAGTGTTGAGCAAAGAAATCTGCAACCTTTGAAGCTAATGATTTGTCTTGGTCAAACTTTTGTTCAATAGTACTGAAGCCTAGTCTCGAATCACGGACAACTAAATGAGAGAACCATTCATGGAACTTTTTGACTTTTGAATCGGATACAGCACCAGAAGTTGAACGGTTGTAATCAATCATGATTAATCCACGAATTTGATTATCCTCACCAGGAGCTTGATGCTCAATGATAACGAGGTCTTCAGCATCTTCAAAGTGAGATGGAATAATAACATCTTCAGCATCAGAAGTTTCAACATCATCTTGACAGACTTTATAGTGATGGTAGATAAATGAGTTTTCTGTACCGTTTGGAACTCTAATGATAACCTTCTCATCTTGATGGGTTTTCATCTCTTGGGCTAGTTTGGTCCAATATTTCTCAATATCAAAACCATTCTTGTTGGTTTGAGAGAGCAAAACATGGTTCAAGGTTCTGGTGTAGATAGCCAAAACCTTTGAGAATGTAGAGTCGTCAACTAAATCAGGTTCAGAACTTAGTGTCATTTTGGGTTTCTAGCGAAAGTAAAAATCACTGCACTCTTTGAGAATGGAGAGAATGAAGCCATCATGAGCGACTGGCAAGTGACATCTGGTTGAATATATACCATCTATCTGAAAAATTTTATTCTCTGAGGAAAGTATGAGAAACATTATGCATGGTGATTCGCTTCCTCAACGAGCAATAAAAAATGAACCAATGTGCTAAACAATGGGTTTCTCATTTCTCAAAATAGAAGGATTAGCAGTAATTCTCATGAAGGATCGTCAATTGAACATCTTGGTGGTCATATAGGAGTTAAGTATCAGCTGAGCTTTAGCTCTCTGCTCACCCCAGTTAGTTCCCCATACTGATACTGGATTCAGCCTCGTCCCGTAGCGCTTGACCTTTGAACTGTTTGAGTCCTGCCCAACTATAGTGAAAAAGTAAAATAATCGTTTATCCATGAAATATGGCAGTTCTCTATCCTTGGAGGGTCATCCAGAGAATTCTCAATATCACCGTACTGCAGTAATCATACACTTCAATAAACATCAAAACAAACAGATAACCTGCAACAACTACTTAGAAACACAGCATCTAGTGTACCTATGTATCCACCGACATAGAGCCCTGTACCAGCCACCTTCAAGTGAAACGCATCAGCCAATAGATTCTCTTCACGATCCGCCAAAAAGATGAGCATTTTTTTAGAGTTCCATTAAATTGTAAACATTGTTTATTTTGCGCACTCATTGACACAAAGTGATTACGTAATAATGAGGGTCTTGAACATGTACAAAGACTCGTTATTTGATGGACTTTGGCAGGTCGGTGGACTGTTGTGCTACTCTCTTGCTACTGTGCTTGCTTCAACTATGTTTGATCGACAGTATTACGCTGAAAGTTCCTGCATACGAAACATTGCTTACGGGCCAATAACGTCTGTAGTGCATGCATCTGGCTCATTGTAAATGTATCACTCTACTAGATCAGGACTATCAATGGAGTATTGGACTACACTCAATATCATCTAGCTATCACATCTTAAGAAAGAGTTATTCACTATTAAAGATTGGGCTGAAGGCAAACGTATGACAACAGCGATACAGAGCATTAGTGACAGAGAAATTCTACGTATAAGAAAATTACTAACTCTGAGCAGCTGAGCTTACCCTTTAAAGTTTTCTCAGCACCAAAGTTGAATCATACGATGCACCTTCTACACAGTGTGCTTTCAAGATATCTAGTCTCGAGCATTAGGAAGTTTTGCGTATTATACCTCGAGCGTAAATCATTCGGAAGTAAGACGAAACCTTGACAACAATCGCATATCAGTTCGGTGTTTTGATCCGTTTCTCAGTATACATATCAAGCTGAGTGAGTGTATTGTTGAAGTTGCAAGTATCTATAAAGAAGTGATATCTTCTCAATGTAAAATTGTGGCAATGTTCAGTCTTAGTAATGAACGATTCGGTATTGGTTCAAGGTATTTGTTTCCATAATTCTGGTTAGCTATTTACCTTTAGAGCTTTTATGGCATGGCTACAGTTAATTAAACTCTTGTTAACTCGAGTGCATACACTAGAAGTCCTCTCATCACAGCATTTAGCCTTAGTTGAAATATGACATAACATTATTTTTTCAGGTATATAGTCCTGTTTACCATTCGTTAGATTTACCAATCAAGTCAGCAAGCTTTTCTAGGTACTCTTTGTCGACATTGCTAAATCCATCATATACTAATGAATCAATATCGATAACACCTCTCACAACACCAGAAGGATCAATGATTGGCACAACAATTTCACTCTTTGTCTCACCATCACAAGCAATATGACATGGGAATTTTTCAACGTCTGGAACAACTTGAGTCTCTTTACTTGAAGCACCAATACCACACACACCTTTACCGATTTTGATTAATTGACATGCAACTTTTCCTTGGAAAGGACCCAAAATTAGTTGTGTATCGTCTTTTGGATCAAGGACGTAGAAGCCTGCCCAGTTGATATCTAGAGGAATAGAGCGGTAAGCATGCCATATTAGTGAAGCTGCATTAGACAAGTTACAAACCCAATTGGTTTGACCATCAACTAAAGCTTCGTAAGAATCAATTATCTGCTGTAAAATCTCAGCTCTTGAGGATTTGCTTGAAAAGTTGGAGTAATCTGCGTGATGTTGACCGTCTTCACCCATTGTTTCTTATCTAGTAGTATCTAAGCAACTAATAACAAGATGTAATTGAAGTGTTGTGATATATAATGTACTAGGTAGAGTGTTTGATTGTTGAAATAGTTTTGAAAATTACTAATATTAACGGCTCGGCTGAAAATCCAAATTGGGAAGTTGTCTAAAAATTATATAAGCTATAAGCTATAAGCTGGGGTTCGATACACTATTGAACAAAGTTAGTACTGACACTAAAGCAAGGTAACAATGCGACTAAGTAGATATTACTGACCATTGACCAACTGAAAGATTCATAAACTTAGCCATGTACAGTGTGATCATCGGCTTTGTCATTTCCAGGGCCGAAACACAAAATTATATAGTGAGTCGAATGTTATCACCTTGAGATGGTAGATATAGAGATGACTGGCCATCGACGTTGGGTGAAGTTCTTTTGACGACTGTCTTGAAGACGTGTAGCTCTATTATACCACCTCGTGACTTCAAGCATTAAAAGATCCTCAAATATATTCTGGATTATAATCGGTGTAGGTGTTGACTTCTACTCTTCTTCGTCTTGAAACACATGTCCAGCTTCGAGAGTATCAAACGTGTCTTCATTAGATTCATGAGAGCCCACAAAGAGCATAAATTCCTCTTCGATTTAGCTTTGTGGTATCACCAAAGAATCAGTAATTAACAAGGCACCTGTACTCACTCAAAAATGAACGATAGCTGCGTGCAGTTGTAAGCGCTCTTTGCAGAACATGTGGTCTACATACTACTTCGACAAATCACAATTTATCTGGTGGTAAATAATATTATTCTGCATGGACAACAGTTGAGGCTTTCAACTCGTCGACAGTTGCAAGCTCTCGAGCATCCACGGGTCAAAATGTGAAATCCGGGTTTATAAACTGATTTTCTTTTCGGTACCTTACTGAGGAAATCTGACACAAAAGAGCCAAGGAAAAATCGCCAAGTGCAAATTTCGTCAACGGTAGTTGATCAGGAATATCAATCTGACGTTACTATTGTTTATAGCTATTGTCCTTATAAAACACTCTATCGAGCTGGATTATCATCCAACGTCTTAAGACCATTACCATTCGTGTTCTCCTTTTCACCCAGAAAGGGCAAGGTCCACGTGCATCGACTCCACCTGTACGGGTTTAAACCTTCTATGCAGCCAGATACATATATTAAGCGGTTGCAAATGAAGATAAAGTAGCTGTAGCCAATTAAGATTCTACTTTGGGAATGTCATGAAACTAAATTAGGAAATTGATGATTGAATATATGCACTTAAGTATCGTTCGTGAGTCAAATTAACTAATGATACCAGAACGTGGTTAACCTCGTGTTCTCCTCTAACCGTTTGATTACCATGTCTCGAGAAACAACTATAAGTATCATCAATGATCTTCTATTCTATTCAAACGTCTTGTTATTGTTCACCAAGACTCAATTCAAGCAAATATACCCTCTGATAACGTCCCAATGAAATTTCAAACCTTGTTATCTTCTCTAGCTATCGCAGGTGCCGCTACCGCCAAAAACATTCTATTGACCAACGATGATGGGTGGGCTGCAACCCCAATCAGGGCAACTTACAATGCTTTGACTTCTGCTGGTCATAACGTCTACTTAGTAGCACCAATTGAACAAAGATCAGGTTTCGGTGGTCAATTCGTCTTCTCTTACACCAACACCACTTTACACGATGATCAATTTGGTTACATCAAAGAAGGTGCTCCAGCTTGGGGACATGAAGATAACGACGACCATATCTGGTACTTCAATGCTACTCCAGCTGCTTGTGTCGGATTTGCTTTTGATTACTTACTACCAAACTACTTCTCTGGTGTCGATATTGATCTAGTTGTTGCTGGCCCAAACGAAGGTACAAATCCAGATGATTTCTTCACTTTATCAGGTACAATTGGTGCCACCTATAACTCAGTTTACAGAGATCACCCAGCTATCGCATTCTCTGGATCTAATGGTAACAACTCCTTCTTCAAAGATTCATTAAATGATGATCCTGCAGATGTTCAAAACATTTATGCTTCTAAAGTTGTCGAGTTATTAGATGCTCTCTTTGAGAACCAAGGTGATAACGAACGAGTTCTTCCATTAGGTGTTGGTCTAAATGTTAACTTCCCACTTGTTGGTAAAGATTCCAAGACTAACTGTACTGATCCAGACTTTGTCTTTTCTAGATTGACAGGTCAACAAGTTGGAATCCCAGGTTTGAAGTACAACGAAACAACAAACTTATTTGATTGGACAACTCACAACGGTACCGCTGCTACTTCTAATGCTTACCATGGTGACGCTACTCTACCATCAGAGGATCAAGTCTTGAACTCCAAGAAATGTATTTCCTCTGTCTCTGCCTTCTCAATCGACTACACTGCTCCTTTGCTACAGCAGCAACAAGTCCACAACTTGATCAAAGAGTTACTAGTTGAATTCTAAGTGAGGTGAAAATATTGTTGCACTTGACAGTAAAGATGTCAGAAGATCGTTGATCGATCTGCTTTATCCTCTCAAAAATCAATATACGAACAAATAGATTATTTTGTAGTGGTTCGTAGTTGTCACTTGTCACTTGTCACTCAGGAGTCATGAATGAGTCTAGCCGGCGGAATTGGGTCCCTCTGGGAATTTGTGAAAGCCAGGCCGGGCTCCCACCACGATTTTCTACTTGGCGCTAACAATTCTTTTCTGAATTTCTACCTCCGCTTCCTGAACCCTCCGCCGGGTCAATATTACGTGAGTCAAAAAAATTCCTGGAGAAAAGACAATACACAGTACACATTTAAGACTTTTCTCAAGAAACACAGATCTTACCCCAGATTGACTCATCTTTATAACTGTATCTTCCTGCTGATATAACCTTTTTCGAACTTCAGAGAGGTCACAGTAACTGATAACTATGAAGGAAGAAGCATCTAGTTTGACTACAGAATCATACCCATCGCCTGTTGTGCTGAATGGAGATGGAGATGAAGAAGACCAGAAATATGAAGCATCCCAAGACGACAAAGAACTTGTGAAAGTGAAGTCTATTATTGATGTGCCTGATGGTGGCTATGGTTGGTTTGTCGTTCTTGCTGTTTTCCTTTTCAACATCTCAACATGGGCTTCAAACTCTGGGTTTTCAATCTACTTGGCTCATTATTTAGAACATAACAAATTTGATGGTGCAACGAAATTAGATTTTGCTGCTATCGGTGGTATTGCATTCGGTGCAGGTCTACTTTTCACACCATTGATCATGTATTTGAAAGAGATCACAAGTGCAAGAATAGTCATTATTATTGGAGGTATTTTCCAATTTGCTGGTATCTTCTTAGCTGCATTCAGTACAAAGCTGTGGCAGATCTATATGTCTCAAGGTGTCTTGATCGGTATAGGGCTTGCAATGATCACAGGTCCAGCTAACTCATATATCCCACAATGGTTTAGAGAAAAGAGATCATTGGCACAAGCGCTTTCTTCTGCTGGTTCAGGTGTCGGTGGTGTTATGTTCAACTTGGCAATGCAAGCCATCATCAAAGGGTTCAGTTTAAAATGGGCATTGATTACACAATCTATAATATGTACGGTATGTACTACAATTGGTGTGATACTTATTAGATCAAGAGATGTTCAAGTGAAGACAACATTCAAAGTCTGGGATAGACAAATATTCTTTTCTTTCGGGTTTGTCCTTTTGGGTTTGTTTGTCTTGTTCACCATTTTAGGTTATGTTATCTTACTATACAACTTGGCTGATTTTACAAAATCTTTAGGATATTCAGCTTCACAAGGTTCTATTGTTTCCTGTATGGTTTCAGTTGGTGCTTCTTTTGGAAGACCTATCTTTGGGAAGATGTCTGACATGTATGGTGCTATTACTTGTAATTTAGTTGCCCATTTACTTGTTGCAATCTTCTGTTTTTCCATATGGATCCCATCTAGAAATTTGTCGAGTGCTATTGGTTTTGCTCTGATTCAAGGTTCATTAATGGGTAGTATATGGGTCAGTCAAGCATCTATCTTAACAAGACTTTTCGGACTAAGGAAATTGGGTAGCATCATGGGTCTATTTTATATTCTAATTGGTGCTTGTGGTATAGTGTCACCAATTATTGGTATCAAGCTAAGAGGTGAAGCACCTGCTGGTCAGTTATATGATCCTTCACAATATAGAAATCCAGCTATATTCTGTGGATTTGTATATCTTGGATCTGCACTAGCATTATGGGTCATGAGAGCTTATCTTATTGGTAGAGATGAGATAGCAGAGTCTCAGAATAGTCATGAAGATAATGATGAGTTACACTTAAAAGTCAGCTATAAAGTCATTTTAACCAAACTATTTGCATTATCAAAAAACAGAAACGTCTAGTTCATTACTATCTAGATAAATATTAATAATATCATCTTGCTCAGTTCCGGTGATCGATAATAATCAAACCAAAGGGTCCCCAAAAAGATTTCTGGATCATCTGATTAAGTAAATAAACCGACTAGACTTTCATTAATATACATATTTACTACGCTAGTGATAAACAGTGGATGCTTATAACGTCGGAAAGCAGCCGTTCAATGTAGCCTAACAGGCGCTAGAATCTGGAGAGTCAGACTCAGAGAGGCCACCATGATTGCGCAATTAGCCATCGTAGTCGATCTATTTGTTCAATTTGTGGATTTTTTTAAGAGTGTTCGACGGGGCCGAATGAATTATCCATTTTGGGTATCACTGTCGCTGTGATTGACACTTTATCGAGCGTTCTGTCTCACAAATTATTATCTGTTTACTATCGATCAAATATCATCGCCATCTTCATGCGATGTGGCAGCGAAGCGGTCTGCACTTTGAAGTATTCCGTCACCGCTAGTTGTCTAGTTCAAACTGGTGTTTTTGAGTTTATTTAACCATTGACGTTTCCTACGTACATTACCAAGATCAAACTGTTATCGGTGTCAAGTAAAACCAAGAGCCTTTCAAAAAAAACCCAGAAGAGCGCGGAGAAACACGTTACTTGTCAAAGTGTGGATAGCTTGTGCCTTGCTTGGGCTTGATGATTGTACCCTAGTTTTCACTGGTCCCCTAGTCTTGGCCTTTGTTAAGTAACAATAATTGTGGAATGTGGATACTAGCCATATGCGCTAGGTCAATCAGCCAATAGTGGATCCAATGAGTGGCTTCAATATTGACTTCCTAGAAGTACCAATATATAAAAAGAATGAGACTGCACTGCTTATTTGAAGAACATATGGTTGGAAGGATGACGGTCTATATCTGTACTCAAGACAGTAACAATCAACAAGCTTTACAATGTCTGGAGAGAAAGATGTCATTGAAGTCGGTGTGGTATCTGATACACAATCAGATATCGACGATGTCGCTTCTAACTATAAGAAAGAGTTCCACTATGAATCACAACCATGGTGGAAAGAGTTTTTCTTCAACACCCCAGGTCATCCTATCAATGAAACATTATTTGATGACGAGCCATACAACATTGAGACCATCTTAACTTTTGAAGATCATTTGAGACCGGACAGAGCCACTTTTCCAAAATGGAAGAAGGTTGTTGGATTCTTCTGGGATCCTATCTTCTTACCACCTTCAGAGCGTAGATATTTGATCAAGATTGATTTCTTCATCTTCATCTATGCTATCTTTGCTTGTTTCATCAAATATTTGGATCAAACCAATATTAATAATGCTTATGTCTCTGGTATGAAAGAAGATTTGAATATGTATGGTGCAAATGATTACAATCTTTTGACTACATACTTCAACATCGGTTACTTAGCTTTCTCAGTCCCATTGGCTGTTTTGATGAAATATGTGAGACCAAGTATCATTTTACCAGCTTGTGAAGTTATCTGGACATTTTTAGTTATGATCATGGCACTTGCTAAGAACAAGGAAACTATTTTCATCTTGAGACTTTTCCAAGGTATTATTGAAGCTTCGTCTTTCCCAGGTTTATGTTTATTAGTTGGTGAATACTACGATAAAAGAACATTGGGTAAAAGAATGTTCATGATGGATGCTACTGGATCTATTTCACGTATGTTTGCAGGTTATATCCAAGCTGGTGTTTATACTTCTATGAATGGTAGATATGGAATTCCAGGGTGGAAATGGGTCTTTTTAGTTGATGGTTTCATCTCAATCCCAGTTGCTTTGGTTGGATTCTACTGTTTACCTGATTTCCCACAGAACTCAAGAGCCAAATGGATGACCAAAAAAGATCGTCAATTTGCTCTAGCCAGATACAAAGCTTCCAACAGAGTTAAACCAAGTCCTATGACTGTGAAAGTCATTTTGAAAACTGCAGTTAACTGGAAGTTATGGTTATTCGTTGTGGTTTATCTAGGTGTCTCTTTAGGTAATGGAAGTAATGCTTACTTCGCTATCTACTTGAAATGGACAGAGAAGTATACTGTGGAACAAATTAATTTGATCCCAACTGCAGGTTACGGTTGGCAATTTGTCTCTATGTTGTTGTTAAGTGCTGCTTCTGATTATACACAGAATAGACCTGGATGGATCACTGTGAATCTGGTTCTTGGATTGTTTGCTTGTATCTTGTTATCAATCTGGCACTTGCCGTTTGGATTATTGATCTTTGCTTTCATCTTATCATTTGGTACTTTGTCTGCTCAGACATTGTTCATGACATGGTTTGCAGAATTCTTCTCTGATGAAGCAGATTTGAAAGCTGTTAATATCGGGTTGGGTAATACTTTCATCTACACATTCAATGCGTTTGTTCCGTTGAAAATCTTCAAAAACTCTGAAGCACCAAACTATCCACTTGGTTATAAGATATGTATTGTTTATTTCGGTATGGGTATCATTCTTACCTGGACGTTCTGGTACATTACCAAGACAATTCAAAGAAGAAGAGATCACGAGAAATATCTCAAGAACTCAGAGAAAAGTTCAAGTGTTGAAGAAGTTTTTGAGATTACTGAGTCTGCTGGTAAGGCTTAGATCTTGATTGATTGTGATTCATATCATTTTAATCTATAAGTGTGTGTATTGAATCTATAACTAAATGAATTGAACTTACGAATTATGCGTTTTGTAAACTGTCTGAAACTTCAACAGCAGATAAGAGTGTATCCCAAAACTTCTTAACGTCTATATTGAAAATAACCTTAACACCATCTTTGTCATCTTTAGGCTCCAATTTCCCTTCGTCTTGACCATGTTCTATGCAGTTCAATTTCAACTTTTTATACTCGCTCTTAATATCCAGTAGTCCATACTCTTCTAATAAAACGTAAACTGCAACAGGATCATGGACAGGTGGTCCACTGATGAACTGTTGATGAACGGCATAAGCCGCTTTGAAAAAGGTCATCAGATCAAAGATGATTCTTCTAATTCTAGTGTTTTTATTTTCATTCAACAACCTTTTTTGAACATCCTCATCGAATAGCACTGTATGTGTAACGTTCAAAGGACACAATATTGTCTTTTGTGATAGTACAGAATCACCAAAGATCAAATTTGTAGCTTTAGGATCACACCAAATGTTGAACTCACCTGATCCACGGTTTTGTAGCCCATCAAGCCCGCCACCCATTATACTCAACCTTTTGACCTTTGATTTGGCTTCCGGGTATGATTGGAAGAAGACAGCCATATTGGTGAGTGGACCAATGGCGATGATCGATAGGTCATCATGAGCCTTAATTGCATCGTAAAGTGCCTTGTTCAAAGTATCAATATCTCCCAGTTTGTTGACACTACTGATAACAGGTTCCAAGATCTCAGTTGTACCATCAATTCCACTCTCACCATGGATGTCTGGTGCATATGATGGTTTCTTCTCTAGCGGTGCCTGAGCCCCAACGTATACAGGTACATCCAATTTGTTGAAAGTAGTCAACAATCCCAAAGTGTTGTGTGTTGTGTTTTTGACAGAAGTGTTCCCATAGGTTGTTGAAACACCGACCAAGTGGAAATTCGGATGAAACAAGGCGAGTAAAAGCGCAACTGCATCATCATGGCCAGGGTCGCAGTCCAGCCATACAGGGATTTTCTGAACAGTCATTTTCAGTGCTTTATTTGGTTATCAACTCAAGACCGAAATCCGCTTTTTGTGAAATGGATTATGACTTATCTGAACAAACGGCTTTCGTCCACCTACAAAATACAAATTGAAGTGGAGAATATTTGGTGGAACCTATTTCCGCCTATTAGTACAACAACAATAATTAGTAATACTTGTTGATTTAGGGCTTTCATTTAGCGTCATTTAAATAACTGTATATATCCACATTACACTCAGTTGCCAGATGAATCAACGGTAATTGTCTTGGTTTTCTTTGAAAGAATGAACAATGGACGATGTTAAAAAGGATGATGATATCGGTGATGTGGAGACTATAGTGCCCACTAAAGAAATCAAACAAGACGTTGAGGTGCCTGATGGTGGGTATGGGTGGTTTGTCTTGCTAGGATGCTTTCTTATAGCACTGTCAACATTTGGTGCGAATACTTCATTTTCTATATACTTGGCCCATTATCTAGAGTTTGGTCTTTTCGAAGGTGCTTCGAAGCTTGACTATGCTGCTGTAGGCGGCCTAGCTTTTGGAACTGGGTTAGTCATATCTCCTATCCTCTCATATTGCATCAAAACGTTTGGGATAAAGTGGTGTATGTCATTTGGGATAGTCTGTCAGTTTACTGGGCTTCTGTTGGCGGCATTTAGTAAAAAACTATGGCAGATATACTTGACTCAAGGACTGCTTGTTGGAATAGGCATTGGTTTCCTGTTTGTACCCTCATATGGGATTATACCACAATGGTTTAGAGTGAAAAGATCTTTGGCTACTTCACTTGGTGCTGCAGGCTCTGGTATTGGTGGTGTAATTTACAACCTCTCCATACAAAAGATAATCAAGAATATCAATCTGAAGTGGGCATTCATCATACAGACCATAACATGCACTACAATGTGTGTAGTTGGGGTAATCTTGGTTAGAACAAGAGATGAACACATCCAACCAAACTTTAGAAGCTGGAATAATTCAATGTTAACGAAGACAGTGTTTATCTTGGTTGCAGGTTTTGTTATTTTTTCAATGCAAGGGTACATTGTACTTCTATATAATTTGGCAGATTTCACAAAAACAATAGGTTATTCTTCAGATCAGGCTGCCATTGTTTCTTGTATGATTTCAGTCGGTGCTACATTTGGAAGACCTGCAGTTGGAAGACTCTCAGATAGGTTTGGTCCAATAACCACAAACATGGTTATTCACTTGATAATCTCTATATTTTGTTTTGCAATGTGGATTCCTTTGAGAAACTATGCTAGTGCGATTGCATTTGCTTTGATTCAAGGTGCATTGATAGGCTCGATGTGGATTGTTATTGGCCCAATCACTGCCAGACTTGTTGGACTACGAAACTTGACAACAGTATTGAATATGTTATGGTTCTTTTGTGGTATCTCAACCGTTACTGCACCAGTAATTGGTATAAAGCTGAGAGGCACCCCACCTTCTGGTGCACTGTACTCTCCAGATCAATACAAGTACCCAGCAGTATACTGCGGGTTTATGTTTTTAGCTGCAACGTTGTGTTTATGGCTAACAAGGGGATACTTGCTTGTTAGAGATGCTATTGCTGAGAAAGAAAGTTCCAACTCTGATGATGGTGAGTTGCATTTCAGTGTTGGTTTAGTTCCCATCTTGCGGAACTTGTTCAAGAAATCACATACGAGGAAAATCTGATGTTCCTACATATACGGAAAAATGAAAAAGAAAATTGAAAAAAAAAAAAAATGTTGGAACATACGTATTCGTATTCATTATTATACTAGTGAGTGATACATGCAAAGGCTGTTTATACGTCAAGTCAAACTAAAACTATCAGTCTTTTGAGATTAGATTTAACGTAAGAAAACATCATTACCTTGAGCAATGGCCTTTTCGGTGTGGGTAACAATGTCATCAGATTCCCATGGGTAAGCAATCCAGACATCACCAACTTCTCTGGCAGCAATGTAATGGTCTTCGTTGTAAACATCAGCTGGTAATTCAGCTCTCTTTGGTTTTAGTTTGTTATGTAGAACAAAGATAGCAAATTCAGTACCAGATTCTTCAATGGTGATACCTTTGGCAGCACATTGTTCTTCAAGATCTTTCTTCAACTCAGTGACGGCATAGTTTAGAGTAGTTCTGGTGTCATCGACTTCATCAACAATCATGATTTTTTTACCAATTAAAGTGAAATCGGTACTTGTGTAATCTAACCATTGAGTACGAACAACTTCTTTACCAATGGTTTCAACAGCGGTGGAAACACCTTTGACACTTTCATAAAGGGATAAAACAACAGACATGATTCTGACATTTGGTTTACCATCTTCTTTCAAGAAAGTACGAACAAATCTAGTTGGAACAAGACCACCACCAGCAAGACAGACTAGCAAATCTGGGTTGAATTTTCTCAATCTTGGAGCAGATTCTTGGATCAGCTGGTGAATGTGGTTGTAGGAGATGTATAGTTTAGAGTCTTCGTTGACGTCGTCGTGACCAGCCATTGTGATTAGTAGTTACACTTGTTCAGGGAATTACTTCCAAGTTTTTAAAAGAAGTAAAAATGTACCAAAGCAGCTCATCTGCAAGTTTATATAAAATTTTTTGTACCAAGAACAATTTCTTTTTTTTTTTCTTGAAATCCCATCACGTGACTGTTCCGACGGTAGCTCGGACTTTACTCTAACTAAGGAAAACAGTAATAGGCCCAAGTTAAGCTCTCTTTATCAGTTTATCACACTCAAGAACCACAGAAAACATGTCATCCAAAGCTGTTCAGTTCGCAAACGGTGAGTCCCACTATGATACGGACGTTTCCAGCGACTACGTACTAATTTCAAATCCATCATCAGACTTTGTGTCCTTTTTGAACGCATCTCCAACTCCATATCATGCTGTTGACACCATCAAAGCTATCTTATTAAGAAACGATTTTGTGGAGTTGTCAGAAAGAATCAACTGGGCCGGAAAGGTTCTAAGAGGCGGTAAATACTTCGTCACAAGAAACAGCTCTTCAATCATTGCGTTCACTGTCGGTAACAAATGGACTGCGGGAGGTCCGTTATCTATTGTTGGTGGCCACAGTGATTCTCCAACCCTTAGAATCAAACCTGTCTCCAAAAAAACTACCGAAGGCTTCATCCAAGTTGGTGTTGAAACTTACGGTGGTGGTATTTGGCATAGTTGGTTCGACTCTGACTTGGCATTAGCCGGTAGAGTCATTGTTAAGGAAGATGATAAGTTTGTCTCAAAGTTGATTAACATTAATAAGCCAATTTTAAAAATACCTACTTTGGCTATCCATCTTGACAGAGCTGTCAATGAGAAGTTTGAATTCAATAAAGAATCACAATTATTACCAATTGCTGGTTTATCCAACGCCACCAAATCTGAAAAGCATGAAAACAAGAATGGTTGTTGTGATGATGACAGTGCAAACTTGACTAAAGATGAGTTTCAATCTTTAAATTCTGTTATCCAAAGACACAACGAGCAATTAGTTGAAGTTATTGCTAAGGAAGCTGGTGTTGAAGTTGATCAAGTCGAAGATTTTGAACTAGTGCTATATGATCATAAACCAGCCACTATTGGTGGTTTGAATGATGAATTCATCTTCAGTGCAAGATTGGATAACTTGACCACATGTTATACCGCTACCGAAGGTTTAGTTCAAGCTTCAACAAAAGAATCTTTAGAAAACGAATCTGGTATTCGTATAATTTCTTTGTTTGATCACGAAGAGATTGGATCAGCCTCTGCTCAAGGTGCTGATTCTAACTTCTTACCAAACATCTTGGATAGAATTACTGGTTTATCAGGTATCGAATCCGAAGACACTGCAAACGCATATCAATCAAGAATCTTGGAAAGTTCAGCTCAATCATTCTTCCTATCTTCAGATGTGGCTCATGGTGTTCATCCAAATTACATTAACAAGTACGAATCAAACCATAAACCAAAGTTAGGAGAAGGTCCTGTTATTAAAGTCAATGCTAACCAAAGATACGTTACAAACTCTCCCGGTATAGTCTTGATCAAACAAGTTGCTCAAAAGGCTAAAGTTCCTTTACAATTGTTCGTCGTTGCTAATAACTCACCATGTGGTAGTACAATTGGACCAATCTTGGCTTCTAAAACTGGTATCAGAACATTGGATCTTGGTAACCCTATCTTAAGTATGCATTCCATCAGAGAGACTTCAAGTAGTAAAGATATTGGTACATCTATTGCATTGTTTCAATCTTTCTTTGAGAATTTCAGCAAGATTGAACCAACTATCATCATCGATGGTCAATAAGTATATTACTTACTTTAGACATACAAAATACAATGTATTTATTTTACATTTGCCCTTGTAGTATTAAGTTATTCTATACTTCTAGTTGAAGAACCACTCATTTTCTTTTGGATTGTTTAGCCTTTAATTTGGCAATTCTTTGTCTTAGAAGTTCTTGTTCATCTTCACTGTCGTCATCATCTTCTTCAACAACACCATTAACTTCTTCATCACTGTAACCTTCTTCTAGTAATGATTCATCAATATCACCATTTTCAATCTCAATATCTTCATTTTCAAGATCATCATCACTTTCTTCATCAATGCTCATGAATCCATCTTCTGCTTCTACAAGTTCATCTTCGTCATCATCATCTAAAATATTAGCATCATCTAGTTCTTCAACGTATTCAACATCTGAATCATCGTCCGAGTCATCATCATCATGGTTGAATCTAGTAGCTTTATTGAGTTCGTGTTGGGAGTAAAGAACATCAAGACGACCTTGAACCTCTAGTAATCTAGGTAAAGTATTTGCTCTTCTTGATAAAGTTGAATGTAATGAAGATAGTGACTTAGATAGGTTTGGAACGTTGATTAAGTAACCACCATGTATGATCATGACCCATTTCACCCAAACATTTAACTGTCCTTGACGGTTGGTTTGTCTGGCAATACGCTCAGCCAATCTTTCTAGTAACACAACGGCATATGAAGTATCTAGACGTTGTATAGTGGTCTTCAAGACATTTTCATCTCTATTACCCAAAACAGTTTCTAATAATGAATGATCGTTTGATTTCAAAGCTTGAGTTAATAGAACGACTAAAGAACCGGTGGTGGCTCTACCTTGTTTCTTCTTTGGTCCCACTGTTTCAACTTTCATTGATTCAAGTTTTTCAGCTAAAGATGGGGCATCTTCGTCATCAGCACCTTCATCTTGAGCTTCTTCAGATTTTTCAACTTCTTTGTTATCCAAGAATTTGAAGTTATCACCACTAGTAACATGTGCGTTGCTTTCATTGTAACGTTTTGGTGCAGCTACATCCTCACCGTACAAGGTGTGATTCTTAGCTTGTATAGCAGGTTTAGCTTTGACAACAGTGGTTGAAGGTATTAGTTCTTCGACTTTGACGTTTTCAAAGTATGGTATGCTACCATCTTCTAACCAAGTAATGGTGATGAATTCTGGGGTAATGTATGCATCTTCGATTCTAATAGAATCAGTGTTTGGACGTCTAAGATCGATTTTGAAATTACTTTGTTTAGATCTTTGACCTTTTCTTCTTGGAGTTGCTGTAGTTGCTGTTGCACTTAGTGGATTTGTGAAGTATTCAACGATTCCTTCTTCTGTGATAGCAGCAAGGTTTTCGTCATCGAATGAAACTGAGACAACATTACTCTGAGCCACTAACACGGTGGCAGTTCCTTCTAATGAGTAAATATTGATGAATCTATCGCCTTGTGCAGCGGTTATGAAATGTGATTGATCTTTGTATGGTATGATGGTATGTATAGGAGAAATATGACCTGGGAAAGTTTTAACAACTTCTTTAGTCTCTATGTCGACTAAATAGATACTGTGTGATCCAAGTAGTAAATGAGGTTTGTTAAGATATTCGATAACTCTAATGACATTTATGCTTTCTTTAAATTGAAATTGTTGTTTTGGTTTGAATAGTATTAAGTCCCATTCAATAATGTTTTGAGAAATATCAACAGACCAACCAGAGTTTGTTAGAGTTGAAAATACATAATCATTAATGGATGAAGCACTTGGGTTTTCTAGTTTTCCTTGGATCTCATTGGCAGTTGGAGAATACACTAAGATTGATCCTTTGTTTAGACCAACAGCGATAACTTGATTCTCAATGCTAAAGTCTTGTGATAATCTTCTCTTCTTCTTTTGAGCTTTTGAGTCAACACTTGGAGATGTTCCCCAACTCAAACTAGTAAGTTTATGTCCTTTGTCTAATGAAAATGCAGTTGCTAATATACTATCAGCGCTTGTAGATTGTACTCTGATTTTATGTGTATCCAATGCAGTAATTGCAGAGGCATAGTATTTACCCTTTGGGTCATAATTCGAAGCGGCTAAAGATGTGGTCATGGCTATTATACAGCTTAATGAGTGTCACACAACAGAAGAATCAATGAACCTGGTGATAAAAGACGAGTCAATCCAAAGACACATACAATACTATCGAGATGAGCTTAACAAAAAATTTTCGGGTAGTATTAACAAAGATGTGTCCTGTAACAAATTCGATCTCATTTCCGGAAGTCATGTGACATGGTCGGAATATCGCTTATATATATAAAAAATGCGCGAGCCTAAATCTCAAATCAAATCAAAAGGTAAACAAACAACTTACTGGTTCTGTGGTTTGTTTTCTGTCTGTTCTCACACAAAAATGCCAGAGTTCAATGGAACCACCAATAATGAAGATCTTACGCTTCCAAAAGGTTAGTTGCCCTTTTGATTTTTGCTCTAAGGCGTCATAATGAACATTTTACTAACAAATGAATTGAATTAGCTACTGTACAAAAGATAATTAGTGAAGTCCTTCCTAATGAACTGGCCTTCTCTAAAGAAGCCAGAGACCTAGTGATCGAGGCTTGTATCGAATTCATAATGATTCTATCTGACCAATCTAATGATATCGCTACACAAGAAACAAAGAAAACAATAGCATCCGATCATGTCATCAAAGCTTTAGAAATACTGGGATTCAATGAATACGTTGGTCCAATAGAAAAGATACTGGTTGAACACAAAGAAACACAGAAAGGAAGAGAAAAGAAGAATAATAAGTTCCAAAATTCTGGATTCACAGAAGAAGAACTGTTGAGACAACAGGAAGAACTGTTTAGACAATCACGTTCAAGATTACAAAATCAATCAGTCTCTTCAGATGTCAAAACTGAAGTTAAAAATGAAGAAATATGAGGAACCCGCATAACATAGACAACGGTCCTCAAAATCATATGTATACTATATTCTGAGCTGTAAATAGTGCTCTCATTTATTGCGGTTTTCTTGAGATGATATGGACTGCTCTTATCTGGTTAGTTGTTTTTGCCTTTTTGCACACTATTAATGATGTTAGCTGCTGTATTTATTTTTATATTGTTATCTGTTTCTCTATCATTCTAGCATGGGGATCAGACTGGGTTCTTTGGGTAATACATGTTCAGAGATTAGGTTTTATTATCAATGCTAACTTGTACATTTAGCGAGCTTCGGTATCTCTACAAAATTAGAACATAAATACGAGTATGTGTATCATATAGATGAATGGCCAGCTCCCTCGCAAGGGAAATGACATCTTTTTTATGCAGAAGACAGCACTTGCTGGACAGATGCTAATCTTTCTTGACCCAAGGATCCGATAATCGTTTGGTAACGATCTGGAAGTTTGGTTTGGATTTCTGCCAATCTTGTCTTGAACTCAGTAAAAATATTTAGTTCATCTAATGGTGTATCCTTGAATGAATCGTCATCATCTTCGAAGTATTCATCCTCATCGTAGGTTTTTGGTATATCAGGATTGAATGAATCTTGTCTTTTCTTGATAGCCAGTGGTAATTTTTCGATTGATATGGCTAGTTTGGTTGATAATTGAGGAATGAAATTTCTTAAAGAGTCAGGAATGTTAGGTAAGGACAATAATGATAATAAGGCCAAAGCTTGAAGTTTTAGACCATAGACACTTTCAAGAGAAGAAGAAATGTTGAACCAGACTTCAAATAATTGAACTGTAGATTCGGCTGGTAAAGCTTCCAAAGTTTTGGCAGGATCAACCAATAAAGATGCTAATAGGACTTTAATGGTAGCAACTGGGGATTCCCCATCTTGTCTGAAAGCATCTAATACTATGCTGAAGTTATCGTTGAATTCACCTAGAGTTAAAGTGGTAAATTCAACTAGCTCAAATGCACCTTCATTACCATAGTCGACATCTGCATGTATCAATTCCTTGGTAACTTGATTCAATAAAGTGACTTGAGGAGAACTGGAATTTAGTCCCTTGAAACCATAGGTAATGACATTTTCCAAGAAAGGAACATAACATTCAAAGTATTCCACAGCGTAAGTCTGGAAAGAATCAATGGTGTCCTTATAAAGATCCCAAAGAATTGGAGTTATCTCCTTGTTTCTCATTGTTAAACTTTCAGCTAATTCCATAGCTTCAGGTAAAAATGCTAGAGCGGCATTATCTAACACAAACTTGATAGCTGGAGCAAAAACTGTTTCTAAATTCACTTTTTGCATTGAAATAGTCATAGTACTCATGGTATTTATGTATCCAATAGCCTGGCATTCTTTATCGTTTTCAGCAGATTGACCTCCTCCAGATTGGGATGATAATTCAAGGAATTCAGTGGCAGTTCTGATAAATTGATCGCATAAACTGGAACCAAGATCGTTTGCAAATGGTTCTAATTGAGTTGAAAATATTTCAACAAAAGCTTCCATGACCTCACCAATCATATCAAGCTCATAAGATCTGGATAGATGAAGTAGTTTTTGCATAACAACAGGAACATCATTTGCAATGGCATCAGTGACTAATGGATCTGTAATCAAAACTCTTAAAGCATCTGCAGCTTCGATTTGAATTGGAAGACTTTCTTGGTTCTTGAAATTTTCATAAACACCTTGGAAAACTTTAGATAGAACATTCTTATCCTTGAATTCGTAAGACAAAATAGATATGGTTTCACATGATCTAGCTCTTAAGAACTCGTATTTACTAGACAAGTGAGGTGCGACTAAAGCATCAATGATTTGATCAATTTGGTCTTTAACTGGAGAGTTCTCTTTTTCTAAGGCGATTGAAATTGAACTCAAAATTCTTAGACCACCTTCTGCTTTCAAAGCATTATCTTGAGATTGATCTTGACTGTAAGCGTTGAAAATTTCATTAAGAAGGGTCAAGATGACAGGTAGACACTCAAATCTATGGTGAACAGTGACGAACAATGCATCAACAGCAGCAACATCAGCAGTACTAGTTTCTCTGTTGACATCAAAATATCTTCTGATATATTCTTCTGGATCATCTTCGTACAGTTCTAAGTTTTCTTGACATAGACATGGGTAAATCAAATGTCTCAAGAGGGCCTCATAATGATCTTTAACTAAGTCCCACGCAGAAGTCATGAAACATTTTTCGAAGAAAGAGATGAAATGGAATAAAGATGCATCACTTAACCAAAAACCATTACTCCACTTCTCGATGATTCCAAAGTATACCTTAAGGATCTCTGGAACGTATGTTTGGTTGAAGAAATTAATGAATTCAGGAGTAGTGATTTTGGAAGTTGAAGTTCCAAATTTTTGATAGAATTTGTGTAGATTAGCGAACCCCCATTTGAAGCACTTGATTCTGCTATCAAGTTGTCTATCAGCAGGTTCAACTTCAAGTACTTTTTCAGAATTTGGTCTTTGGATGGTGGCTAAATGAATAGTAATCCAAGTTGATAGTTTAGCAGGGTCAAATAAATACTGTGGCAAGGATGATAAAGTAGAGTACTTGAAAATTTTCAAAATTAAATATAATATGTTACCAGACTGGAAGTCGTCATTGTTCAATACTTCAGATGCCAAAGACTCTAGAAGTGGGAATGATTGTGCGATATAAGAGTCGATTAATGTTCTGTCAGCTGAAGAGTATCTCAATGATCTTGTGGCCTCAAATAACAACAATAAACCTGTGTAAACATGATCAGGTTGTGATTTGGAGCTTAATAGTTGGTTAATTGGTTCATGTAGTCCCCAGTATCCACGGATCAAGATGGTTCTGATTGTGTGAGTAAGCTGTGGTCTGATGTGATTATCACTATGTGCTTTAAGCAATGCATCTATAAGTTTTTGTTTGATCTGTTCTTGCTCCTCGGCGCTGATCCCATTATCTTTCTTCGAACCCCAGTGATGAACGACTCTGTTCTTAAAGAAGACAACAGCAGAGCTTCTTTGTGATTGGGAAACTGAAGGATCAACGGCGAGCTCTAAACAATAAGCAGTAAAACCTTGTTGCTTTTCATACTCTTGCAATTGAGCTTCCGCCTGTTTTCGTATTTCAGGCTGTGGGTTTAATGTTGCCGTTAAAGTGTCTAAAATGATCTGTCTCTCCATTTTGGCATCAACAGACTAGCTATTCTGTATAGAATATGTTAAAATTTTGTTTGTTGTTTTGATTTGACAACGCTGAGTATAAACTCCAAGGGAAAATTTAAAAGGTCATGTGATAATCAGGTGACCAGCTTAAATTTGGTAAGAGCACTACTCATCATATGAATTGTTAAAGTATACATATTCTATAAATTACTACTTCTCTTCAGATTTGAGCCGATCCATCATATCAATCGGCTGCTAGTTTCGTCACTTGTTCTTCTCTGGAATTATGGTTAATGTTAACTGGAGGGCTCTCCACTATTTCAGCTACCTAGTGGCCATCTTTTTTGCTCTTGAACCCAGTTATATTCATCCAGATGAACACTTCCAAAGTTTCGAGGTTCTAACTAAACAATTCTATGGCTACAGTACGAATATTCCTTGGGAGTTTCAAGACACACCAAATAGAAGTCTTGGTGTTCTATATCTGGTCTATGGGCCTCTGTTATATATCAACAAGTGGCTGAATTTCAGTCCATTGGCATTACTTTACCTCGCCAGACTCCAGCTCATGGTATCATACTTCTTGACAGTCCAGACCACAATGAAAATACTGTCCCCAACAAAACAGGAGAATACAAAAGCCTTGTTCTTCATTTATACATCTTACATCACCTGGACTTACCAGTCACATACTTTTTCAAACAGTATTGAGACACAACTACTTTTGATTGTTCTCTCTTTGATACATATGCTGAACGAGTCTAAGAAAGAAAAGGTACACAAGCCATATTATGCGATCCATTTCCTTCTTGGTGTATTCATAAGTATTGCTATCTTCAACAGAATTACCTTTGTTGCATTCTTGATCTTCCCATCTCTCACAATATTGAAAAGATCATTCACTTTCAAGCTAGCATATTTACTTACAGTTATCTCATTTGTCGCAACATCATATGTTTTGATCCTTTGGGATACGTCGATATTTTCCTCAGAGTCGTTTGTTATCACACCTTTGAACAACATTCTATATAACTCAGATCCTGAGAATCTCAAACTTCATGGTTTACATCCAAGATACACACATCTTTTGATTAATTTACCACAGATTTTGGGACCTGCTATAGTCCCATTTATCTTCAGAAACCATTACAAAACCACAATACCCTACCTTTCTATATTTTCTGGTATACTATTCCTTTCATTTGTCCCACATCAAGAGTTGAGATTTTTGATCCCATTGGTTCCACTGTTCTGTATTTCTATGGACTTTACAAACTTTGAATCGCCTAAAACTATAACATGGATCATGAGAGCTTGGGTGGTGTTCAATGCGGTGTTTGGTATATTCATGGGCTCACTGCATCAAAGAGGTGTGATAGAAGCACTTGAACATCTTCGTGCCACTGACAATCACACCCCACAAATCTGGTGGAAAACTTACTCTCCACCAACATGGTTACTAGGCTCATCTGACTTATCAACCACTACAACAATCTCCGCCAAAGACTACGTTATAGATCTAATGGGAGGTAATAATGATCTATTGGTCGAAACTATTGCAAAGTTCACCTCACCTGCACTATTAATAACACCACGTTCGTCTGTCCCTATTATCGAGACTCTTAATAAAACATTATCCTTTGAGAGAATATGGAGGTATGATTACCATCTAGACATGGATCATTTTGATGTGAGTGACTTGAGAACATTTATCCCTGGTCTTGATATATATGAGGTATCACTACTATAAACCATTTCTAATACAATGAGTCTTATTCTTTAACATTAAGTACACACATATTTTAAGTAGATCATTTATAGAACTCGAATTTGTCAACCTCACTACCAGTCTTGACTTGAGAACTGTATGCTTCTTCTAGATCACTTTGTAATATAACATATCTATTCTTTCTGACAGCTCTTAGACCAGCTTCTTGCATAATAGCAGCAATGATAGCACCAGATAGAGGATCATTTCTAATAATTAAAGAGTCTAAGTCGACTTCTGGTGAAAGTGACATTTTTGAGGCAATAGTGGAGAAAATCAAACGACGTTCTCTTCTATCTCTTAAAGATGGGAATTCAATTTTTCTATCAAGACGACCAGGTCTCAGTAAAGCAGGATCCAATGTATCAGCTCTGTTTGTAGCCATGATGACTTTAACACTGGAAGTTTGATCGAAACCATCCATTTGATTTAACAATTCTAACAAAATACGTTGCACTTCACGATCAGCACCTGTTTGAGCATCGAAACGTTTTGTGGCAATAGCATCAATTTCATCAATGAAAATAATAGATGGTGAATTTTCTCTTGCTAATCTGAAAACATCACGAACCATACGTGGACCTTCACCAAGATATTTTTGAACGAATTCTGAACCATTCACTCTGATGAATGAAGCAGTCGAACTGTTAGCAACGGCTTTCACTAACATGGTCTTACCAGTACCTGGAGGACCATAAAGCAAGACACCTCTTGGTGGGTCGATACCAATTTGTTTGTATAAATCTCCTTGAGTTAGAGGTAGTTCAACGGCTTCTCTTATTTCTTGTTTTTGCATATCTAGACCACCGACATCAGCATAAGTAACGTCTGGTTTTTCACCATCCCCCAAAATGGCAATACTGGAATCAGCTTCTGGAGGTAGGATATCAACCAATGCATTTGAGTGACGGTGTAGTGCGACAGAAGCGGAAGGTTTCAATAATTCTCTGTCTAAAGTGGATAATATTCTAACAACGTAGTTAGAACCAGTTGTGGAGGAAACAATACCAACATTTTGATCAATTGGTTCCAAGAATTGACCAATGACTAACGGCACTGACTGAATTCTCTTAACTTCTTCTTGTGCTCTTACTAGCTCTCTTTTCAAGTGACGTTGTTCATCTTTGATATATTCTTCTTGAAGGGTCAAAAGCTCATATTCCTTTTCTAGTTTCTTTAGTTTAAGATAGACATCCGAGTTTTGGCTGTTTGCCTGACTATTTGAAGAGGAGCTGATAAAAAGACTCTCGAATTTGGACTTATCCACTGTTGGAGCTGCTACTGGGCGTATTCCTAGTTCTTCCATGCTGAATTGGGTGGTGTTTTATATAGAAGAATCAAGTGAATTGGCTTGTTTACTTTGGCCACCGAGTTTTCGATTTTTCTAGTTGTTAAGATTAAGCTCACAAAATCACAGTACAAGTTCGCGGTACTTTACTAATAATAATAATTGTGGTACAAAAGTGACCGGGTAACTACTATTTGGCTATTCTATATGATATTGCCTATATATTGTCATGGTTCTATCTGTATATACAAGTGAGCAAGGAACCAATGACTATTCCCAGAGTCAGAGTACCCGCAGTGAATGATGTCAGCTCCGATTGGTTGATAGTCACCTCATCATAATGTCTATAGAACAGTAAATTAAAGGGCGTTCTGAAAGGTTCCAGTAAAGCTTGTAGATAAGTAAAGGCTATCTGTAACTTAGTGGGTTCCGGTTCAGGGTAAGGAAGCTCTCTAATCACAGGTGGTTCAACGATATCAAGATCACTTTCGTAGATCTCGGTTTCGTATCTCTCTGCCATTGCAGGTAATCTTTCACTCTGTTTCAAGGCTTCCACTTTTTGGCTCATTATATCTAATCTTTCATTCTGTTGATGACTATTCTCTTCCAGAACTCTCTGTACTTTCTCTTCAAAGTTTCCAACAAGTCTTCTTCTCTTCCATGGTTCTAAAGCCAATTGGAAGATGAGGAATAAGAATATGTTAATTCCCATCAATCCAAAAGTCCCCCAAGTTGAAGTTCTTCTGATTTTGTCAGACCAAATCTGTTCTTCATGATAACGAGTCAATATAGCGTTTGATAACTTATCCTGAAGTTCTTCTTCGCGAGCTTCAGCTAATTCCATCTTTTCTTTGGCTGCTTCTTCAAATGTTGCGTTATCATGATCTTCTTTGTATAATCTTGTGAAATTCTCTAGGTCAGCAGCAGACCATGTTGATTGACGCTGTAACAATGCATTAACTTCTCGCTGTGTTTCTAGTCGTTTCATTATAGCATCATTATGTTCGACCTTTTTGGCTTTAGCATCTTCCTTCGCCTTCTGTAAGTCCTTTTCTAGGACTTCAATAGACTCTCTCAGCTTCTGGATAGAGGAATAGCCTGTCACATCATTCAGAGTTCTGGAAGCAGTGAAGATAGTCTCCTGTAATGAATCAATGTACAATTCCAGCTTCTTTGCCCAAAGTTTTCTACGTCTTTCTCTATCTGAAGGTAGACCTGCAATTTTCCCTTTACCATTTTGGGAGCTCAAATCCTCGTTGAATGCATAATTTTGACTTTCTT
This sequence comes from Wickerhamomyces ulmi, assembly GCA_030569675.1. Taxonomy (NCBI): domain Eukaryota; kingdom Fungi; phylum Ascomycota; class Saccharomycetes; order Phaffomycetales; family Wickerhamomycetaceae; genus Wickerhamomyces; species Wickerhamomyces ulmi. The sequence continues at coordinate 368,570 of JAJMLN010000005.1, forward strand.
TCTCTTGTAATTCAAGCTTGGTATTAGCTTCTTTTATAGCTTCTTTGGCTTTGCTCCAATGCGCCTTAAATGGTACAACAACGTTCTCAATCTGCTTCGAGGTGGATATGTAGTGATAATGAGCTTTGTCTAGATATGGCCGTACTTTATCCAGTAGATCACTAACAGCTTTCTGTGAGACTTGTGAGATTGAATCAGGGTTTGACTGTCTTTCTGGATCTTGATCTTTATTGTGGGGT